>CAUYUJ010019042.1:0-40000 GCA_963575745.1 Prorocentrum cordatum
CCCACCCCCCCTCCTCCCGAACCCCCACCCCCGCGCCGGCGCCGGCGGCCGCCAGTAGCGCCGACGGCGGAGACGCAGCGACGATGAGCCCAAAGGGGGGGGGTTCAACCCCCCCCCTGGCGCCGGCGCCGAGGGGGGGAGGGTTCAACCCCCCCCCATTTGGCGCCGGAGCCGGCGCTGGCGGCGGCGACGGCGGGGACGCAGCGACGATAACCACCACTACCACCACCACCACCACCACCGCTACCACCACCACCACCGCCTCAACCCATAGCCAACACCACCAAAACACCACACAATCACCACCACCACCACAGCCACCACCACCACAACCATCACACCCACAACTCACCATCACCACCACCACCCCAAAAACCCACCACCACTACCACCACCACCACCACAATCTACCACGCCACCACCACCACCGCCACAACCACCACCACCACCACCAGCACAACCCATCACCACCACCACAAACCACTACACCACCACCACCACCATCACCGCCGCCACCACCACCACCAGTACCACCTCCACAAACCACCGCCACCACCACAAACCACCACCACGGGTCTGGACGGGGGGGCGCGAGGTGTCAGAGCGTTTTTGGGGGCATCATTGATTTTACAAAAGCTATTGCCACATCCGTGGGAGGCCCTAATTAAGGGACCCCCCGCCATTGATCGATCTTCTTCAAGATGGCTCCGAGATGGCCCCCGAGGCTCCCAAGTGTGCCCCAAGACGGGTCCAAGAGGTGCCCAGGAGGCCGCAAGAGGCCCCCAAGAGGCCCCAAAGAGGCCCCCAAGAAGCCCCCAAGAGACCCCCGAGAGGCCCCCAAGAGGCACCCTGGGGACCTTTTTTTATCATGTTATCTGGTTATATTTTATACATAAGAGAAAGAAAAATCTCCCGAGAGACGTCCGCAGAGATTCTAAGAGGCCTCTGGCCTGTCTGCTTGCCCTCCTCCTCCTCCTCCTCATTTTTCTCATCCGCCCTTTCCTCCTCCTTCCTTCTCCCTTCTTTCCATCCCCCTCTCCCTATGCCTGCTCCTCTGGCTCCTGCTCCTCCTTCATGCTCCCCTCTTGGGGTATGACGATTTACCCATCCCTTTCTTCCACTGTCTGCTCCTCCACATCCCTGATCAGGACAACTCGCCCAGGCATCGTTTCTGAATGGACTGAAGGGGTTACGCAGAGCATCTATAAAGTGAGACTCCTAATCCTGCGGGGTTCTCCTGGAATCCCCAAGACGACCTTGCAGTTGATCCAATACTGCAAAGGATGCCCTCGGAGAGTTCTGCGGATTTCCGCCGCAAGCCCGAAACATGCCTCTGGAATTCTATGGACTTGCCACCGGCTTCCTCGGGATTCCTCCGTAGCTGACAGAGAGTCACATGGATTTCCTAGGGAGGGTCCCACATATTTCGTGAAACATCCCAGAGAAATGCGAAACAACAAAAGACTCTGCCTTCAGAAAACCAAAGGGAGTAAAAAGGAAACCTGAAGAAATCTCCAAAACCCTGGAGATACCCGAAGGAGTCCCGATGGACTCATGCGCCAATCCTTTCGACTTCCAGGATAACAACCCCCAACACTTCCACAAGGAATCCCGACGAATCCCTACATACCCCTGTCGGACTTCACTAAAGAATCCGGAGGAACTCGGGAAGGCTTCCATGTGAATCCTGAGAACGTTCTTGGGGATCTTAGAAATTTCCGCAGGGATCCGGTGGGATGACGTGGAGGGCATTTCACGGCGGAGTCCGCCCTTCAGTGCTTCGAAGCGCCACCTGCGGCGGAGCGAGCAACTCGCCGATGTGACGCAGCTTCCCCGCGCGAGACCTCCGCCCGCGCGCGTGCGCCCTGCAGCAGCCACGCCAGTCGCGGAGCGAGGCCCCTACCAATGCGACGCGTGACGGTTCCTCCATTTGAAGGGGGCCGCGTGTGGGTTAGAGGCGCAGGCGAAGTGCGTGTTGGACATCGATCCTCCGAGCGCCTGTGCTCTGCAATTTCTCGCGTGTTGGATCTGGACAGTCGGACCAGCTAGACAACTCTTCGAACGGCACGGTATATTGGTCCGAGTGCGAGCCCCTGATCAGCACGCACGAATGATCGAACGACGCGGTGCGACTTTGCGACATGCCATGCGCTGCATTGAAGAAAAAGTTAGGCGCGAAGGACTGGGAGTCAGCATGCCCGACCTACTGTCCGAGGCCGTGTTCGCAGACACGTCCCTCATATCCTACGGATGCGCTACACCATACAACGCCAAGTTTGGACGACGGCGGGAAAACGCACTTGAACATGCCGTCCCCCGCAATCCTGAAGGTGTGGGACGCGCGCGCATTTCTTGGCAAACGCCTCCCATCCGCCTCCTCTTTCTCATCCACTTCTCTTCAGGCCTCAAGCGGCTTCTTTTTTCAATGGTGGCCAGCGTGGACAACCAGCCGTGTTTTCTAGCACCATGTGTTGTGCAATCAATGAGGTGTGATATGGGTTGTACGATCTATGTTGTGAAACCTAGGTTGTGCACCCTACGTGGAGCAATGTATGTTGTGCACTCTATGCGGTGCGGTATAGGTTTGCAATCCACGTGGTGCAATCGATGCGGTCCCATATTTGTATGCTATAGGTCAACAGATTCAGGATGTATCTATACATGTATAGTGTGCAAGCTACGTGGTGCAAACTCACTTTGACTGTCTTGAAACTGTCCTCTCCACTGCTCGTGCAAACATCCCACCCTCCCACCCGCAACTTGGTCGCAAGACTTCTTACGACCGTGACGGTTGGTACCAAATGGCACTTCGCAACGGCAGCGACGCCGACGACGACAGCGACAGCGACAGCGACGACGACGACGACGACGACGACGACGACGACGACGACGACTACGGCGACACCGGCGACGCCGACGCCGACGCCGACGACGATGACGACGGCAACGACGACGCCGGCGACGACGACGACGGCGACACCGACGACGACGACGCCGACGCCGACGCCGACGCCGACGCCGACAACGACGACGACGACGATGACGACGACGACGACGACGACGGCGACGACGACGCCGACAACGACGCCGACGACGACTATGACGACTCCGCTGACTACGACGACGGAGACGACGACGAAGACGACGACGCCAACGAAGACGCCAACGAAGTCGACGACGACGGAGGAGGGAGGACGACGACGGCGACAACGACGACAACGACGAGGGAGGAGGGAGGACGGCGACGATGCGAACGACGAAGAAGGAGGGAGGACGGCGGCGCCGACGACGACGACGAGGGAGGGGGGAAGACGACGACAACGACGACGACGACGGCGACGAAATAGGAGGGACGACGACGAGACGCCAACGACGGACGACGACGACGACGAGGGAGGAGGAAGGACGACCACGGTGACAACGACGACGCAAACGACGACGACGCCACAGAGGACGACGACGACGACGACGGAGGGAGAACGGAAGACGGCGACGACGACGACGACGCAAGAGCACGCACGCTGTTGTTGAACATCCATGTTGCGAAACCCTGTGTAATTGAGATTCGTTGGACACTCGATTTTGACATCCTTCCGAAACCGAGCGTTCTTGAAGGATTTCGGCATGCGCGCGCGACGACGCGCGCGCGCGCACTTCGTCCCATTTTTGGCAAAAAAAACCCGCGACGGCACGCGCGCAAGGGCGTTCGAACGATTTTGGCATGCGCGCGCGAAGCCCGTTTGGTTGTACTTTTGATGAAGATGTTGAAGGACCGATGGCTTCCCTAAGATTTCGCAAAAGCGCGCGTGTAAGTTCTTTAGAACATCACTGTTGCGGTTCCCTGAGATGTTGTATGTGTTTTGGAAACTTGATGTTGGAATCCTTCCGGCACCGAGCGTGTTTGAAGGCATGCGCGCGCGACGACGCACGCGTGCGCACTTCGTCCCATTTGCTGCAAGGGGTTATTGAACATTTATGATGTTTGAGAAATGAATGCGCGCGCATCGAATTTTTTGCAGAAGATAGCGGGAGGGGCGATACCGCCCCTCTGGGATAGTGTAGATTCAAATTTCGGATGGACGACGGGGCAGAACCCTATGTGTTTTGCATCGGTTCCCAGGGCCATCCACCCACAGCTTGGTTCGCAAAACCTGTGCAGCGGCGATTGCGATGAGTGTTTGGCGTTGGCTGGTGCATTTCTGCGGCCGCGCTAGCCCGTGCACGCTTGCGCGCACACCGGCCAGCTAGTTTGGCGCGACTGGCGCAGCCGCGGTGGAGGTGACCGCTGGGCAATTCCCAATGGGCACTTCAGTGCGAGTCGGTGACTTGGGCGGGTGCGGTATCATGGCTACGCCCACAACAGCAGACACCACTGTGAGAGCAGCGGTGATGGTGACGTAGGTGACGATGACGACGGCAAGGCCAATGACGGCACCGATGATGACCGCGCCCGCCGATAACGATGGCGATGTCCTCGCGTCGGCAACGACAAATTGTAAACCAAAAAATCGGCATGCGCGCGCGGCTCGCGAGCGCCGCGAGCGCCCGCATGGTATTACTTACTTTACACGGAATGCCCCCACCCCCCCACACACGCCCGCAGCACACGCGCAACCGTTTGAATGAATTCCACATTCGGCGCGGGAGACCCGTTTGGCAGCATGTAATGAACAAGTTGGGAAACCGAAGGCTTTCTCAAACATCAGCATGACCGCCAGCGCAGGACTATGCTGAAAACAGATGGTGCAAAACTATGTTTTGATACGTTCTCGGGGCACTCGCTTTGAAATCCGTTCGAAACCGATCGTTGTCCTGAAAGATTTGGGCACGTGTGCGCGCGACGCGCGCGTGTACAGTTCGTCCCGCGTAGAAAGATTTGTACCACAGCGCGCGCAAGGGCGTTCGAACGATTCCGACATGCGTGCGCGAGAAGCCCATGTTGTAGCATGTTGCAGACACGGGCGCAAATGTTTTTGCAAACCCTTGTTGCGACACGTTGTGTTGTTGTGTGTGTGTTCGTGATTCTCGACTTTGGGACCTTCACGGGACTCATAATTGTTGACGCATTTCGGCGTGGGCACGCGACGACGCGCGCGTGCGCACTTCGTCCCACGTGTGGCGAATTATGTGTGGAAGCGGAGGATGTTTGATAAACAAGTGCGCGCACACGGCTCTCTTGCAAGAGTATTGGTGGGGGGAAGGGGGGGGCGAAATCCGGGTGAGCTGGGATGGGATGGTTCATTATAAGAAGGACGGTGGGGCAGAATCATTTGTAGACCGCAATACGGAAGGTGGCCCGTCAACCCCGGGGGTGGAGATCCTAGTCTTTTCGAACAACTGATTTACGTTGTCAGTCTACGTGGTGCCTATCACCGCGCACAAATTGAAGTTGTCAATAACACTGCTCGCGCAATCATTCCACCCACCAGCCCGCAATCTGGTTTGCAAAACCCACGCGGCGGCTATTGCGATGACATCTGGGCGCTGACGGGTGCATCGCTGCGGTCGCGCAAGCGCGCAGCCTCGCGTGCAGAGCGGCCAACTGGTCTGGCGCGACCGAGGCGGCCGCGGTGGTGCTGACCAATGGGCACATCCCACCGCGTCTTGCAGGCCGGCTGCGCTCTGGCCACTTCAATGCGAGTCGGTGGCTCGGGCGGGCGCGGTATCATGGCGGCGCCGACAACGGCAGACACGATGATAATAGTAGCGATGCTGGCGACGACGGTGACAGTGACGATGGCAAGGCCAATGACGGCGCCGATGCTGATCACGCAGATGACGATGATGGTGCCCACGTGCCAGTGAAAATGTTTGAGACAAGGAAAAAAGACTAATACAAGAAAGAAAAACACGAAAAGTATGCACAGAACGGAGATAGAATGACTTAGGAAAAAAAAGAAAAAAATAAAAGAATCCAGAAGAAAAAAGAATCCAAAGAGGAGGACGACACAAAAAGAGGAAAGGGAGAAGGGAACTGGACAAGAAGAAAAGACACATGGTCAACAGGAAAACCAAATAAAATAAAGCTAGGGACGGGGGAAAAAGATGACCGGGAGAAGGGGCCGACGCACAAACAACGAATGAAGAAAAAGAAAGTGATAAGCAAAGAAAGAAAAACCGGGCAGAAAAAAAGAAAGAAACCGTAAACAATAGAAAAAAAAGGCGACTAAAAAAAAAAAAAAAAAAAAAGCAGAGAGAAAGGATCCGACATGCGCGCGGCCGACAGGCGAGGGTCCCACATCGTGTTATTTGTTAAGGATCGTGCCACCCCAACACGCGCGCAAGGGTTGTCGAATGACTTCAAGATGCGCGCGCAAATAAGTCCCTGTGGTGCCTGTGGTCGCATGTGATGAACACGTTGAACAACTTATGGTTTCCTTCGGGGTTCGCAAGAGCGCGCGCAAATCAGTTTTGAAAACCATGCTGCAAAACCATGCGTGTTCATATGGTAGCGGGACCATCGATTTTAAACTCGGGGTGTGAGGGACTTGGTTATGCGCGAGACGACGCGCGCGTGCGCTAGTCGTCCATTTTTGTGTTGCACGGGGTTCTTCAAAATGGATGATTTTTGGTAAACGAGTGTGCGGGCATCGTGTCTTTTGCTAGGGATGGTGTGTGTTTGTGTGTGTGTGTGTTTGTGTATGTGTAATTGTGTGTGTGTGTGGACGTGTGTGTGTGTGTGTGTGTGCATGTATGTGTGTGTGTGTGTTTGTGCGTGTGTGTGTGTGTGCGTGCGTGCGTGCGTGCGTGCGTGTGTGTGTGTATGTGTGGGGGGGGACCTTGGCTCCAGTGGGGTGGTCTGAGTTCATATTGAGAATGAGCGATGGGGCAGCAGAATCGTATGTTATGTGCATGGCCCCAAGGGGTGGATAATCGCGCCCTGGGGAGTGGGGTAGTAGATCCGGTTTCCTTTCTGGAATGGAGGATCCATGTGGTGCCACCTATGCGGTGCAATGCATGTTGTGCACTCTGCGTTGTGCCATATGTATGCTGCGCAAGCTATGCGGTTCACCCTATGCTGAGCAAGCTATGTGGGGTAATCTATGTTGTGCACGCTATGTGGTGAAATCTACGTGGCGCAAACCACTTTGACTGTCTTGAAGCTGTCCTCTCCACTGCTCGTGCAAACATCCCACCCACCCACCCGCAACTTGGTTTGCACAACCTCTTACGACCGACTACGACGACGACGACAACGACTAGGACGACACCGACGACGTCTCCGACGACTTCGACGACGACAACGACGCCGACGCCGACGCCGACGAAGACGACGACGCCAACGAAGGCGACGACGAGGGAGGAGGAAGGACGACGACGGCGACAACGACGACAACGACGGCAACGACGAGAGAGGAGGAAGGACGGCGACGACGCGAACGACGACGAAGGAGGAAGGACGGCGACGCCGACGACGACAACGACGACGGAGGAGGGAAGACGACGACGACAACGACGACGACGACGGCAACGAAATAGGAGGGACGACGACGAGACGCCGACGACGGACGACGACGACGACGTGGGAGGAGGAGGAAGGACGACCACGGCGACAACGACGACGGAAACGACACGACGCCAAAGAGGACGACGACGACGAACACGAGAAAAGACAGAGGACGACGTAGGCGACGACGATGACGACGACGCGGGAGGAGGGAGGACGGCGACGACGACGACGACGACGACGAGGCAAGAGCGCGCGCGCACGCTTTTGTTGAAAATCCGTGTTGCGAAACCTTGGGTTTTTGTAGGTTTTTTGGGCGCACGATTTTGACATCCTTCCGAAACCGATGGGTCTTGAAGGTTTTCGGCATACGCCCGCGACGACGCGCGCGTCTGCACTTCGTCCTATTTGTTGCAAGAGGATTCTCGCGACGGCACACGCGCAAGGGCGTTCGACAGATTTCGACATGCGCCCGCGCGAAGCCCGTTTGGTAGCATTTTGTGAAAATCTTGAAAAACCTATGGTTTTCTTAAGATTTCGCAAGAGCTCGCGTGGAAGCTTTTTTAGCAAATCAGTGTTGCGAAACCATGTGTTTTTGTATGTTTTTTGGGAAACTCGATTGCGAAATCCTTCCGGCACCGAAGGTTTTTGAAGGATTTCGGCATGCGCGCGCGACGACGCGCACGTCTGCACTTCGTCCCATTTGTTGCAAGGGATTCGTGAAAAAGTGTTACATCAGAAAAAAATGTCACCGCATAGTTTTTCTTCTGTTTTAAAAAAGGGAACCTCAGGGGGGGGAACCCGGCCTAGCTGGGATGGTATGATTTCATATTTAGGATGGACGAGTGTGCAGAATATATCTATATATATGAAATCATACTATCCCAGGTGGAGCTGGTAAGTCCAGGGGGGGTAGAGTCTATTCTCTTTTTAGAAAGGAGAACCTATGTGGTGCAATCTTATAGGTTGTGCGCTCTACGTGGTGCGTGGTGCAACGAATGTTGTACAATCCATGTGGCGCAACCTACGCGATGCAATATATGTGGTGCAATCGATGTTATGCGCTACATGTGGTGCAAATTATCTTGTGCAATCCATGTGGTGCAATCTATGCGGTGCAGACGATGGTGTATATCGTACGTTATGCCATCGATGTCTTGCTTTCTAGGCTGTCCGCTTTGTGTAATGCAAACTATGTTATGAGTAATCAGAAAGCGCACCGCAGACGCGACCAGAACATCGTGCAACCCATGTAACGCAATCGACGGTGGGCAATGTATGTGGTGCAATCTATTTGGTGCAATCGATGCAGCGCGCTCTATGCGGTGCAATCTATTTTCTGCACTCTACGTGTTGCAACCTCTGCTGGGCAGCATCTGTAGTGCAATCTGTGCAGTGCAGTGCATGTAGTGTGCATTCTATGTTGTGAGCGATCAAACATCGCGCCGCAGGCAATTTTTTTTCGTGCAATCGACGTGGTGCAACCCAAAGGCGGCGACGAGGCGGCGACAGGGCGGCGACGGCGGCCACATCGCCGCCAGACCGAAGACACGGCCAAGGCGACGGGCAACGACGAGGCGGCGACGGGCTGGCGACGGCGAGAGAATAGCCGCCAGACCGACAAACTGGCCCAGAGCACACGAAATCATCCCCGAATGCAAGTACTGTTTTGGGAAATAGTCTGGACCACTTCCCTGGGGAGGCTTTCGTCCACATCAACTTTCTTGGCCCCAGGCTCAGAAGTGGCCCCCAGAGGCCGACATGCCAAATAACGCCGAATTGAACCACCTAATCCACCCGAAGCGTGGGGCCTCGCGCACGACAACGAACGACGACAAGGGTCCGGAGGCCTCCCAAATTGGGCCGGAGCGGGGCGGGGTCGGAGGCTCGCACCGCACCAACGGTGCATCTGCGGAGGCGGGACGGAGACGGGCTCCAGCCAGTGCGCCCTTGCTGATGCATCGGCGATGCAGTGCGATACTCCGACCCCATTATTTGGAATGGAAGAGGCGACTCCTGATAGAAATGCGCCCTCGAACTCCGGGCGTTCCCCCTGAACTGAGCCTTCGCCCCGAATCGTTCTCTCACGCTCCAGTGGCAGGTGGAGTAACGAGAGTCAGAAAACGATAAATAAGTTCCAGGGCCCGTTCCCCTCGGAACCTGTTTTGATCAGGCTTCGGGCTGCGCGCAGACAAGCCTCCCAGGTAGTTCTGGTTGGCCTCAACAGACCCCCCGAATAGTCCGACGCGGTCTCAACACCTCGACCTTGTGGCGCGCAGCGCCAGGGGCCAACACCTCAACACCCAGGGGCGCCGCGGCAGGCGGCGCCAATGCGCCAGACCACTCAGGGGGGAAGTTGAATCCAGCCAGGACTGCCTGGGGGGGGACACCTGTGCGCAACCCGAACCCCGAACCCCCGACGTCATGATCTTTCCACAACCCCCCAGGAGCCTCGACCTACTCCCGGCTTTTACGGTGTCGGGTCCCGGCAAGGGCCCCGGGGACATGAAAATAGCAAAAAGCCGCCGATCGTGTTCTTAACGACGCGAGGGGGTCTGGGAAACCTAACCATGCCCTCTGCTTCACGGCGGATTTGCTCTTTTTGCGCGCCAGAAATGTATACGGAACGAATGGGTGTGTACAATGTCCAACAGCAAATGCCAGAACCGATCGCAGCCGCTGTTGGGCAGGCAGCCTTCAGTCTCAAATGGACAACGTCCGCGGCGACACCGACAACGAGCCTTGTTCAAAACGGACAGGAACTGCTGTCGGTTTTCGTCTGCATTCTTTCCGTACGTGCCTAGTTCAATCGTACCGAACGGCGGATCTGCTCCGGCCGCGCTTCTGGGAGGCCCGGGAGAAAAGCCCCCTGCCTTTGGCCCGTCGGCGTCGCACTGCGGTGCCACGGGCGCGGGCGCTCTGGCCGCCTCGGGGTCGGCTCTGGCCCCGTCGGGTCGCCCCGTCGCCGTCGCCGTCGCCGTCGTCGTCGTCGTCGTCGTCGTCGTTGTTGTTGTTGTTGCCGTCGTCGTCGTCGTGGGCGTCGTCGTCGTGGGCGTCGTCGTCGTCGTCGTCGTCGTCGCAGTCGTAGTCGTCGTGGTGGGCGTCGTCGTCACCCTGAGGATAAGCCAGAGGCGGAGGCGGAGGACGACTAATTACCGAAAAACTCGATCGTCGAGCTCCGAGAAGGAGGAGGAAGATGAGGAGGATGAAGGGAGGAGGAGGAGGAGGAAGAGGAGGAGGAGGAGGGGGGTGGATGAAGATGAGGAGCAGGGAGAGAGAGGAGCCAAGTGAAATGAAACTCGTGGAGTCCAGTGCGCCCGTCCGTGAAAGCGACCGTGTCCTGGACTTGCTGAAAAGTGGCACCGTCGCAGTATGAACGGAGGACTCTGAAGGGGCGGCACTCCGCCGGTGCGCCTGGTGCCTGCCGCGCGCTCCCGTCGGGGCGCGGGCCCAGGCAACCCAAGGGGCGCGCAATCCCCTATTCCGCTCCAGTGAATCCCCCGGCGTTCCCCAAAAATGCCTGCACGCAGGACCAAGATTTGAGACAAAACGAAGCGAGGCTTCAAGCCTGGTGCATGTATGCATGTGTATACACACACGCACGCACGGGGAGATGCACAGAAATATAATGAGGAGTCTGACAGAATGATGAGGAGAGGACGACAAAGCCAGGCCCGACAATCTATCTCCTGGCGCGAGGGGGGAAAAACCAGACGAAATGTGTCCTTGGCCCTGGGGCTCTCCCCCGGGCCAGCTTTTCAGCCTGAGCAAGTGTTTTGCTTGCCTAAGGCGCGGCGCCTTTCCTCCGGGACCTTTTCCTTCCTGGGAACCAGGGTACAGGGGCTGGGTGGCGGCGGGACGGTCGGGCGATTAGCAGGTAGGGGGTGGGTCGGGCTGGCGATGGAACCAAGGTGGCGGAAAGAGCTGGCCGCAAGCCGTGTTTCGCAAGTTCCTACATGCAACGGATTTTTTTTTTTGCGCATTACTAAAAAAAAGGGAAGCAATCAGTTACGGGACAGCGACGCAGATATGGTTTAAGACATCAGGCGTGGCACAGCCCTGCTGGTAGGGCTTCAGGGGTTGGTACAGAAGCGGTCTTTGCTCTCTTCTTCCCTCCTCTTCATCCTCATGTAAACTCTGCAGCAGAGGTAGTAAGACAAGACAAGGCAATTCCGCATGGAGCACTTACGGGCGCAAGCGGGTGGGAGGAAAAAGCGCCACAGCATGGTCACGCGGGCTTGAGGTCCGTGTCACGTGTGGTGTGGGAATGAGCACGTCTATGAGTCGGAGTCAGTGACCTGGGAGCTGGGTCGAAACAGATGACACATGCACTGGAGTCGCAGAGATGGGAGCGATTCGCAGAACATGACTAACCAAACATAGGGAGGACGGAGGCGAAATAACAGTTTCGAAGGTCGCGTGATATCTTGGGGTCGGCGCTGGACAAGCACCCCTTCTGGCGCGCGGCAGTCGCCACGGGGGGCGACTGGATGGCGACAGGGGGGACACACAGACACACACACAGACACACACACAGACACACACACACAGACACACACACAGACACACACACAGACACACACACAGACACACACACAGACACACACACACAGACACACACACACAGACACACACACAGACACACACAGACACACACACAGACACACGAGCTCCGAGAAGGAGGAGGAAGATGAGGAGGATGAAGGGAGGAGGAGGAGGAGGAAGAGGAGGAGGAGGAGGGGGGTGGATGAAGATGAGGAGCAGGGAGAGAGAGGAGCCAAGTGAAATGAAACTCGTGGAGTCCAGTGCGCCCGTCCGTGAAAGCGACCGTGTCCTGGACTTGCTGAAAAGTGGCACCGTCGCAGTATGAACGGAGGACTCTGAAGGGGCGGCACTCCGCCGGTGCGCCTGGTGCCTGCCGCGCGCTCCCGTCGGGGCGCGGGCCCAGGCAACCCAAGGGGCGCGCAATCCCCTATTCCGCTCCGGTGAATCCCCCGGCGTTCCCCAAAAATGCCTGCACGCAGGACCAAGATTTGAGACAAAACGAAGCGAGGCTTCAAGCCTGGTGCATGTATGCATGTGTATACACACACGCACGCACGGGGAGATGCACAGAAATATAATGAGGAGTCTGACAGAATGATGAGGAGAGGACGACAAAGCCAGGCCCGACAATCTATCTCCTGGCGCGAGGGGGGAAAAACCAGACGAAATGTGTCCTTGGCCCTGGGGCTCTCCCCCGGGCCAGCTTTTCAGCCTGAGCAATTGTTTTGCTTGCCTAAGGCGCGGCGCCTTTCCTCCGGGACCTTTTCCTTCATGGCGAACCAAGGGTACTGGGGCTGGTGGCGACGGGACGCGTCGGCGATGCGCATGGCTAGCGGGGCTGGGTACGGGCTGGCGATGGCAACCAAGGCTGGCGGGAAAGAGCTGGCCGCAAGCAGTTGTTTCGCAGCTTCCCTACATGCAACGGATGTTTTTTTTTTGCCGCACTTACTAAAAAAAAGGGAGCCAATCAGTTACAGGACAGCGAAGCAGACATATGGTTCTGACATCAGGCGCTGGCACCAGACCCTGCTGGTAGGGCTTACAGGGGTTGGTAAAGCAAGCGGTCCTTCCTGCTCCTCTTCTTCCCTCCTCTTCATCCTCCTGTAATATCTGCAGCAGAGGACTTAAGACAAGACAAGGCAATTCCGCATGGAGCACCTACGCGGGCGCAGCGGGTGGGAGCCAAAGCGCCAGCATGGTCACGCATGGGTTGAGGTCGATGTCACGTGTGGTCGTGGGAATGAGCACGCATGAGTCGGAGTCAGTGACATGGGAGCTGGAGTCGAACAGATGACACATGCACTGGAGTCGCAGAGATGGGAGCCCGATTCGAAGAACATGACCTAACCAAACATAAGCGGAGGACCGGAGACGAACATACAGTTTCGAAGGTCCGCGCTGATATCTTGGGTCGGCGCTGGACCCCCCTTCCTGGCGCGCGGAGCTCGCCAGCGGGGGCGCTGGATGAGCCGACAGGGGGGACCAATGCCAACTCAAGGCATCCGCGCGGACCTTCGAAAACACACACACACACAGACACACACACAGACACACACACAGACACACACACAGACACACACACAGACACACACACAGACACACACACAGACACACACACAGACACACACACACAGACACACACACACAGACACACACACAGACACACACAGACACACACACAGACACAGACACACACAGAGACACACACAGAGACACACACAGAGACACACACACACACAGGCACACACAGAGACACACACACGCACAGGCACACACACAGACACACACACTCACAGACACACACACACAGACACACACACAGACACACACACACACAGACACACACACAGACACACACACAGACACACACACAGACACACACACACAGACACACACACCACACACACCACACACACACCACACACACACCACACACACCACACACACCACACACACACAGACACACACAGACACACACAGACACACACACAGACACACACACAGACACACACACAGACACACACACACACAGACACACACACAGACACACACACAGACACACACACACACAGACACACACACACACATACACACACATACACACATACACACACATACACACACATACACACACATACACACATACACACATACACACACATACACACATACACACATACACACACACACCACTGCCCGTGGTGTTGCGCACGGCCACGCTGCTCTGTTTTGAAAGCCCAGTCCAAAGCGATCCCAAGGGAGTCTCGGTCACGGGTGACACGGACGAGATCGCAGTGTTCTCTGCGGTAGTCGTCCCAAGCGACAACGTGGACGGTGTCGGTCTGCCGCGTGTCGCTTCGCCCTTGGCTGCTCCGGCGCGGGTCTCGGCGGACCAGTGCGCCGAACACAGCAAGTCGTAGACGTGTGGTGTATCTGAAGTGGCATCCTTCGTTGTGGAATTGGTGGCCCTTTCCGCCACAGCGCCGTTGCGTGTGGCCGCAAATACGACGGCTGGTGCGACCTTCCGGCCTGGCGGACAGCCGAGGCTACACGCAGGTGGCCGCCGAAACAGCAGCTGACGGCCGCTCACCAGGCGGTCCTGCGTGCGCCGTCCCACACGCAAACACACCTGTCACTGGCTGTGCTGCGCTGTGCGGAGCGGCGAGCCGCAGCGCTCCTCCCCCTCCCTTTCTTCTTCTCGCCCGGTCGCCTCTCCCCCCCCCGGTGCGATGGCAATGCCGTGGCGTGTGGCCTCAACATTTCCGACGGCCGGGGCGACCTTCCGGCCTTGGCGGACGGCCTGGGCTACACGCAGGTGCCGCCGGAGGCTACCACACTGTTCCAGTCAGGAGGGATGGCAGCGCCGTGGCGTGTGGCCGCAATTACGTCGGCCGGTGCGACTTTCCGGCGCTGATGGCCGGAACTACACGTAGTCGGCCGCCGGATGGGGACGTTGGTCGCGGGTCTCACCGAAGGTCCTCCTGGATAGACCATTCTCGAGGCTTCGGAATACTTCCGATGCCTTTCTATTCCCCTTCCTCCCCTGCTCACACACATACACACGTGTGGCTCAAGCACGGTCTCTCACCCACCCGCGTTCCCACATGCTACAGCGAGCCTTGTGTGGAGTCGCGTGGTGCAGGTGCTGCCCCGTCACACCGCCCTGAACGGGCTGGTCCACCCACCAAAACCGACAGCGGCACCCACCGAGGTGGTGTGGGTTGTTCGCGTGTCGCGTGAGTGTCGGTGTGCCCAGTTCCGGGACGGGACCAGTCTTGGTGGATGGGTGCATCAAGAGCAGTGTGCGGGGTGTGTATATTGGCGTTGGGTGGCCGCACAGAGGACCGTGCCCCACCCACGTACCTCCCCCTCATCCACTGCAGCCGGCATTGCTTGCCTTGGCGTGCGGCCTGGTATGAGACGGTGCGAGGATACGGTGTCCCCGCTATGGGCGGGCAACGAACGAACGAACGAACGAACGAACAAACAAACAAACAAACAAACACACAAACACACAAACACACAAACACACAAACACACAAACACACACACACGCTCACACACACACACACACACACACACCTTTGTGCGGATGCTTCTGCTTTGGTGAATGTCCTACGGTCAGGGGGTTTGGTTTAGCGTGTACCATTTGTGGGCGTACACGCTAAACAGGGTCGGCGTTTAGCGTGTCAAGATCGGCTCGGCGTTTAGCGTGTAATCCCAAACTCGGCGTCTTCGTTTAGCGTGTACCTGTCACGCGGTTTTCGTTTAGCGTGTACCGACCACGCCAGGCCACCACCGTAAATGGTACACGCTAAACGAAACCCCCTGACCGTAATCCCCTTAACTTATTCTCCCCCTCCTCCCACGCTCTCCCCCCAGCCCTCAAGGGGTTAAGGCTGGCCTGTTCGAGGAGACGGAAGAGGTCGGCTCACCCTCCTCAGAAACAAACTGACGCACTCTCCGTCAGTTCCTCCCTGGTGTTTGTTTCCTCTCTCTCTCTCTCTCTTGTCGGTGGAAAGAATCAGAGTTGCTGCCTTCGTCGAGTACGCTGACCTCGGCCATACTGGCGCTTGATCGATCGACCCCCCCCCCTTCCACGCGCCTCTGGGCTCGGCTCGGGCCGCACCTTTGCCACCCACTTGAAGGTCGGCCTCGCCGCTGGGCCGAGACGACGCGGGTGAGAAGAGCAGCAGGCGATGGCGCGGGAGGAGGGGGAGGAAGAGGGAGGAGGGAGGAGGACGAGGGATGAGAAGGAGGAGGGAGGCGGAAGAGGATGACGGGGGAGGAGGAGAGATCAGAGAGAGGCGGCCGAAGAGCAAGGCTCGGCGGGGCCAGAGAGGGAGTCCGCGCTGCAATCCACCTGTGGGCTCCCCCTCGAAGTAAATCTCATCCTCCCTCCATCCGTGTCGCCCTCCATTCCTCCTCCTGAGCCGCTCTTTCTCCTCCATCCCTCCCTCCTCCTTGTGTTTTTCCTTCTCCATCCTCCAACTCGTCCTCCGAGTTCTCCTCCTCCTTTTCCGACTGTCGCTCTGGGCGGTCCTCGCACGCCTGCGGGACAATGTGGGCGTAAGGGCACCGCGTTGAGCCGTTCTCACGGGCGCCTTTTTGTCACAGGTGAGCCGCTGGGGCTGCTGCTGATCGAATTAAACAAATACCGCTGCGGTACCACCACGACGCGGCATCACACGAGTGCCAACCATTTTTGGGAGACCACTCTAAGTGTTTGAATGTTCAGCGCTCCTGCCGCCGAGTCTACCGCCACTCCCACTGCTTTTGCAGCCCCTGCGTCACGGTGCTACTGCTCTTCCTCCCAATCATGTTCACTCTCCTCGTCCGTCCTCCACCCTCTTCCTTCTCCTCCTCCGTCCTGTCCCCCTCCTGCGAACGCTCCTGTTCCTGCTCATTCCCCCTCCTCTATCCCTCCCACCGCCTCTTCTCAATGCCCCCCTCCGGCCTTGCTGTTATGTGTGTCTTTCCATTGTCCTCCTCATCCTCCTCCTCCTCCTCCTCCTCCTCCTCCTCCTCATTATCATCCTCATCGTCCTCCTCTAGCTGCTTCCTCCGCATTCAACCCGACTGTTCTCATACCAGACTGGTCACGTTATTCCTCCCTTCTCCTCTCTCCGTCACTCGTTCTCTCTCCTGTCTCCCTCCCCCCTTCGCTGCCCTCCTCCCTGCCTTCCTCCCTTGTTCCACTCCTCCCTTCGTCCCTTCATCTACTTTCTCCCATTATTCCAATCATCTCCTACCGTTCCCATCCTCCTCACCTCCCCCATGTTTCCCTCCTCCCTTGCTTCCTTCACCCCAAGCCCGTGACCATGTTGCTTAAGCGTTTGGCTCGGGCCGCTTCTGCCCCAGCACGGTGTTCCCTCGACAATGCCGCGCACTCTTCGACTGCATCTCGCCTGTGCCATCGCGGCACCGTGCTCCGTGGTGCACGAGTCCCAGCAGCTCAGCAGAGGCACGCGGCGGAGAGTGTAACTCAGATCGGACGGAGGGGGGGTAGTCAAGGGGGGTCCCCCCTTCATTACTGAGCTAGGGGAGAGCTGCGTGAGCCGATTCGCTACCCCATCCCCTTGACTGCTGATCTGACGTGGTCAAGGGGGAGCTGCTTGAGCCGATTCGCTGATCCCCCAGGGGGTTAGCGAATCGCCTCACGTAGCTGGCATCCCCTGTGCCTCCAAAAGCCGAGTTCGCCGATGTATCAAGTAAGCCGCCTGGAGGCGGGGCCGAAATCAGCCGTATGCAGATACCCCCTTTCCCAATCCCGCTTTTTCGTCCGATCCGAGCAGCGCTGGGCTCACTGAAGCGAGACACAGGTGCTCGAGGCAAAACTTGTGGTGACGGATGGGATTGCAAGGAGACCTTGTGAAGGGCCCGCATGTGAAAACCACGCAGCCCGTAGTTGAGCAAGGGCACCAGTAGGGCGTACAGAGCGGCAATGACGGTGGTGATTAGAACGGCGGCATACGGCTGGAGCTTGCATTTGTCACGAACGGGATGCGCGCACGCTCTCCTCACGCCAATTAATTACCCCAGCAGCGAGAGAATGTGACGCCCCCCCATCACATGCTACTCTACTTCGAACCTCGACGACGACAGCGGCGACGGCGAAGATGACGACAATAACGACGAGGGCTACGATCACGACGACGACGGCGGCGACGAAGAGGATCGGCGGAGGAAAAATGAGTGGACAGCCAAGGAGCGGGCACTGCGCGCTTTTGCCCAGGAGGCTCGCCGAAGACGTAGGCGGCGTTCGGAGCACCTGGATTCTCGCAGTGGTTTTTTGAGGGAGAAGATGGGAGCGGACAGCGAAACTGTACACCACGCGGCTGGAGCGGACAAATCCTGCCCCCCCCTAGACAGACAACGGCCAATTAAAAGAGCCACCCGTGACAATTATTGCCCGGGCGAGCGTTTGGGGAGGAAGGCGAGCAGGGAAAGCGGGCGACGAGGAAGATAGCATCACGCCCCGCGGGGGGTTAAAACTGAGACGTCCCTGGGCGGCCAGCCGTGTCACGAATTGCGGCCCCGAAGTGTGGGGAAGACGCATGCGGCGATACGAATTCAACCTAAAACGTATCAGCGCCACCGGGGAGAGGAGGAGGAGGAAAGACAAGAGGGGAAAGGCAGGAGGAAAAGAGGAGAGGCCAGCGTATTAGCCGAGAGCGGCTCTCACAGCTCGCCGACGCGTGTAGACCCTGACGCGCCCAAGCAGAGGCGAAATAGCCTACAAGATGATGCAATAACGAGATAGCGCGCGCAACCGAAACAAAGTCATCCACACAAGCTCCCCAGCCCGAGTGGAGACGTTGCTGACAAGAGGAAGAGGAGGAGGACGACGACGACGAGAGGAGAGGACAAGCACCCACAAAATCAAAAGATCTGCCAACAAAAATCGGGACGACGCACGCGCCAACCTGCAGTAGGCGAGCACGCGCGTTAAACCAGGACTAAGAAACGGGCGGGAGCCGACGTGAAACCTAACCCCTTCCGCCGTCGCGGCCCGCGGATCATCGCGCGAGGGAGCGAGAAGCCAGAGGGAGGGGCAAGGAGGAGGAGGGAGGACCAGGGGAGGAGACGGCGCCTCACTCCGGGCGCGGGGGCTTGAACGCCGCCTGCGGCAGCGACGATGCCTTCGCGTGGCCCCGCACTCCTTCACGCAAATAGCCTCGGAAGAGATCCGCACATGGGCCAGAAGAGCCGGCGCACCGCGCCGCATTGTGCGTGCGATACAAAGCATAAACGCTCAGCGCCTTCAGAGCCTTGGCGCGCCCGCTTCCCTCTGTAGTGCTCTCCCCGCCCAGGAGCAAGAACTCCTCCAATTCGTGGCCCGCTGGTGGTCTCGCCAAGTTCAGGAAGCGTCCGCAAAAGGAATGGTAACATGCGCACCTCCCGTAGTGCGTCGCGGAGTCCTCGAGCCTCTGGCATCCGAGCAAGCGCCGGCCCTGCTGTTGAAACCGACGGGCAGTCATCCACCCGTTTAAATTGGCCCGCAGAACTGCGGCGAGAACTCGTGGGGGCATCAGCTTCGCGATGACCTGCAAGGAGCGCTGGAGACGAAGGCATCGATGTCCAGGGAGTGCGGGGATTTGCCATTTGTCCAGAGAGCGCCGCATGGCTGTCAACGACGCCGCGACGAAAGAAGGCTGCGTTGCGGTCAAAGCCCTAGCCTGCCAACCGTCGGGGTGGCCCTCCTCGGATGACGTGTCCAAGAGCTCCGCCGTCTTAGCCCCCATGCCGGTGAACTTCCGAAGAGCGGCGTCGAGAGAGAAAAGAAAATTAGACGAAGCCCAAGCTAACCGGGATCCCAGCCGCTGCACGTTGTCCAAGTCGGAGAGTACCGCGCGGAGCGACGCCGCGCGGGCTGGAATACGAAGTCCTCCGCTGCAGCGCGCCTCGTGGAGTGCAACGCGAACTTTCGCAACGTGGGCGATGGCCTGCGCGTCGGGGAAGTTCCGCGGCATGCCGAAATTCTGCAATGCCTTCAAAATGTCTGCGTGGAACCAGTTCGCTGGGCCAGGGAACAACTTCTGAACAACTCGTTTTTCCACCTCTGGGAACGACTCCGGGAGGGGGTCCAGCTGTGCGACGAAGGAGGTAACGGAGACGATGAAGACGCGGTAGGCCTCAATAGTATGCAACATGCCTGCGCCCATCTTGCCCCAGACTGCAGCCCTGTCCTCCATCTTCCTCAGCGCCCCTCCCCAAGATTTGCGACCCCGCCCGGGGCCCACGTAGAAGCCGAGGTACTTGGCGGTGTCGGCGATCTCCATGGCACCCCATAGCGGCGCCTTCTCCCGCAACTGCTCTCGCATTTGCTGGTGCGATAGCCTCCTGAGGGGGGCGAGAACCGTTTTTCCCACATTCAGCATTAAACCAGACATCTCCGCGTACTCGCTGAAGATCGTCTCGAGGGCGCCGAGATGGTCGAGAAGCATGGGGTCCACGTGCGCGGTGTCGTCGGCGTAGGCGCGGGTGGTGCCAGAGGGGAGGTCGCGCACCAGCTTGCGCAGCAAGAGGTCGGAAGCCACGGCGAATAAAAACGGAGAGAGGGGGGGCGCCCTTGGCGAATGCCCCGGTCGATGCCGAAGCCGCGATAACGGGCTCCATCGATAACCATGTCGCAGTAGATGTTATTATATAACACCTCGATGAAACTTTAAAGCCAACTTGGCCATCCCAGCGACCTGAAAACAGCCATGAGGAACGGCCTCCCCACCGAGGGGAATGCAGCCGCGAAGTCGAAGAAGACCGCGCCGCCCGAGTCCGAGGCGCACGCAGCGTGGACGGAGGCCTCCTCGATGTCAATGAGATTCGACAACATGGAACAGCCGCCGATGAACCCGCGTTGGATGCTGGAGACTCTGTCACCGAGCTTGGGTTCAATAAGGGCTCGGACCGCGCTCGCCAACAACCTATTGTCAGTATTTGTGACGTTCAGGGGCCTCACGCTGGCTGGTTCGTAGTATTCTTCCCCTGTGGGTGCGATCCCCGAAGGTTTCTTGGGGGGGAAGAAAAGGAGGCTAGCGTTGAAGTCGCCCAAAGACTCGCTCATGAGGTCCCGGCCGTCGTCCTGCGTGAGCGCCTGGAAAGCGTCGTAAAGGATATCAACCGAAAGCCCCACAACGCACCTCCATGCCTGGAAAGGGATGCCGTCCGGCCCTGGAGAAGAGTTATTTGCTGTCAAAATAACACGTCTGATATGTCGACGGGTAACTCGGAATGTCGACGGGCGCAGCGGCACCGTGTCTGAGAGGGGGCGGGTGTCGATATCCTCGGCAGTCCACTGATCCAGCTTTGACATGTTAATGCCTCTCGCCCGGAAGACCTCGACCCAGTGGGATCGCAAGGCGGCGGCCTTCGCATCGGGCTGGGCGACAACCCCCCCGCTGGGCTTCTGTATTGCCGAAACACCGCCCGCGCGCCCAGGGGCGAGGCGGTAGATGAGCCTAGTATTCCGTTGGCGCGCCTGGGCGGCGCGGAAAGTGTCCTGGCTTTTGAGGTCTGGGTGCGAGTGACCAAACTCGTAGATGGCGTGCTCACGGGCAAGTTGCACAGCGTGGAGTCGAGCGCCACGGAGATGCCTCGTCATGTTACCGTCGATACGATAAGGGTTGTCCACCACGCCGCACAGGTCAGGATAGCGAAGGAGACGCGTAGAGATTTGTTCAATGTGGCCAGCCTCAGCGGCGCGGATGAACTTCAACGTGCAACCAAGGCGGTCTTCAAGGCTTGCCGCAGGAGGGGGCGCACCACGCTCCCTGTCCAGGCGGGTCGCGACCAGTCTCAGGACCGTCTTGGACAATTTGAGGCGCTCCAGTGCGGTGGCATCGGGATGCCCCCGGCGAGCCTCCTGGTAAGCGAGCGCCGCCCGGCGCGGGAAGGAAGGATCTGAGAGAGCCCTTGAGGACAGAGGCCTGCCCGCGTCATCAACTGGCTGCGGGGAGCGCCTGGCGAAGTAGACGGCCCAGTGATGCGAGAGATCGCGGCGCCACTCTAGTGCCGTGCAGCGGATGTGTCGATCCAGCTGCTCAGCCATATGGTAGTTGGCGTATATGCGGTCGAGGCGGGAGCGGGAGGAGGCCGAGGCGTGCGTGGATTCGCCCTGGTACATGTCCACCATGCCAAATCTGTTGCCGATGACTGTCTGGAAATGCTGTTCGTCCCGCTGGTCCCGACGGCCTGTGTACTCCGCCATGCCGAGAGAGACTCTGTCCTTAGAACCCACGACGTAGTTGAAATCACCGCCCAAAATGGTGAGGCAGTCGTCGGGCGGAGCTAGACTGGAGCCGATTTTGTCGCGGAGAATGCTCCGTAAGTCGAAATAGGAGTGAACAGCGCGCCGCCGAGCCCGCGGGACGCCGTCGAGGTCAGCGTCCTCAGGACCACGATGGTTGCCCGCATGGCCGTAGATAGCGACTATGTCGAGGGAGCCGAGAGGACCACGGCGACATGGCTTGGCCGCCCGGCCGCGCCAAATATGCACCCACTTGGGGCGCGCAGAAAACTGGCGGAGGAAATCGTCCTTGACCGCCACGCCAACGCCGGCCATTCCAGGAGAGGAGCTCGTAGACCACCAGAAAGTGGTACCATCCGGAGGCCTCCACGTACCGTTGCCCGTTTCCGAGCCGTGCGCCTCTGTGATCAAGCAGATGTCGGATTTGCGCATGAGCTGGCCCACGTACGAAGATTTTGCCGTGAAGCGGAATACGTCGGTAGCGAAGAGGGCCTGCGCATTCCAAGCCGTGACAGCCACGTCGCCCATAAACTGGCCACGTCTCGCACCAGCTGGGGGTGGCGGCGGGCGTCCCGGAGACAGCGGAGGCGGGAGGATCCTGTCGGACGGAATGGCGCCGATGGCGCGGAGGACTCGTTGGCGACGGTAGAAATCGATCGGGACGTCGTGCGAGGCGCCGAAGGGGTCCCCGTCGGGAAGGAGCTCGTCGGCAGCGAAGAGCAGAGCAGGAAGACAACTGGCAGAACGAATGCGGGCGCTCTGGGAGTAGGGTGAAGAACGACATGGCAAGGAAGATCAGCAGCGGGACGTGAGCGAAGCAGTCCGGCGGCCCTCGCGTGACGGCGTGGACGGTCCAGGACGGTCCACGTGGGCACTGAAGACGACCAGCACCGCGAAGCCCAAGAAACCCAGCGAATCGATGCATTGAATTCCGAGGTCGGCCACCGACCTCGCCCCTGTAGCAAGGTGCCCATGCCCTCGGCGAGCGCGGGGGGCACCTAGGCCCGCGCCCTCGGGTCGTTTCCCGACTCTACTGCAAGGTCGATGAAGTCATTAGCCACCTGGATCCCCACCATGTCCTGGCCGACCTGGATCGCCTGATTGTGCAGAGCCGTGTAGAGCTTGCAAACGTCTCGCAGTGGTCCTACCCTGGGCCACCCGCCCCAATTTAGAGGAAGGACAACAACTTTCGGAGGCCCGCGCGGAACTCAGAAAATAAATGTTACTGCATTTTAGCTCCTGCTTCGACTGCGTTACCTCTCCCCCTCCCCCCAGGCTGTCCGCCCCTACTGCAACCGCCCGAGAGGACGACGAGCGGCAGACGGAACTAAGGCAGGGGCAACATCGGACGGGGACCAAAAGGGCATCTCTGAGATCCGGCGACTCTGTATGATGTGTCGGGCGCCGCGGCCTTCTCGGACAGTTCGGAGCTATCCCGATCATCGGCCTGCCTGCGATACAGGAAGAATCAACTGGACAAACATACACCTTTACAGGTCCGCGCGGATTTCTTGGATCCGCAATGGAGCATCCTCCTAGCGCGCGGAGCGCGCCATGGGCGTCGCCAAAGGCGCCGCCATAAGAGCCCAACGCGGATCCAAGAAATCCGGGCGGAACTCTCAAAAGTTACCGTTATATAACTTGGTCTTTCGATGGGAAGAGGACGGTGGCGACGACGCTGGCTGGAGGGGGTGTCGCGGGACCTGCTGCTGGCGCTGCCGCCCCAGCTCTCGGCGGAGCCGAGGGGCTGAGGGCGCTGCCGGCGGTACCTCGCACGTGGGGGGCGCCTTGTGCACCAACTCCATCTCCACCTCCTCCTCCTCCTCCTCCGCCACAGAATGACGATACTGAGAGTCTACCGAGAACAATGCTCAATACTCAATACTCCTCCTCCTCCTCCTCCTTCTCCTCCCCCTCCTCCTCCTCCTCCTCCTCCTCCTCCTCCTCCTCCTCCTCCTCCTCCTCCTCCTCCTCCTCCTCCTCCTCCCCTGGGGGACCACAAAGGTACCGATACTGCTACTCCCCGAACCTCTCACGGGGCGCGTTCTGACCAGAATTCAGAAGTGAATCCAGAGGTGGCGACGAGGGCCTCCCAAGAGGCCCAAAACGTCGAAACGAGGGGAAGCTAGCAGTACTCCTCCTCCTCCTCCTCCTGCTCCCGTTCCTCCTCCTCCTCCTCCTCCTCCTCTTCCTCCTCCTCCTCCCTCCTCCTCCTCCTCCTCCCCCTCCTCTTCCTCTCCCTCCCGCTCCTCCTCCTCATCCTTTTCCTCCTCCTCCTCCTCCTACTCCCTCTCCTCCTCCTCCTCCTCTCCTCCTCCTCCTCTTCCTCCTCCTCCAACCCCTCCTCATCCCTCCTCCTCCTCCTCCTCCTCCTCCTCCTCTTCCTCCTCCTCCCTCTCCTCCTCTTCCTCCTCTTCCTCCTCCTCCTCATCATCCGCCTCTGCCTCCTTCTCCAATCATGCCGCGTACAAACAACACTTCCCTGCCGCACCACAAGGCCGGTCGAAAGGGCGGGCAGGGCGTTTCGCCTGAGACTTCCCCACCATTTATGATTCTGAAACTTCAATGTGCAACAACTTCACGGCTGGAGGCCGAGTGGTTTTCAAACTATGGCTCTCGCCTCAGCGACGCGCACATTCGTTTCCAAAATTTGGAACAGCTTCACCGATGGAGGGCGGGTGATGTTCAAAATGTCGCTCTGTCGTCAGCGCGGCGCACAGTCATTCGTCTTAACCGTTTGCAGGAGCTTTACGGATGGAGGGCGGGTCCTGCTCAAAATGTGGCTTCCGCCTTAGCGCCGCGCACATTCGTCTTAAAAGCTGTAACCGTTTCACGGATGGAGATTCGCTGCAAGAGTTTACAACATTTCAAGGATTGTCACGGTCATCACCCGAATAATGGTGATTCGGCACGATGTCGGACTGTCAGGGCGCGACACATACGTTCCTTCTTTGTGGTGAAAAACCCGAAACGTGACCCAGGACTGCAGGAATGGTGTTCTGGCATTGCTCCGGATTTTCAAACGGCTGTCTTGCAATCAGTCACTTTCCTCAGTGGCGGTAAGTCGATGCATGCGGCCTATGAAGATGGACCTTTGAGGAAGGATTGCTTGCACTATCGTTGATGAGTCTTTGGTTTGCACTGGTCCTCCTCCTCTCTGCCGCAGGGCACCCTGCAAATTGTTTTGCCGCTGAGGCCTGGGCCTTGGCAAATTGTGCACGAATTCCTCGGCCGAGGCCCAGGTTCCCTGCAGTCAAGCTACTACCATCGGTAAAGAAAACAAGTGTTCTTATGGCTGCTGGTCAAAACTTCTTCAATCCATAACCAACTATACTACCATACATACTTCAGTAACAAGATCGATCAGATGTGTTGTTACTACTACACATGAAAGTCCAACAATCAAATTGCTACTACCATCGATGAGGAGAAGGAAACACAAGCACAAAACCTCGCACGACTTGGCCTCCACCGCTGTGCGAATCAAAAGGTCGCCAGGCACACCGGGATCCCCAGGCGAGCCGTCGTGCGATAGGTGAACTTATGCAGTGGGCAGTGGCCTGAAATAAGAGACGAGCGTGCCGCACGCGAGTATCCCCCGAAGCCCCAGCGGTCCACGATGTAGCCTGCGCAGGACACGAAGGGAGGAGGCGAGAGAGGAAAGCGGATAGGTACTGATGAGCACGTATCGGAACCTGATTTTGACCGTCCCCCCGCCCCACCCCCCGAGCGTATAGGTGCACGAGGATCGCCACAGGAACAGTCATGGAAGAAACGGAGGAACAGCGAGCCCCTTCCGGGCCCAAAGCGGTCCTTCACTCAGCGTCTTGACTGCGCACACCACCACAGGGCCCAGTGTGGCCCTAGGTGGGCACGGCTCGGCAAGAGGGAGGCAGGTCGTGGGAATCCGGCCTTGGCGACGAGCCGCCGGAAGCCTGAAGAGGGCTGAAGACGTTCGATAACCTCGAGCCTGGAGCCTCGCTATTCCAGGACCTCTTTTCCCCCGTGGCGAGCCCAAAAATCCGATGCCTTGTTTTTGTCAACGCGGCACCCACGAAGTCACGATCCCTTCCCTGGGGCCAATTTTTCTTCCCTGGCCGTCTATTGTTCGGCGGTCCGGGAGCACAGGTCGAAAGCGACGCAGCACCTCCACCTTTCGCGGGTCCCATATCTCATGGTAATCCTATTGGAACTCTTGGTATTCGTGTGAGGCCTCGGCCTGTTGACTCACCCGTCTCCCTTACATACTCATCTCACTCGCCCAGCTCCCTCGCACACTCAATATCTCAGCTCAGCTCAGCCGCACTCAGGTCCAATCCGCAGACCCCTTAGGATTCATCGGCGTGTGAGATGCTTCCCCCTCCCCAAACCCCTCCCCCCGGAGCCCGGTCCGGTCGATTTGGAGGGGGGGGGCGTCCGGCCGGAGCTCACCCCCGGGTCCGACCCTTCCGGGCTCCTTTTGGAGGTCCACGACACCTTCTGGGGCCGCCCAAGAGACCCCCAAGACAGTCCAAGAAGGCCCCGACGCCCAGGATCGCCCCAAGACGGCCCCAGAAGCCACCCAGACGGCCCAAGAAGCCTCCAAGAGCGTCCCCAAGAGGGGCCCAAAAGGCCAAAATCGTCGAATTCCTAAAGGGAAACCTACATTTGTATCATGCACGTTTTTCTGCCTTCGCGGCGTTGAAGACGGCCCCCGGGTCCCCCAAGACTGCCCCGAAACAACCCGACTGATTCCCAAGAGGCGCTCGAAACAGCCCAAGAGGGCGCCAAGACGGCCCAAGAGGCCCCCAAGACGGCCCAAGAGTGCCCCAAGACGGCCCAATGAGGGGCCAGAGAGGAGGAGCCTGAATCAACAAGGGGGACCCAAGAGGCGCTCAACAGGGCCCATGGGGCCCCCAAGAGGCCCCCCCAGAGGCCCTCCCAGAGGCCCCAAGAGGCCCCCCAAGAGGCCCCAACAGGCCGCCAAGAAGCCCAAAAGAAACCCCAAGTACCACTTGAGGCATGTAACTTCTAACCCGCAGCCCAGGCACCAAGGATCTCAGGCCGACAACCAAGGCACGGTGGCGGGATGGGCCGAAGGCCACTATACACACATCGGAAGTGAGGGGGTGAGATCGAAGCGGAGCGGAGAGCCCCCCTACCGGGAAATCGGTTTCGGTTTCGTGTTCGTGCGTGCCGTGCGTGCGGGCGAGGCGAAGCTGCGTGGGCGGGTGAGAAATGTCCCGCCTCTGGCTGGGGCGCAGCTGGACCAAAAGACTCCCTTCCGGCAGCCGGTAGCGCGCGGTGTCCCGCTGGTGTCCCGACTATGATAATGATGCTGATGATGATGAGTACATTGTTGATGAGAATGTTGGTGAGGATGATGATGGACATGGTGGTGATGATGATGATGTCCCGATGATGATGATGTTGATGATGCTGATGCTGTTGATGATGCTGGTGCCCCGATGATGGTGACGATTATGTTGATGATCCTGATGATGGTGATGATGATATGATGATGTGATGATGATGAAGATGATGGTGATGATGGTGTCCCAATGGTGGTGATGATGATGCTGTTGATGGTGACGATGTTGATAATGATGGTGGTGATACTGATGATGGTGTCCCGATGATGCTGATGCTGATGATGATGGCGATGATGGTGTCCCGATAGTGAAGAGGATGTTGGTGATGAGGACGGTCATGAGGTGTTGATGATGATTTTGGTGGTGGTGGTCCGATGGTGATGATGATAAGGCTGATGATGATGATGGTGTCGCGATGATGATGATGGTGATGACGCTGGTGGTGACGATGATGCTGGTGTCCTACATCATCACCATCATCATCATCATCATCATCTTCATCGGGGCACCGACGGGGCACCGGTGGGACACCGCGCGGCGCCTGTTGCCGGAACGGGGACTTTTGGTCCGGCCGCGCCTCAACCAAAGGCGGGACATTTCTTGCCCGCCCACGCAGCTCCGCCTCACCCGCGCGCGCGGCGCGCGCGAGCGCAAAACAGAAACCGATTACCCGGTGGGGGGGCTTTCCGTTCCACTTCGATCTCGCCCCCGCACCTCCGATACGTATATAAACTGCCGCGGGCATCTACCTCGATCGAGAAGAAGAGGATAATGACGCGGAGGAGGAAGAGGAACAACAAGAGAGAAGACTTCGTCGTCGCCGCCGATGTCGCATGCATCTTCTCGGTCCTTTCGACCGCCCGGGGCATCTCTCCTCGAATTCAGCCTCCAAGAAGCGTTTCGGTGCCGGGGGCCACCGCCGAAAGTCTGGGAGGAGGGTCGACCTCTCCATGACAGGTGCCGCCCTTTCGCACAGGAAGGAACACGGGGTGGATCGAGGCTCGAGGCGTGAGGCTCCTAGTTCCTGGGCGCTGTCCGCCCCATCTGGGCCTTCAGAGCGCGCGCACATGGAGGGGGAGGGGGAGGAGAAGGAGGAGGAGGAGGAGGAGGAGGAGGAGGAGGAGGAGGAGGAGGAGGAGGAGGAAGAAGAGTCGCGAGCCCATGGAGCGACGCGCCGAGTCGGAGGGGTGACGGAGAAACTCCTCGTCGACGCAGCTGGGCCCGCTCGAACTTCTGGCCGGGCGCGGCCCCAGCCGGGCCCCGACGATCCCCGAACCCCGAACCTATCCAGGAGGTGGAACAGGAGGCCTGGGACAGGCCCCGCGTAGGCCCCAAGAAACTCACATAAGACCACGAAAAGCTTCAAAACCAGGCCCCCCTTGAATCCCACGCGCTACGTAGGACTGGCCGAAACCTCAATATGGCCCAGCGATCGCGCGCGTTCCGCGAATTCTGCTTTCACTCTTGCTGCCGCCCCAAGGGGTCGGCGGTGCGGCGCAGGCCAATGAATCTACTCAGACTCATTCGCGCTCGGGCTTAATCGCCCACGCGTAGGTCACTCAGACTTCCGATCCACTCACACTCAGACTCACTCACTCACTCTTGCTCGGATTTGATCTCGGCGCGTCTTCCCGCGCGACTTGCTCGGGCCCAAGAGGGCCCCGAGACGGGCAAAGACGGCCCCGGTCTCAGAGGGCCCCGAGTCGCCGAACGATCGCTCCAAGACGCTCAAGATGGCCCCGAGACGGCCCCAGCGGCCTCCAAGACGCTCCAAGAGGCCGGTCGTTGGTGCTCTCGCCTCCTCGGCTTCGCAGCGCCCCCCCATGAGGCATCCAAGAGGGCCCCGAGACTGCCCGAGAGGCCCCCCAACACGGGCCAAGAGACGCCAAAGACGGCCCAGGAAGCCCCAAGCACGGCTCCAAGAGGTGCCCAGGCGGGGGCCTCGAGAAGACATCTCGAGCCCTCGGCCCCTGCCCCAGGAGCCCCAGGGGGCTGCGAAGAGGCCTCCGAAGAGGGCCCCAAAAGGCCCCAGGCAGCGCTCCGAAGGGACCCCAAGAACTATCCTCGAGAACTCGAGCCCACAACCCAAGCACGGTGGCGGGGTGGGCCGAGGGCCACTCGAGATCCGCCTCGCCCGCCCGCCCAACCAACCACCCGAAAGGACCCGGAAGGGTGCTCAAAATGCCCGGGCGGGTGGCCCCAGTCGGCTCCAAGACGGCCAAGATGGTCCAGCATGGCCTCCAAGATGCCTCAAAGACGGCCAAGATGGCCTCCAAGACGGCTAAGATGGCTCCAAGATGCCTCCAAGGCGGCCCAAAATGCACCACAGACGGCTTCGGACAGTTTGAAGGGGGCTGGAAGGCCCAGCCAACAGCTTCGCCTCAGGCGAAGCCAAGCTCCAGCTCTGTTGTACCGTAGTAACTACCGCCCCCGTATGAGAGGATATGCCATCTCAAGCAATGGGAATATCGCTTTGGTCTCGATAGCGACTGCGTGCCTCGCACCGAGGCGCAGTCATATTTGGGCGGCCGGCCGCTTGGGCCGACGCGGCCGCGGGCGCACGCTCGCTTCCACTCCTTGCGTCCGTCAGCTCGCTTTAGAGTCGGGGGGGGGGGGGGCGAAGCGTGAGCCCGTCGCCCCTTGTGCAGCAGGCGTAGCAGCTAACGTACACAAGGACAGAAAAAGGAAGCGAGCCTAAAGGAAGGTGGACCCGCTTGGAAGTTGCCTCGCATGTATATCGCGCGCTCATCAGGCGGCGTCAGAACTTGGTGCATGGCCGGCCCGATAAGGAGTATGTCCATTCAGGTCACGTTTGAAGGTCTGTATGCCTCCCATGACTTGTAGGGGCATTTAGCTGTCGATGCCCCCCTCGGCGTGGCCATCCGCAGTCATATCGCAGGTATCGCGCCGCTGAATGCTGCGCGCGATTCCACGCTCCATCATCTGTCGCGCCCAGATGATGTGTCCTAAAAGGGTGCGCTCATTCGGTTTCTTTCTGTCTTTGCTTGACGAGGACTTTAAAACATACTCAGCATCGATGGTCAAAGTGGCCTTGATGCTCAGGCCACCCAACTCAAGTATATCTTTGAACTGAGTGGGCGTGGGCGGCCCTGCGTGGAGCTCGCGCAGAGCCACAACCGTGGGGTCACAGTCCTCCAAACAATGGGCTGCTGCTAGTGTCTCTGCTGACTAACTCGAGCGGGCCTGCAAGCGGTGAGACTTGCAGTGCGCGTTAATCAAGTGAGCGACAGGCTTATCAGATAACGTGTTCCACGTCGTAGCAGGTCTGACCCGCGAAAACCATTGCCTTTGACGTCGCCGTCGGCGTCTCCACTCAGGCGTCGATATCCTGAGTCGCTATGTAGGTCGACCTCGCCCGTAGGGTTCATCGCCTGGTAGACGATCTTCTCCCGGCAGGCCTGTAGCTTTCTGGTGATCGCGTTCAGTCGTCGCACTTGAATGTTGGTCGGTTCTGGGACACGTTGTAGAGATGCAACATGCACCATTAACCACGCCTGGGCGATTAGTGCGCATGCCAACGCATCCCTGAGGCTGACGAACATGTCGAGTGCAGCGGCAACGGCTTCCGGAAATCCATCCGACCGATAAACCGATCAACCGATAAAAACTAATCGGTTGAACGGTTTGCAAACCGATCAACCGAAAAACCTATATAACTCGATCGGTTTATCGGTGGATCGGTCGCTCAACCGAAAAACCGATAATCGTCGGATGCGAACATAGAGGCGATTGCTGGCGCGCCGCCCTCTCTTCGTCGGTTTATCGGTTTATCGGTTTATCGGTTCATCGGTTGACTGGCTGGTCTGAGACCGCTGGGGGGGAACCTGTGGAGGCGATCCTTGTGCCGCATATCGGTTTATCGGGTTATCGGCTGGTTGTCAGTCCCCCGCCACGACGACGACGGCGACGGCGACGGCGTGAGTTTTGCGTTTGGCTCTGGCGCGGACGGCGCACCCCGCTCTGGGGCGGCTCGGCTTGATCAGCCTGAGTCTCTGGTGCGGACGGAGTCCCGCAGGGGTCCGAGCATCTCCCGCCGCGCGCGATGCTTTGCGCGGGTAGTGCAGGGCCTGCGAGGGTCTCAGGCGACAGTGGCCGAACCAACTTGGGGCAGGGCATATGCGAGGTCGTTGTCTCAGACGAAAGTGGCCTGAAGAGGTCAGCTATAGGCGTCTCGGAAGCCGCTGTTGCGAGGATGTCGCAGGCGAAAGTGGTCGGACCGCCATGGGGTAGGGCACCTCCGAAGTCAGAAGTGCGAGGGCGCCCCGGGCGAAAGTTGTCTGAACATCGCATCCCGGGGCAGATCGGGGGTCAGACTATTTCAAGGCTGGGCGCATCCCCCCCAGGTGAACGAGGCGAGTTTTTGCGTGGGCGGAAATGGCCAGCACAATTTGGGGCAGGGCATATCAGAGGTCAGCGTTGCGAGGATGTCTCAAGATGAGGAAGAGGAAGGTCATGCTGATGATAATGATGGCGATGGCGGCAGCCGCGCGGGAGGCAGAATCTGGCGGGGCAAATTTCGGTGGGGAGCAAAATCTGGCGCGCCATTTTGCGTCGGTCTGGATCACATTGCACGAAAGGACGGACGGCGATCGGCTCCAGGAGCAGAGCCTCGACAAGACTCCACGAGGAGCAGAGCCCCGACAAGACTCCGCGAGAGGGGGGGGGGAAGGAGGAAAGGGGAGGAGGAGAGGGGAAATGCGAAACCCCTAAAGCGCAAAGAACGCACTCCCACCTTGGGCCAGATAACGGGAACGTGGCAAGCGCTTGCTAGAATCCATGCCCATGTTGGTCATGAATTGCGCCGCGTCCGTCAAAGCCTTCGTCTCGAACAGCGAGTCGATGAACGCGGCGCAGAGGAACAGCGCGCCGACGCTGCAACCCTCGGGCCCGTCCACGCACCATTGAAGGAGCTCCAACCGCAAGTGTAGCCAGCCCCGCTGATGTGGGGGTCGGGCACGAAGGCTTGCCCCATCCGGAGGTAGCACTGTTTCAGTTTATCCCCCGCTATCTTCATATCGGCGCGAAGGGCAACAGGCAGTCCTTGAGCAACAAACTGAACTGGCGCACGGTTGGGATCAAGGCCCAACCACTGCGGCTCAACCGCGAGCGCAGAGGAAGCGCTGACACAATCCCTCACATGGGTGGCCCAGCATGGCTTCCCGACTCGCCGGTCGCACAAAGAGCAGACGATGACGCCCCGTTGGTTTAAAGGCCCGGGTGGGTTATCATGCGGGCCGCCGCGCATGGCTGAGAGTTGCGCCCGGATCCGCAATAGGACACGCGACGCCAGCAGCTTTCGCCGCAGCTCGCGCTACAGTGATAACCTGATACGGCTAAGACCGAGGGGGAAGGAGAAGGAGGACGGGGGAGGAGGAGAGGGGAAATGCGACCCCCCCAAAGCCCAGAGAAGGAGAGGAAGGGGGAGCTGGAGGCACCCCCGCCAAAGCGCTGTAGAAACCGAAAACGTCCTAGCCCGAAATGCCCCGCCATATTTTGCTTCCCACAACCCCGCCCCCCCCCCGCCACCCCTCCCTCCATCCCTCCTTCCCAACTCCAATCCCCCTCCCCCATCCCTATTCCCTCCACCCCTCCATCCCCTCTTTTCTCAAATGCCCCTTCCCGAATCGAATCCAACCCTCCCTCCCTCCATCTCTCCTTCCCGCCCTCCCCCTTTCCAGTTTTTCTTTCTGGATGGGCCTGGGCACTGGGCCTGGGAGAGGAGGAGACAGGAAATTCGAAATTCCCCAATCCGAAAGAGGGAGGGGGGGGGGAGATGAGACGTGGACCCGGGGTGGGGGGCCCACGCAGCCTGGCTATCACACCAAATGCCCGCCGCCATGCCCTGGTTTTCGCACCGCATGCGGGCGACGAAATGCCCGGCCAGATTTGGCCTCCGCGCCTCTGGGCACGGAGCGGGCGCGCCCTCAGGTCCTTCGCCCAATCCCCTGGGCCTCAGGAGGAGGGGGGGGGAGGGGGGGGGGGAAGGAAGAAGAGGGCAGGGGGAAGATGAAGGGGACGGGGGATGAACATGGGGGAACAGGAGGAGGAGGAGGGGGGGGAGGAGGAGGAGGAGGAGGAGAAAGCAGACGGAGCCAATCGCCACCAGTCCAATGCCAGACGGTCGGGGGCAGCTCTCACCACGCGCTCCACGGCGCGGGCAGCTCGCGCCGCTGAGCGAGAATCAAAGGCAGCTCTCGCCGCCCAGGACCCCCCCGTCGCCGCGCTTGCAGCTCTCGCCGCTCAACAGCGCCCGCGCGCGCCAGCGAGACGGCGCAGCTCTCGCCGCGCAAACCGCCTCTTAAAAATGCCCCGGCCGCTCGCGCGAGCGACGGGCGGGGGCAGCTCCCGCCGCCGGACCGCTCGCGCCGCTGAGCGAGGATCAAAGGCAGCTCTCGCCGCCCAGGACGCCCCCGTCGCCGCGCTGGCGGCCCCCGCCGCCGGGCCGCGCCCGAACCCGCGGGCGCGGCTGCGCGCAGCCCCCGCCAAGCGGCAGGGGTCGGAGCCGAGTCGCCGCTTAGTCGCCGAACACAATAAAGCTTATCCAAGGCCACTTGTCGCCGTCCACGCGCGGCGGCGCCCAGATGCCGAACTCTTCCGACGGCGAGAAAACTACGATGAGGCCGCCGAGGATTCGGAACGACCTGTGCCCGAGCACAAAGCGCACCTGGGAACTCACAGGCGTTCTGTCAGACTGGTACAGCGCAGCCACTGCGAACTTGAACACGAATCGCAATTTGCGCAAGCAGCAATGTTCGCACGACGCACACCCGCGGCTAGAGCAGGTCGCACACTGCGTCGTACATGCGGAGTGCGCCCACCAGTGTCTGGAAGAAGTCACGGCCGGTGGCACGTGGACCGCGCGCGGCTCACCGGGCGCCGGCCGCTTGGAACGGCAGTAATTCTCACCCCGCTGCACGAACGCACTCCCACCTTGGGCCAGATGACGGGAATGTGGCAAGCGCTTGCTAGAATCCATGCCCATGTTGGTCATGAATTGCGCCGCGTCCGTCAAAGCCTTCGTCTCGAACAGCGAGTCGATGAACGCGGCGCAGAGGAGCAGCGCGCCGACGCTGCAACCCTCGGGCCCCATCCACGCACCTTTGAAGGAGCTCCAACCGCAAGTGTAGCAAGCCCCGCTGATGCGGGGGTCGGGCACGAAGGCTTGCCCCATCCGGAGGTAGCACTGTTTCAGTTTATCCCCCGCTATCTTCATATCGGCGCGAAGGGCAACAGGCAGTCCTTGAGCAACGAACTGAACTGGCGCACGGTTGGGATCAAGGCCCAACCACTGCGGCTCAACCGCGAGCGCAGAGGAAGCGCTGACACAATCCCTCACATGGGTGGCCCAGCATGGCTTCCCGACTCGCCGGTCGCACAAAGAGCAGACGATGACGTCCCGTTGGTTTAAAGGCCCGGGTGGTTTATCATACGGGCCGCCGCGCATGGCTGAGAGTTGCGCCCGGATCCGCAATAGGACACGCGACGCCAGCAGCTTTCGCCGCAGCTCGCGCTACAGCGATAACCTGATACGGCTAAGACCGAGGGGGGAGGAGAAGGAGGATGGGGGAGGAGGAGAGGGGAAATGCGACCCCCCCAAAGCCCAGAGAAGGAGAGGAAGGGGGAGCTGGAGGCACCCCCGCCAAAGCGCCGTAGAAACCGAAACGTCCTAGCCCGAAATGCCCCGCCAGATTTTGCTTCCCACAAACCCCGCCCTCCCCCCGCCACTCCTCCCTCCATCCCTCCTTCCCAACTCCAATCCCCCTCCCCCATCCCTATTCCCTCCACCCCTCCATCCCCTCTTTTCTCAAATGCCCCTTTCCCGAATCGAATCCAACCCTCCCTCCCTCCATCTCTCCTTCCCGCCCTCCCCCCTTTCCAGTTTTTCTTTCTGGATGGGCCTGGGCACTGGGCCTGGGAGAGGAGGAGACAGGAAATTCGAAATTCCCCAATCCGAAAGAGGGAGGGGAGGGGAACAAGGGAGGGGAATGGGGGACGGATGTGAGAGTGTGGGCAGGAGGGGAAGAGGGAGGGAGGACGAGCTCCCCAGGAATGGTGGTCAGCTGGAACGCCGAGAAGGGGCTCACGGGGGCCGCGGCCCTGTGCGCGCAGAACCATGGGCGTCGGGGCCAGTGAGGGAGGGAGGGAGGAGAGGGGGGGAGGGAGGATCGGAACGGAGGAGGGAGGAGGAGGAGGAGGAGGAGGAGGAGGAGGAGGAGGAGGGAGGAGGAGGAGGAGGCGGAGGCGGAGGAGGACTAGGAGGAAGAGGAAGGGGAGGCGGAGGAGACTAGGAGGAAGAGGGGGAGGGAGGACTAGGAGAACCATGGGCGTCGGGGCCAGTGAGGGAGGGAGGGAGGAGAGGGAGGGAGGGAGGGAGGATCGGAACGGAGGAGGGAGGAGGAGGAAGAGGGAGGAGGAGGAGGAGGAGGCGGAGGCGGAGGAGGACTAGGAGGAAGAGGAAGGGGAGGACTAGGAGGAAGAGGAGAGATAATTTCGAAGGATTACCCATTGGACAACCACGACAACGCCGGGCCGATAAACCGATCAACCGATAAACTGAAACATCCGATATACCGGTATACCGATAAACTGATAAAGCCAAGCTGTGCTGAGATTCGGGCACGCATGCGATGAGTCGGTTTAGTGGTTGATCGGTTTATCGGCAGATCGACCGATAAACCGATCTAATCATATCGGTTTATCGGTCGATCTGCCGATAAACCGATCAACCGAAATAGTTTATCGGTTGATCGGCTTATCGGTTTTATGTTCGTGTCCTGCGGCTGCAATCGACATGTCTGCCACCATCTTGGCTGCCTGAGCGTCAGCGTCGGCGCCGGTTCGTACGGGATGTTGCATAGGGTGGAGCTGTGTGATATTCATATTGATCCAAAGTGACATTGCCGTCCTTGTCCTTGGTGTATCTCACAGCACAATTGGTACATGTGTGCTTGTTGAGCTTGCACGTACCAAAGATATCTTCAACGCACTTGACAGATTTGCCAATGGTGTCCTCAGCGCTGGCCATATTAATGTCATCAACATGCTTGGCCGTGAGCAAGTTGTTGCTCGTCTCGAACTCCTCGTCGTAGGACGTGGGTCGGAGACCAAATCCTCTGGTGGCTCTTCTGAGCTTAAGTGAGCAAGCCCGTGGGGCGTCTTCAGTGCCTGTGCCTGGTTTCGCGCGCCGTAGGCAGTGCTTTGACTCGTCGTAGTGCTCGAATCCCGGGAGAGTCCTGAGCACTGTGGCCGATCCAGGCGGCAAAGTAAAACACACATCACGCGTTCCTTTTCACCAGTAGCCTCAGCAAGTTCCTGATAGGTCAATCCCTTCAGGAAGGCCATGTTGATGTCGAGGGAAGCAATGATCCACTGCTTCTTGCACGCTGCTGTGCTGGCGAGTAACCTCTGGCTTGACCGTCTCGCTGTTCCCGAGAATGTTTCTACGTCGAAAGCTTCATGGTCCATGAAGCCTCGGAGAACCAAGCGTCGTCGGATGGTGCGTTCCATCTCGCCCTTCTCGTTCTTCACGAACTTCCATGTGTGCACGTATCTCGAAACCATGGTGTTCGACGCTTGGGCTATCTCCTGCATCTTAAAGCATTCGTTGTCGAACCATGTCTTGAGTTCAGTGTGGGGAGCCTTCGATACTGTATCGGGATTCGCCGGAATGCCAGCTTTAGCGAGGAAGTCGTCTTCCTCGACGACCACAGCGCGCCGTGCAGCGGCGGTAACGTATACTCGCATTGTTGTCACCCGGCCGACATCTAATATCATGTGTGGTTCCTCGGACAAGACTCCCTTCGACATTTCTGTCGTAAAGCACAGTTCGACATATCGACCATTTTCATCTGAGTCGAGTCCGTGGCTGTCGTCTTCGACCATGGTGCACATGGGGGCGCAGTACGTCTCCTCGGTATCGGAGTCGCGAGTGCGTCCCCACTTCGGCAGGTGTCCCCGTTGTTCATCAGCTACAGTGATCAACACGCTTTGATATGGAACAACCTGTGCATGGTAAAGAAGTCCTCTGGTGGAGTTGCCTCCAACCGTTCCATTTCCTCTTGTAGTTTTGCATACCACACCTCCATAACGTGCGACTCAAGATCAGCCTCTGATTCTTCGTAAATCGTAGAGAGCCGACCGTCATCATGTGTTGGTTCGGCTTCTGAGACTTCTCTTGCGGTTCCATCCGGTGTCGGTGTATCTGCCAATTCCTCCAATTTTTACCTGTCCCGATCAAAACCTGCTTGACGTTTAGGTGGGCTTCGGGCATTTGATAGTTCGTGAAGGTGCTGCTCCAACAATATCGTGTATATTATGAGCAGCACCTTCTGCTTCGTTATAATGAAATCATGGAGTCACGTCGTTGTCGTAATGGACCAATGTGCAGCTGCCGACATAAGTAACCTGAGGTATAGCATGGATATGCTCGGCTAATATGACTGAAACTACATTGCAGTTTCTGATAAAGTGCTGTAGAGCCAAGCGTACCATAGGAGATAGACGGCTTGCGGTCGTCATCTGAAGCGCCCCTTTCTTGGCCGGCACATGGCCGAAGGTCAAAGCAGGTCTCCCCGCTGATAGGCTGGCTACGAATGTTAACACTGTGCGTAGTGCAGTGTTGTCGGAGCCAATTTCTCGGGCTATGAGTGCTTCAATGGCCCCAAGATTGCCCACGAGGCCTCCAAACATTAAGATCACCTCCAAGATGGCCCTGAAACACCCCAAGATTCCCCCAAGTCGGCCCACAGAGCCCCCCAAGACGGCTTCCGACTGCGTCAGACGGGCCAGAAATGCCCTAAGACGGCCAAAGAGGCCCCCGAAAAACCCCCAAAGGCCCCCAAGAGGCCCAAGGAGGCCCCCAAAAGGTCCCCAAGAGGTCCCCAGGAAACTACAAGGAGGCCCCAAGGAGTGCCCCCAGAGGTTTCCAAGATGCCTCCTCCTCCTCCTGATCTTCCCCGCCATCCTCCCCCAAGTGTTCCCCAAAGGGTTTCTACAAGGGTTGGGGGAACACGTGGCCCGACAGCTTGGCTGAGCTCTTGCCAAAACGCTCGGCCACATTGGCGATTTCGAAAGGCAGGGGACGGCGGTGTTTCGCCGTAGGCGTCTTCGATAATCATACTGAGCGAACAAATGCCTTACCCACACGCTGCTCTTTTGGCGTCGCCGAGGACCCAAGAGATGGAACACAAACCAAACATCCGAGCCTTCCCACCCAAAATGTTCTTAGGAGGCCGCAAGAGACCCCAAAGAGGCCCGAGGGAGGCCCAAGAAAGGCCCCAAAACGGCCCCCAAGACGCCTCAAAGTTGTCTCCTGCCTCCAAAAGGCCTCCGAGAGGCCTCCCACGAGATCCGACCATCCAAGAATCTTCATACCCGCAACCAAGGCACGCTGGCGGGACTTGCCGTAGGCAGCTGGATATTAAAATTGGAGATCTTGAGTTTGGCGACGGCGCCCTTTGTGAACAACCACTGAGTGCCCTCGGTGCCACGGGGCTGGCATAGGTCATCGCTGCAGCGAAAACCTGCTCTGCGAACTGCTTGCTTTGGCGGCGGAACAAACTCTGCGAACTGTAAAGAAAGTCGGAACAGCGCTTCCTCCCTCCCCAAGGAGAAGGGGGGGAAGGAGGAGGAGGAAGAGGAGGAGGAGGGGGAGGAGGAGGGGAAGGAGGAGGAGGGGGAGGAGGGGGAGGAGGAGGAGGAGGAGGAGGAGGAGGAGGAGGAGGAGGAGGAGGAGGAGGAGGAGCACCCTGGCCCCCTCCTTCGGCGTGTCGGGCCCGCGGCTCCCCGCCGCGGCCAGCGCCGAGGCCAGCAGCCGCGGCGCTCCCTCTGCGGAGCGGCTGCCCATCTGGGCGGCCTCTGCGGAGCGGCTCGCCGTGCCGCGCGCGTGCGCGTCTTAGCGCTCCGGGCGGGCCTGCCGCCGCGCGCGGGCCACGGTCGGGCCGGACGACGAAAGAGGGTCCATGCCGACTCGACTTCGGCCTCTGGTTGCTGCATGTGGGGGTGGCGAAGAGACGTGCACCCTCCGTGCCCCCTCTGGGCCCCAGAGGGCCCCTCTAGGGCCCCTCGAGTGCACTAACTGTGCACCTCTCTTCGCCCCCCATTCATCGCCCCCATTGCGCATCGCTCGACTCTGGCGCTCGCCATCGGGCCCCGGGACCATCAAAACAAGATCTCGGGCGACAAGCTACCCCAAGGGAAGTGGTCGGGACCTCTGGGGCCGCGGATTGCAACAAAACGCATCGGCGGGTGTCTAGGCATGTGCACGCTCGCGGTCAAGCGGTCAGCCTCCGCTGGAGGAAGGGCACCAGTACCGCTCCCCTCGTTTTCGCGTTTCCGGACCTCCTGGGGGGCCCTCGCCGCAACGGCTGGATTCGCCTCGGAATCCTGGCT
>CAUYUJ010019042.1:45000-72500 GCA_963575745.1 Prorocentrum cordatum
AAACAGCGTTGGCATTGCGTTGACATTGCGCTTGCGAGTCCTACTCAAACGCTTCACAGAAGGATTCCTACTGAACACCCCCAGAAAAAGGACGCCTACTGAATCCCACCCCGGAAGGATTCCATGAAAGGCCTCACAAAAAGGATGCCTATTGAATCCCCACAAAAGGATGCCTCAACAGAAGGGTTCCATGCGAAGCCCTCCATAGAAGGCTTCTAATTGAAATCCTCCGAAGAAGGGTTATTAGAAGGATTGCTATTAAAATCTACCACAAACAATTCCCCCATTGGCATTGCATTGGCATTGGCTTGGCATTGCGTTGGCACTGCTTTTGCGTTGCGCTGGCGAGTTCGAGTGGCTCCCACCACAGAAGGATTCCTTACCTTCCACAAGAAGGGGTCATTTTGAAAGTCCCCCACGTAAGAGATTCATACTGAACCCCCCCGCGGAAGGATTATGATCGAAACCTTCCAAAGGTGGGATTCCTTTTGGAACCTACCGCAAATGATACCCCCCGTTGGCATTGCATTGGCATTGACTTGGGTTCGCCTTGGCATTGGTTTGGCATTGCGATGGCAAAGCTTTGGCATTGCGTTGGCGAGTCCTAGTGGCTCCCTCCGCAGACGGACTCCTGCTGATACCCTCCACAGGAAGGGCTCCGATTGAATCCTCCCATATGAAGGATTCCGAGTGAAACCCTCCACATGAGGATCCCTATCGAAACCCTACACATAAGCATTGCTATTGAAATCCTCCGAAGAAGGCTTCGTAATGACATCATACACAAAGTATTCTTATTGAAATCCAACGGACGAAAGGACTCCCACATTGACATTCCATTGGCATTGGTATTGGTTGGTTGGGAATGGATTTGTATCGCATCGGCATGCATTGGCCTGGTGCAAGAGATAGACAGAGAGAGAGAGAAAGAAAGAGAGAGAGAGAGAGAGAGAGAACACTGGAGAACGATATAACGAGAAAAGACAAGTGCGAGGAGATCACGGCGAAAAAAAAATTACAAAGAACAATCAGAGTTTAAGAATGAAAGAGCGTTTCACTCGTCAAAAAAACGTCAATCCCCCGGCCCGAGAACCTCCTCGTCCTCCTCCTCCTCCTCCTCCTCCTCCTCCTCCTCCCCCTCCTCCCCCTCCTCCTCCTCCTCCTCCTCCTCCTCCTCCTCCTCCTCCTCCTCCTCCTCCTCCTCCTCCTGGAGAGGTCCGCTTTCCCGCAGCCGCGGCCCGCAAAGGGGGTCTCAGCATAGGGTCGGCGATGGACGGTGCGCGCGGGCCCTCAGCTTCTCGGCGAGTCGGGCCTCTGGGCGGGGAGGGGCCCTCCTCGAGGCGGCGCCGCAGACGACGAGGCGCATCGCTAGAGTGGAGACAAGGAGAAGGGCATCAAACATCTGGACCTCCGCGCGGGTTTCGTGGGGGCCCTGGCGGCGCCTCCGCTCCGGCGCCGTCCCCGGCGCGCTCCGTGCGCCAGGGAGAGGGGTCCAGCGCAGATCCAAGAAATGCACGCGGAGCTCCAAAGTTTTTCTTTCTCCTTTAACCGGTCCCTATCCCCACTGGCATGGCCTGCCCCTCTGGCCGAGTTACCCTGCTGGATAGAGGTGGGACGTGGACTGTTCCCTCTTCGGGATTCCAGGGGCCCATCCCAAACTGGGGTGGTAGGATTGTGGGGCTGAGATACCATGGCCGGGTGGGGACTGGGATCAGGTAAACGATACTGAAGCGACGGCAGCGACAACGACCATCTTGATATTGTTGTTGACGGCAGCGCTGGCGGTCGTAAGCGCGTCTGCAGAGCCCACGGGCCGCGCTGGGCGCTGGGCACACTCAGACAGGTGGAACAGAAGAGGAGGCGGCCGCGGAGGCAGAGCAAGGGAAGGGGCCTCAACTGCCGCGTCGGCGGGGCGGGAACGCGCAAGCGGCCTCCAGCACCCGGAACGGGTGTCCTGCCAGGGTGGTGCGGTAAATCCAAGCCGTCGAAGGGCGAACAGCGACCATGTTGGGAACATGTGATCAGACAAGTCGCCTTGGCCTTCATCCGTTTCTCCCTCTCCTCCGTGCCGCCCACTACGTCCGTGAACCAAGACCCTTCTGTGTCGAGTGCTTCTCGTACCAGTTCCTGGGACAAAAACATTCAACAATGCACGCTGTCTCTCGCCAGCATGACTGATTGAAAGGTCTCGAGCGAGAGCGCCGCGTCCGAGTTCTGGGGCGGCAAGGGCAGGGCGCCTCGGAGCAAATTGCAAAGAAATATGGAGCAGGAGCCGCTGCCGTCATGATTAGGCCTCCAACCGACATTGGTCCCCAAGCCCACGATCAAGCGGGAGCCTCGGCTTCAATGAAAATGCAGCCTGCGTCGCGGGGAGAGCGGCCAGAACGGATTCCGAAGCTTGGGGGCCTCCAGGGCGTCCCAGAGTAAGCTCTCAGGAAGTATCGAGAGAGCCATTGTCATCTTAGCTGGGATCTCACACAGATGAATGAGTCTCTTGCGAGAGTGCCACTCCTGAATGTGATAGTGCAGATGACAAGAGCATCTCGGAAACAATATGAAAGCCAAGATCGAGCAGAAACCGTTTTCGTTGTAGTTGGGCCTCCAAAATCGTGGCTACGTTACGAGAGACTCTCGAGCGAGAGCGCCATTCCTGAGTAGTTGGGCCTCCAAGGCAAAGGCGTCTCAGAGTAAAGTGTGATGCAGTGTTTTCAGCGGGAGCTGTTGTCGTCGTAGTTGGGCTTCCAACAACACACAGTGGTCCCCACGTCCCCACGCCCGCGCCCGAGAGGGAGCCTCGGTTTCAAAGAACATGCAGCTGTCGTCGAGGCGGGAGCGCCCAAAACCGATTCTGGAGTTCGGAAGGCCTCCAGGGCATCTCAGAGTAAGCTCTGAGGAAGTATCGAGAGAGCCATTGTCGTCTTAGAGGGATTTCACACAGTTGAATGACTTGTGAGGATGTCTCTGGCGAGAGTTCCATTCCTGAGTGCGAGACTGCAAATGACCAGGGCGTTTTGAAGTAAATTGAGAGAAAATATTGGACGGAGCCCTTAACAACGTAGTTAGGCCTGAAAAGAAGGAAGTCTCAAGCGAGAGCGCCGCAGTTTGGGGACCTCTCTGGTCAGGGTGTATCGAATAAATTGCGATACAGGTTTCAGCGGGAGAAGCTGTCGTCGCAAATGAGCTTCCAATAGCACGCTTCGGTCCCCAAGCCTGCGTTCGAGCGGGAGGCCTCAATTTCAAAGAAGCTGCAGCGAGCGTCAAAGCGAGAGCGCCCAGAAGCGGGCCTTGAGATCAGCCGTGCCTATCATCTGGAAATGATTATCCGACGACGACTGCAGTACAGGAAGAACAACTGCCACACTCATGAACTTTCGGAGGTCTGCGCGGATCTCTCGGATCGGATAATATTTCGAAGGTCCGAGCGGAGCTCTTTCGGTGGTGTGGCGGCGCCTCCAGCGCCGCCCCTGGCACGCTCCGCGTGCCAGGGAGGGGGGGTCCAGCGCGGATCCAAGAAATCCGCGCGGAACTCCGAGGAGTTGGGTGTATGCTGATTGCTCTTCGATATGGTAAATGCCGACCGGTGTACGGCGAGGACGACGTTGCGCGCGGTGACGACTGCCGACGAGCGACCGACGAGCGACGAGATGGCCCCGGCCTGCAGAGCCTTGCTGTGCGGAGGTATTTTGTGCGCCGAGGGCGAGGATCGAGGGCAGTGATCAAGCAGGGGTTCCTCCTCCTCTTTTTCCTCCTGGGGGCGTGGTTGGAGCTCCCAGGAGCGTGGTTGAGGCTGCTGACGGCCTTGGGGGCGTGGTTGGGATCCCACACCTCCGTCATGGGCTAGGATGATTCCAGAACCCGTCCTGGCGCCTTCTTGGGCCGCCTCTGAGGTCCTGGGAACCGCCCGCAGATACCCATCTCATTGAAGCAACAGCATGTCAATGATTTTAAGATCCTCGTCTTGAGGATCGGACAAGCGCCCACGACGGGCCGATCGGCCCCATAGATCGCCCCTAAGACGGCTCCCAAGCCCACAGGATGTGCCCATGCTGGCCTCGTGCTTGGCGAGGAAGTCCATCATCTCGGCGTTCTGCCGCTGCACCTCAAGGGGGCGGCGCAAGATGGGGGTGGCGATCGGCTTCTTCCCTCCTGCCTGCTCCTCCTTCCTCCTTCTCCTCCTCCCCAGATCTCCTCGCGTCGTGGATAACTCGCAGAAAGGGGGAAAGGGGTGAATGACTGGTCCCAGGGAGTCCACGTTGTGGCACACAGAGAACTCGGCGTCGGAGATCGGGGTCCTCCCTACTCCTCCCTGGACTGCCCTGCCCTGCCGACACGTCTGGAGGTGCGTCGAGGTGGCGCTGCCTTTCGAGAGCAGGGATGGAGTGATGTGCATACGGATGAAGAGGAGGGAGAAGAAGCGGAGGAGAGAACGAGGTAGAGCAGTAAGGAGGAAGGGGAAAGGAGGAGGAGGGGGAAAGAAGGAGGAGAAGCGAGAAGTGAGGGGGAGCGAGGAGGGGAGGGGTCGGGGTGGGGAGGAGGAAGGCCTCGCTCCCCGAGAGCATGCGAGGGAGGAGGAGGAGGCGGGCCGTCTTCGGAAGTCTACGAAGGCCCCCACCGGCCCCCACGGAAATAAGACACGTTCAGCGGGATCGAGGAGGGGGGTCGGGGGAGTGTCGGGGGAGTGTCGGGGCAGTGTCGGGGGAGTGTCGGGGGAGTGTCGGGGGGAGGGGGGTCGGGGACGTCTGCGCGCCCACCCTGCGGGAGGCGTTTTTTTGGGGGATGTCCCACACCAAACCCAATTTTTGCGAAGTCTGCGTCGGGGGGGTGAGCAAGAACAAACGACACACACACACACACACAAGAAGCAGTCTGAGATCCACGACGGTGTTTTGGGCCGACGCGGAGCCCCCTGGCGGCGCCTCCAGCGCCACCCCTGGCGCGCTTCGCGGGCAAGGAAAAAGCGTCCAACACTGACTCAAGGAACCCGCGCTGACCTCCGGAAACTAAATTAGATTAGTGGGCGTGGGGCTGCTCAATGATTGAGACATGGAAGGTCGTCGAGCATTGAAACCTCATTGAACACAAAATCCACAATTGCAGATGTCAGCCCCGGTCTCGCCGCATTGAGAACTTGGAAGATTGAAACTTTCAACGTGGGACGTCCAAGATTGAAAGATTGAAAACAAATAATTCGAATCCTGGACCCCCCAGATTCAGTCCCGCGAGTGCGGCATTGAAACTGGCGGGGATGAGGTGGTAGAGGACAGTGGGCACAGAGATGAGGTCAGCAGTGGAAGCAATCTTCGAGGATGTTCCGAGGCGCCCGTTCGAGTACCCCACGGGGGAGCCGCCCGGGGGCGCTATACGCTTGCCCGTTCGCGGCCAGATCGTGGGGATGCCCCGAGCGAGGCGCTCGATGGGCGTGCTCCTGCGAGGGCTTTGGCACGACTTCCCCGAAGGCTTGGGGGACGCTGTTCTCCCGAGGGTGTTGTGCCATCGCAGCCCTGATAGGCACCACAGGCTCCTGAGGGCTGGGACGAGAGCGACCTCTGGGGCCTGTGGAGCCTCTGGGGCCAGTGGAGCCTCTCGGGCCAGTGGAGCCTAGGGCGCGTCCAAAACCCTCGGGAGAACCACGACCTCAAAACCTTCGAGAACACCCCGAGTCCCAAACCCTCGCAGGAACCTCGCGCACGGCCCTGCCCTTTACTGTCTCGCCCGACTGACCTGCTGGGCCCTACGCCTGAATGCTACGCCCACCCGACCCGCCTCATTCGTCAGCCCGCCTCATTCGATATCCCAGGCCAACCCCTCAAAAAGTGCCAAGACGTACCCAGATGGCCCCAGGAGGGCCAAAAGACAGCCCCGCCCACCAAGACAGTCCCAAGATCTTGACCTTCCTCCCCCTCGTCGTCTTCGACTTTACCCTCCTTCGCCTCCTCCTCCTCCTCCTCCTCCTCCTCCTCTTCCCTGCTACCTCCATTTTCCCTGGACCTCGGCAGCCTGTGGGACATGTGAGCCTGTGGGGCCTCTCGGGCCTGCGGAGCCCGTGGTGCCCGTCAGGGCTGTGATGGTCAAAACCGTCGGGGAACTCCGTCACCAGAGCCCCCCGGCGGCCGTGCTCCGAAACCCTCGCAAGAACACCCTAAGATACACCCTGCGAAATGCTTAAGAAATCATGGGTTAAGAAACTCAGAGTCTCAGGATTTGAATAAAAACCCAGAACTTCGATCAAAATCTTGGGATTTACATTGAAACATTAAGAATAATCGAGACTCTCGCCGAAAACTCACGTTTTCTTAAGCATCGCCTAAGGTGTAGACCCAACTGCGCTAGCCATTCGCCGCCCGGCATGTGGGCGGGAAAAGTCCGACTTCAAGCGATCCCAACCAGTGCGCCTGCTAAAGAAGGCAATAGGAAAGGAATAGGAGGAGGAGGCGGAGGAGGAGGGGAGAGAAGACAGACCCACTATGACCCAAACACGGCCGCAAGACGACCCCAACATGACCCCAAGACGGCCCGCCGACCCAGTATGCGCCGAGTGCGGGGGCCCTCTTCCAGCCATCCTGGAGCCCTCCTGGGGCCCTCTTGAGCCTCCATTGGCAAGTGTAGGACCCAGAGACAAACCAAGATGTCTTCAAAACGGCCCCAAGACGGCCACAACATAGCCTCAAGACGGCCTGTCGACCAGGCATTTCGACGACCGTTTAAAATGCCAGGTGCGTGGGCCCCTTTTGGGCCATCTTGAAGCCCTCTTAAATTGGGGCCCTTTTGACTCCCTCATAGCAGTTGTAGAGCCCCGGGGAAGTCCTAAAATTGCTTAACGAGTGCCCAAATCAATTCCCAAAACGGCCCGTCGACCCCGCATTTCGACTGCTATTCACAATGTCGAGTGCAGGGGCCATTTGAGGGCTCTCAAGGAGCTGTCTTCGGGGCCCAAGACGACCCAAGAGCAGCTCAAAAGAATTCAAAGAGGGCTTCAAGATGGCCCGAAGATAACCCGTCGTCCTGCTCCTCCTCTTCCTCCTCCTCCTTCTCCACCCGACCAAACGCGAGAAGGCCGATCATTCGAATGCCCCGCTCCGCTCGCCCGACACGCCAAGCTCTTCGGTCCGGCCCCCTCCCCCTCGGGCTCTTAACCATCAATCACCCACTCACCCGACCCGCCCGCTCGCCGTACCCGATGTCGGCCGCACTCGATTAGGCTCCACACGTGCACCTCCCGCCCTGCCCGCGGGCCCGCGTCGCCCGACCCCAGTGGAGGGAGCGAGAGCCCTGCACTTCAGTTTCCCGCCCGCCCGACACGCCGCGCCCATGGGCTCCGCTGTGACAGGCCACGCGCGATAGAGACTTGACACTTTCATGCCCCGCCCGCGAGAGCCCGCCCTGGCCCGTTGGCCCCGCGTCGCCCGACCACACTCGATAGAGACCCGACGCTTTCACGTCCCGCCCGCGTGCCCCGCGGGCCCTGCGTCACAGAGTCCCACACTACCCCGCTCTGCCCCGCCGGTCCCGCCCGCCCGACCCGCCCAGCTGACCACACGCGACACTGAGTCAGCTCACCTCGGTGTTTCAAAGAGGGGTAGGGTCCTAAGGGCGAGGTGCCTCAAACGATGTAAATCCACCCTTGGATCCATTCCAATCCTTAGGACCTCATGCTTCAGGACCCCATCCTTGAACCAACGATCACTTTCATGCCCTGCCCGCCGACCCGCATCCTTCGTTGGTCCCGCTCCGTTCGACCGCTCTCTCGAGAGAGATTCTTAATGGTCTGCCCCCCCGGCCGGCCTATTCCGCGGGCCCCGCGTCGCAGAGTCCCACGCTACCCCGCCCTGCCCCGCCGGTCCCGCCCGCCCGACCCGGCCAGAACACGCGCGACACCGAGCCCCTCACTTTGATGTCCCGCCCGCCCGACCCGCATCGCTCGTTGGCCCCGCTCCGCTGGACGGCACTCAAAAGAGAGGTGCTTACCGCCCCGCCCACCCCAGGCCGCCGCGCCCGTGGGCTCCGCGCCCCCTGACCACACTCGAGAGAGAGAGAGAGATACACCCTGCGAAATGCTTTAGAAATCATGGGTTAAGAAATTCATCGTCTCAGATCTGGAATAAAAACCCAACGTTTCTATCAACATCTTAGGAATTAAATTGAAAGAGTAAGAATAATCGAGACTCTCGCCGAAAACTTAAGTTTTCTTAAGCATCGCCCAAGGTGTAGAGAGATAGAGAGAGACAGAGAGGGAAGGAGAGAGAGAGCCTCGTACGGTAACGCCCCGCCTCCTCGGCCCGCCCCGCCCCGCCCGCGAGAGCCCCGCGCCGTCCGCCCGACCACGCGCGAGAGAGAGAGCCCTGCACTCTGCTGTCCTGCCGGACCGCCCCGCCCTGCCCGGGTTCGCCGCGCGACGCCCGACCGCACTCGAGAGAGAGCCCCGACGCGACGCTGTAAAGTGTTCCGCCCGCCCGACCCGCGCCGCCCGTCAGCTCTGCTTCGCCGGACCACACGCGCGCGACAAAGATGATAAGGCACTGCAGTGTTCCGCCCGCCCGATCCCCACCCCGCCTCGTTGACCCTGCCTCGAAAAAGCCGTTCTCTCTAATGTCCCGCCCACCCGACTCGCCCCGTCCCCCGATCCGTCCCGCAATAGGACATGGAAATTCGAGTGCGCCGGGATTGAACATCGGCTGGTTAAACTTGTCAATCCAAATCCCCCCCGGATTGAAAATAAAATAATGGTAAACAAAACACAACTCTTCTTCAAGTGTTCAATCCGCGACCCCATGTTTTATACTTTTCCACTTTGCAATGTGCATCCCTGAGATCAAGATTTCCGATATTCATGTTTTCAATGTTTCACTCCGAAGGTATTGTGCTTATCTGTCAATATTTGCATGTTGAATCCCGCGCTGAAGCCCCAAATCAATTCACAAACAAGAACATGTTGTGCCGATTGGCCATCGGAGGAAAAATAGGAGGAGGGAGGCATGGATCTGGGCCCCAACAGCTTTCCCGAAGACCATGCTCACAATGTTTGCCCGGGTCCTATTCTGAGTAAGGCCCCGCCTCCATTCCCCCCCGAAAGAGAACAACAACAAAAGAAACCAGAGAACAGCGACACGCCTCCTTGACTTCTTCCTTTCAGGATACAGCTCACTGTGGCGACAATGCTGGATCGACCCCCGAACCTCTCTTTGAGTGCGCTTTGACACATATTTCGACGAAGTCCATGTCGGGGCAACATGAAGTCCCCAGGAGGCCCCAAACATGCGAAAAGACATACACACCAATCAAACATCGGCGAACAGACCGCCGACGTCGTGATCTTTCACAACGCGGATCCAGTCTTTTCACGGCCCCAAAAGGCCGGCGCGGTCCCACAGGCGGAAACTTTCAACAGACACGCCCGTCATGTTTTTCACGACGCGGGGGGTGTCCGAAGGAGCAGCGTCCGCCATGGCCTGGGCGGGCGGCATGGGGGGATAACAAACGGGGGGTTAGCGAATCAGCTCACGTAATCAGCTGGTACTTCCCTCCACCAAATCCCTACCTGTCGTCCGACCTTCTGGAGCAGTTCACGAGCTGATGGGTCCGCCATCGTGCCCAGGGGCACGTTGAGGCGTGGTAGAAAGCCTAGTGCTGTCTGGCAGGGTCTCTGTACTCAAATGAAGCCCCCCCCCCTGCTAGCAGACTGGTGCATGTACCGCCCCCTCCTCCCGAGGTCATGATCCCGTACTAAGAACATTCGGATCCGCGCTCCCGAAGCCACGACACCTCATTAAAAACCGACTGCTCCGCGTCTCGAGCGTCAGGACGGCCCACGCAGCCAAGGGCACCAGGATGATTCAAGATGCCTCGAAGAAGGGCCAATATGGCCCCAAGACGGCCGAATCTGGCCTCAAGACGGCACAAGATGCCTCCAAGAGCGCCCAAAGGGCCTACAAGATCCAGCAAGATCCGAAGAAACCAACCGATCATTGATTGCCCGTGGGTGTTTGAATGATGTTCGCATCCTCACCTTTCGGATTCCCGTCAGCTCCAGAAGCCTCCACGATGGCCCCAAGACGGCCCAAGAGGGTCCCAAGAGACGTGCAAGGCGGCCCCAAAACTGCACAAGAGGGCCTCCTGTGGGACCGAAGATAGCCTTACAACACTTCGACGGCCCAAGACGGCCCCCAGGCACCCACCATACGGCTAAGGGGGCCCCACCACGGCCAAGGAGAACTCCGAGACAGCGTAAGAGGGCCCCAAGACGGCCCAAGAGAGCCTCAAGGGACCGCCAAGACTGCCGCAGAGGAAGTCGAGACTGCTCTAAGAACAGCCCAAACACGATCCAAGAGAGCTCGAAACAAAAGGAAACGAACAGTGTCACATTTGACGGCCTTCCTCTTCCTCCTCCTCCTCCTCATCCTGCTGCTGCCCCTTCCTCCTCCTCCGCCTCCTGCCCCCCCTCGTCGCCACCATCACCACTACCACCACCATCATCATCATCAACAACAACATCAACATCAACATCATCATCATCATCATCACCATCACCATCATCATCATCATCATCATCATCATCATCATCATCATCATCATCATCATCATCATCATCATCATCATCATCATCATAATCAGCATCATCATCATCATCATCATCATCAGCATCGGCATCGGCATCAGCATCATCATCATCATTGCCATCATCATCACCACCATCACCATCACCATCACCATCACCATCACCGTCACCATCACCATCCTCACTACAAGTATCATTGTCACCATCATTATCATCATCATCATCATCATTATTATATTCATCTTCACCATCATCATCATCATCATCAGCATAATCTTCGCCACCATCAGCATAATCGCAACCATCATAAACGTCACCATCATCATCATGATCATCAGTATCGTCATCATTATCAGCATTACCATCATCATCGTCATCGTCATCGTAATCGTCATCATCAACATCATCAACATCAGCATCAACATCCTCCTTGTAATCACCATCACCATCACAATCATCATCCTCATCCTCATCCTCCTTCTAATCATTATCATCATCATCACCATCACGATCTCCATCACCATCACCATCACCATCACCATCACCATCACCATCAGCACCACCACCACCACCACCACCACCACCATCATCATCATCATCATCATCATCATCATCATCATCATCATCATCATCAGAGAGAGCGTGATCCACTGCCACTTTACAATGGACAATTCCACCCCCTCTTCCTCCTGAACCCGGGGGTCCCCCCCCTCTTCGAACATCCCCCCCCCTGGACCCCCCCCCCTTCCCCCAGCGAACCCCCCCCCTAACCCCTACCCCCCCCTGCGGAAAACTGGGGGGAGTCACCCGGTTCGAACCCCGCCCCCTCCGGAAAACCAGGGAGGGTCACTACCAGTTCGACCCCCCCCATCACCGACAGCAAACGACTCCCAGATCCCCACACCCGTCCGCACCACATCCCCCACCGTTGTCCCCGGCACCACCGTCCACACCACCACTGTCCCCATTTTTCCCACTACCGTCCCTACTGTCCCCACGAGTGACCCCACCACTGACGCACTGTCCCCACTGTCCCCACCACGGTCCCACTCCCCACTTTCCCCACGGTACCCACCACTGTCCCACTGTCCCCGCCGCTGTCCCATTGAGCTGTCCCGCTGTTCCCACCCACCACTGTCCCCACTGTACCCCTGTCCCATTGTCCCACCACCGTCCTCACCACCGCCCTCACCACTGTCCCCACCACCACCGTCCCCACCACTGTCCCACTGTCCCCACTGTCCTCACCACTGTCCCAATGTCCCCACACCACTGTCCTCACTACCGCCGTCCCCCAAAATGCCATACTGTACGCACAGGATTCACATGCGGAACATCCGGAAGCCACTTGCTGGATATACCTGTAGAAGACCAGCGAACCTGGCCAAACGAGGGCCAAGGGATGCAAAGACATGTGGCCACGTGTGTATCAAGCACTCGCGCAGGCCAGCCACATGATGTGTATCCAGCTTCCTGGTAGCAAAAGGGCGCTCTCGAGGGCGACGATGGGCGCGAATAACCCGGGGGAAAGCAATACATGTACCCGAAGACGCCGATGCTCCATGCTTTCGGCGAAGTTCTCAGGCCAATACGTGTGATGCACGCCCGTGGGCTGTTCGCCCACGATTTCGCCTCTGGAGCTTAGCGATTCGTCTCACGAACTTATTCCGAATACCTTCCCGGCGCTGGTGCATCGAGGAACGTGCCCTACACCCCTCGATCGGCTTTGGCCCCCCCCTTCACCAACCCCCCCAAATACGAAACGAAAGCAGGGACAACATCGGACGGGGATAAGCCGTCGCGGGAAAGCGCGCCTCTTTGAGGTTCGCGATGTCCTCCTGGAGGGCCTGCAGCTGAGGCGCCAAGGACGCGGAGGCTGCCTGCGCGGCCCAGCCAAGGCAGCGGGGGTCTCTCGGTTGCCCGCTGCGCGGCCCGGCCAGTGCAGCGGGGGTCTCTCGTCTGCCCGGCCCAGGCGAACCTGAGCTGGATTGAACTGCGGGATCGGATCGGATCGGATCGCAAAGACATCGCCCCGAATCGAATCGAGATCGGATCGCACCGCCCCGCCTAGCTGGCCCCAGCCAATGCCGGTGAGTCGAAGCGCTTCGGATCGCACCGGAATCGCGGTTCCAGCCAGAAAATCGAATCGCATCGGAAGGTATGGGGGCCCTGCCAAAGCGGGGGAGAAAGGCGAGGGAGCATAATTACACGTCCGCGGCAGCTCGAACGTCGAATACTCGGCGGACCGGTAGCGGAACCCATCCCGAAACCCGAAACCGACACACAGCGCCACGGCGGCGGCGCAGCGACCGACCGAGCCTAAACGATAGAGGGCCGCCGAGTGGGAAGCAGCTGGGCAAGCGGCAGCAGAAACAGGGAGTCGAGGGCACCAGTCGCGTTTTCCCGCGATGTTCCAAATACTTCGCGACGTCGGATCTTAAGATGGGACCATCCAGGCTCGCGGGGCGAAAGTCCAGATTGTTGGATCACCACCTTTTTTATATAAACATGATTTATAACAAATAATCCGGGATGCCCCTCGTCGCCAAGGCCTGACACCATCTCTGAGATCCTGGTCTGAACGTCTAAACGCACCCCCAGGAAGGTCTTGCGGCCGATTTCTTGAGGGGGGAAGAGGAAGAGGAAACTGGATGAGGAAGAGAAGGAGGACGACGAGGACGAGGACGAGCAAGGAGTGCAGGGGGATAACTGGTCCTCCTCCTCGTCCTCTCCCGGTCTTTCGGCTCGCCACCGAGCGACGAGCGACCGGGACCGAGAGGAATGAAAATGAAAACGCCAGAATCGGTTTCGTCGTGCTCAACAGTAGAAGCGCGCCGTCCAATAAATGTCCGATCACCGCCGTAGGGGGCACACCGTCGGGTCCCGCTGCCGTCTGAGCCTGAGCCGACGACATGAGCTGAGGAGACACCTGGCTCGGCATTCCGGGTTGAGGCTGCTGAGACGTGCTGGCTGTGGTCGTGTCCGTCGTCAAGCCCTGGTCGACTGTCGTGTCTGCCCTGTCTGGTGTTGCAGCTTCTCCGCGCTGTTGCTCCTGGATCTGTCCGAGGAAACTCGGACTGGCCCTCGCCTGGGAGATCGGGGCCATCGCCGTCCAGAGGATCCGGTACATTGTGGTCGCACCACTGGACGAAGCCGACAGGGGCTCTTGGTCGACTGCCAGTACGAGAAGAGCTCGAAGTCTGAAGAAGAAAGCTTGAGCCCAAAGTGGTTACGGAGATCAGACCTGCCAGTATCTCGAGGCGTCGGATTGGCATGGATTCGATGGCTCCTCCTGGGTTGATAACTGTCGCTGAGGACCTGAGCTTGATGGAAGGATCCCGAGGCCGATACCTTCTCTCGGCGGACTCGCTGAGCCCCGGGCCCGAGAGATAACGAGGAGGGCTATGATGAGGAGCGCTATCAATTATGCCGTAGAAACTCCCAACCGTCCACGACTCCTCTCAATTCTAGTCCTACTCGTACCCCTCCTTGACCTGGTCCCCGGACGACTTGACCGAAGCCCCGGACTGCCTCTGGAAACCCGGGGAAAGAGAAGAGACATGCACATCGCCAGCGCGCCGTCGGCCAGCATCTTCGGAAGCTTGCCATTACCAAACATGAATGATTGTTCTGTGTGAAAAGGATCTATAGCGTCTGAGCGCCGCCGCCGGCACCTTGGCCTGCTGGTCCAAGGACCGAACCACCTCGACCATGCGATGCCCGGAGGCCAAACGTGTCACATCAATTGACGCTTGCAGGGTGCCTGACCTTGGCTTGTCGCTGGGCAGGTCTACCAAATTCTCAGGAAAGTCAAAACAATTAACGCTCACAATGTGAGGACCCGTCTCTCCCAGAACTGTGGTATCTACGGTGCCGAGCACTCCACCCAAGCACAAAGGATAAAAGACGGCACTGATCACTGTGGCGGGCCCGCCCACACCGTGGGCCCGCCGAGCGTGCACCTGGTGCTCGGAAAGGATTTCCACGTGGGGCAACCCGTGCGTCGCCAGGGCCTCCGACTCCCGATTGAGCGTCTCGAGGCCGATCAGGTCGGCGCCGGCTCCTGGGCCCACGGGGCCCTGGGTGGCGGAGGCCGCGAAGTAGACCGAGTTCGTAATGATATTCTCCTCCGCTTCCTGCCATGCTACACCCAACCAGAGAGTGCCTCCTCCGCTGCTGCTGGAGGCCATGCCGTCGAACATGTAGGCCGAGGCCCCCCGACGAGGTGGAGCCTTTTTGACGCCCAGCTCCTTCTTGATATTCTCCTTTTGGGCGCTGCCGACATTGAGGCGCCCCCGCCCCCAGTGGCCCTTCTCGTGGCAGAGCTTGCACTTGGTCACCTTCATGACCTGCTCCTGGGACAAGAATCGCCGTCTCCCTGGAGGTGCTCGCTGTCCTGCGCCGCCTCCTCGTTCATGGCGGTCTCGTCGCGGTCGGCCTCCCTCGCGCCCGTCCGGACGAACCTGGAGGGGGGCAGCACTGCCTTGACTCTTGGAGCCGAAGTACTCCCGGTCGCGCCGGGCAGCTCTCTTGAGTTCCTTGCTCTGCTTCCAGGAGCGGTTGTTGGTGAGCCCTGCCATGACCAGTTCGACCTCATCTTCGCTCGCGTCCACGTCGTCGAGCTCGGCCAGGATGACCTCGACATCCTGCTCGTCCAGCTCCTCACTGTCCTCGTCGCCCTCGTCGTAGTAGTCTTCCCCATCGCCATCGATTGAGTTGCCTTCCTCCGACCGACCGAGGTTGGTGGGGGGAGGAGGAGGAGAGCTGAACAACACAGCTGGCGTCAGAACGCTTGCCCGGACCAGCGTCCTCAGAAGACGCAGATGTCGCCATCAGCGCGCCAGGCCCGGCCTTGCCAGGCAACGGCCGCACGGTCCCGGTGGAGGAATCGAGCTGACGTAATGCCCACTTGACGCTGTCGTAGGAGAGATCGCCACAAGTCAACGCTCGTAGATTCTGAGCGCCCCGAGCTGTCTGTCGGGCACCCTCCTCGAAGAATAAGCACTTCAGCTTGTCCGACATCCAGAGATCACGGCCCTCGGCCTCGATGAACTCTGCTGCGCGCCGGCTCACGCATTGCATCAGCGACTCCTTGGAGTCGCGGACGGCTTGATACAGTGCCTTGCGTCAAGCTCGACGCAGCTCGTCGCCGTCGCGCTCTCCGATCATCGGGCCCACCCTAGCGAGGAGGGACTCGAGCCAGCCTGCTGACGTGAGCTGGCTGTCCGGAATGTCCTCAAACTTGGCCTGCGTTGTCCACTCGAATAGCCTCAGGAACTTCTCTGAGCGGCGCCACGCCGCCGCGTCCCCGCTGTCGCTCCGTCTTCGCATGGCGCGCCGCCACTGGCGGTAGCGAGCCCATCCGGGCCAGGCGGGGGGGTCGGAGAAATCTCCGCGACCACCTGCCCAGGAGCTCTGCCACCAGCCGCTCCAGCCCTGGTCCTGTTCCGGGTCGCTCTGAAGCTCTTTGTCCTGTCTGTCGGCCGACTGCCACCAACCTTCGCCTCCTGCTGCTTCCTCTCTCTGATGGTCGGCTGACAGTCCGCGCCCGCTGCTCCATGGGTCGGCCCCCCGGCTCCCCCATGGACCCTCGGCAGCCACCGGTGATGACTGCGGTGGCTGCTGCTGCTGCTGCCGCTGCTGTGGCTGGCCAAAATGGCCGAGACTCCTCAGAATCTCCTGCGCGATGCTCTGCGCCGTCGGAGTCAGCAGTTCCGCGTCGATGCCCGCTGCTGGCCCAGGCGCTCCTGCTGCTGCTGCTGGAGAACCGCCGCTGGCTAAAGCGGCATTGGGCGTTCGTGTCGCCATGCCGGCGAACTGCTCGTCTTGCAGCTGCCCTTCGCCGTCCGAGGTCATATGCCGCGGGCCCCGCGCCGCTCAGCGGTCTGAGCGGAGCCTGACCGCGAGGCGCTCAAGCGGTGAGCCGCTCGGCCGTCACAGCCGCTTTCTCGCGCCCGTGGCCCCAGGCCCGACCCCGCTTCGCTACCAACTGCGGCAGCGGGAGAAGATACATAATGTTTTCCCTTGAGCCACAGTGCAGACGGAACGCACACCATATGGATCTCTGACCATCTGTCCCTGGAGCGAAACGCAAAAGCTAAACCTATCAACAAAATATGGGCCCCTGGAACACATCGCCTTCTTGTCGGAACAAGGGAAAAACGGCGCCGCCACCGCTACCAAGGAAACTCAGCAGGAGGAGCCTGCGGGGACGCCTCCGTGGTGGCGTGCCCCCCCCCCCCTCCGCGCCCGAGGCATCTCCTGTCCTCGCTTCGGAAGGGCACCGTGGACCTCCTCGCTGGGGGCGCGGCGGCGGCGTCGCCCCCCGCAGGCCCGCCGTCTCGCGGGGGCCCGCGGGGCTATGAAGACGGATTGCGAGGTAAGAGATGCCTTTTGCATTGGCGAGCAAGCGACGAGCACGGCTTAACACGAGGCTAACAGGGGCCCGTAATCAGGCCGGACTGCTGCGCTCGCAATCTTGTCAGGTCGGGATCTCTGTCAAATCGCCCGGAGGGGCGCCCAGTCCAACGTCTTCTTCAAGCCCCCTCTGGCTGCATACCTGGCGGCGTAGTCGAGCGTCCCAGGTTCCCCGCGTGGGCATAATCCATGCCCCTCGGGTCGAGCCTTCCCCCTGGCGTAGCGACCGCGCGCGAGGATGCCGCCCTCCTGCTCCGGCGGCGGGCCAAGGCGGACATGTTGCCGTGATCATCGGGAACCAAGATGTCGACACCAGCGGCCCCGACGTACTTCGGCCTGGGGAGTGCCGGCTTGGAACTGGACGGCTGCGTCGCCTCGACTGCCCCCTTGGCCGCGTCGTCGTCGACGTCTTCTTCGATGGGCGGTCGCAGGGCAAATCGCGGTGCAGCGGCAGCGCATCTCTAGGGTCCTGCAGCTGCCTTGGGCTTTGCCTCGCACAGAGCCTGCAACTGCGTCGGTTTCTCTCGCGCCCTTGTCTCTGCATCGGCCAAGGTCCTTTTCGCCCCGAAGGCTTCGCAGGGCCTCGGGGCGCTGCGGAAAATCGCCAGCGGTGTCGGCGCCGAATGCCGCACCCGTCGGCCCACGGCTGGGGCCCCTCCTGCTCGCCATCGCCCTCGCTCGAGTCCACGTCCACAACGTCCTCGGCTTGCGCACGCTGGTGCATGATCCCCCCCTGCCCACGTGGCGCCTCCGTCACATGGCCATCTTTGCTTCGACAACTTCCATGGTCGAGGTGCGAGTGCGTTTGCCGAAGGCGTCAAACCCCCAGGTTCTTACTGGTCGGTTCTCGAAGTCCCTTCGAGCCCTCCGCGGCTTCCTCCAAGTTCGCAAGCAAGCTGAAGTTGCTCATCTTGTACTTCAGGGCGACCTTGGTCCTGAGGACCCGCGCTCGCAACATTTTCTAGAAGTGGCGGCTCCACGGGCCCAGGCGTGGAAGTTGCAGGCCGACTGCGAGAACTGGTTCATTCTAGCGCGCTGGACGCGTTGCATCTCCGAGCGCGCCGCGAACCTGGAGAGGAAGGTCGGCAGCCCCTGCGTGCAGCCAGCCTTGTCCCCAGCCTCGGGCCCCGCTACTTCTCTGACGTTGGCTTCGAGTTACTCAAGTTGGAGTCGACTTTGCGCGAGTCCGTTCGCCGCCCCGCGTCGTTGCTGCATCAGCGCGTTCCTTGTCTGGACCTGCAGAGCGATGATCCTCTGTCGCCGAGTGTATGAGCCTTCCTGCTCCTCCATGTGGTCAGTCACGTTCTTCTGGCGACGTAGCTCCGCCTCGAGTTTTTGGCTGGTGGCCATCAAGAGCGCCGCGCGTCCTATGGGGCGATGGATATTTGTGATCGATTCGGGCGGCATCCATTCAATGGGAACTGATTAAACTCGAGGCGGCCCACGTACTCGTCGAGGATCTCGGCGTGCCCGCCCACCGCCCGCGCCCTTTTCTCGGTCCCGCCTCGGCGCTTTATGATATTCTGACTCAAGCGCTCCATCGGGGCCACCGCCTTCCACTCGGCGTCGGTTAAGACGCGCCCAGAGTCAAACCCGCGGCGTCAAGGACGCGGTCGCCTGGGCTAGACCCCCCGGAGTCCCCTGAAGGAAGTCCTATGGTTTTCGCACGCTTCACCTGCTCTCTTCCCTTCTTGGAAGCCCATGAAAGAGACGCGCGCGGGAATGGTCGCGGGGGGGCGCAGCTGGCGCTGAGCCTTCGGCGGACGCAGCAAAAGCCCGGCTCGAAAAGCTTCGGCGACCAGCCGAGGGGCCATCGACTGCTGAAGCCGGAGATCCACCTGAGCTGGCCTCATCGTCAACCGCCAGGTCGTGGTGTTCCACGCAGTCGTAGGAATAATCCTCGTCGTCGCCGAAGTCGACCTGCCCATCCTGCTCCCCCCTGGAGCTGGGGGGTCGAGCCGACGGGCCAAGGGTCCAGGCGCCGGTTCCTCGGGCGGCTGGCCCCGCGGGCAGGGGGGGCCCCGGCCACGGGGCCAAAGTCGCAGGCTGTGGGCGACGGCGCATCACGACGCGCTCACACACTCACTGCACGACGAAGACAACCGAGGGAAAGACGCGTCGCAAGAGCTGCGGCGACGGCAGGCCGAACGGAGGAACATTTCGGAGGTGTCGTGGGTGGGAGACGCACGAGATGATGTATCGTTCAACTGAATGATGTTCTTCTACATATTTGGTCTCGGATGGCATTTCCCGGTAGCCAACCGATATGCTTTTCCCCTTTTCCAGTTCCTCTTGGTCTCTGGCAATGCGTAACTTAGCCGCCTGCATAAACTGCATGAGAAATTGCGCGTTCCCATTCAACTTCGCCAAACCATCCGCGGGGTTGAGTTCGCGCGGAAACTGGCGACGCTGACCGCCGAAGTTCTCCGATGGGGCCTCGAAACGCGACAATTTCCTTGGCTGCCCGCTTTTCGGTGGAAGCGAACTGATCCCGAATGATACGATCGCACAGAGATTTTGCATCGGTCATGATGATGATGTCCAGGTCGGGGCTCTGCTCCATGATCGGCGTGACTCGGATTTCTCGGAACGCGGCATGTCGATCTCGGGGCTCGCATCGGTCATCCTCCACGACGCAAGAACCACGAAATAACCCGCTCTGCCCGGCCAAACCCTCGGACACTGCGCTGGCCTGCGCCGCCGGGACAGAGAAGCCAGCGCGCGCAGTCTTACGGGAATGCCACGGAAGGATGCTGACATCGGTTTCCTTTCCCAACAGAGAGAGAGCCTTGATCTGCTGCACAGATCGCGCCGCCTGTCCGAGAGCGCCCTTGCACCGCGCCCCTGAGATCCAATCCAGGATCGCACAGTGCGACCAGACGGGTGCGAGCAAGGGCATAGACTTGATGGTGATCGCGGCATTGGCGTCTTTGGGGCGTCGCAATGCGGCATTGGCCTCGATGAAATCTCTCACCGCGGGGTTGGGCAGAATGCTGCTCAGGAGAGATGCGCCCCCCGAACTGTTGGGCATGCCATCTCGGCGCGTCCAGTCGAGTTCCCCACGCGACCCGCGCATAGCTGAACTATCATCTGGCGTGGCCGCCAGTTAAAAATTATTGCAGCGCCCCCGTGGCAGACTACGAAGTAGAGCTCGTTCTGCAAGAAGCCGCGCAGTAGAGATCGCAATGCAGATTTGTGTGTTGTCGCAGGCCGCGCCTGCCATGCACAATAGCATCCTCCATGAAATCGATCGACTGTCCAAATTTGAAACGCATGCGAAGGCGAGAAATGGCTTCGACAAGTCTATCTCCAATACCGCCTCCCAACAAATCATCTGTTTCGGCGACAACGAATCCGGAAAATTGCTCGGGGCGCCCGCCGAGAGTTTCGCGCGCGCGTGGCGCAGGGCGCTGGGGGACGGCGGGCAAAACATGCTCCTTGAACGCCGGCAGAAGACATCTGCGCCAACCCGGAAGACTGGTGACTAATCGACGCACGATTCCAGCAATTCAACCGCGAGCAACTCGTTGGGACCCTCGCCAATAATGCCCCCCGCAGAGGGAGAGGCAAAAGGACATTCTTCCCGCTGACTTCGGAGTCCATCAGCAAAGGCGGACTCGGCGTCGCCAACCCAGGCCCTAGCCTTGATGGCGGGCAGGCGTTGGAGAACAGGAAGTGCATCCGCTGTAGAGGGCGTGGGCACAAGGCGATTCGAGACAGCGTCGTCGCGGACGAGAGACCCCTGAATCCATCCCGATTTAGCGTCGGAGTTCTTGGGGGCAGCAGAATCCGGAAACTCGCCGTCGTAGTCGGCTCCCTATCTTTCCACGTGTCGCGCCAAAGAGAAGAAACAGTACGTTCAAGGTTTTTGCTGTAGATTTCTGCAGCAGCAGCTCCACGGTGAATGCGCGCTGCTTTGGTGCCGTCAAATCCTGCTGCGCATATCTCAGACGATTCTTTGTGACGACTGCCATTCGATCCAAGGAGCTCCTGTTCATAATGATCAAGTATAGGATGGATGTGGATTTGATCATCGGCCCTCGGCGCGCTTCTCCTCTCTCTCGGCGTTGAGGTGGGCCGCTTCTGACTGACCGGCCGCGTGAATGCTGTCCAGGTCGGGGGTCTTGTGCGCTCCCAACAAATCATATGTTACCTGAACATTCTGGTTACCCGAACATTCTGATAGCTGTCCACGTAATTAGTGGCCAGGTCATCTGCAGAGTCCGCAGATCGAAACGTAGAAGGCGCAATCGTAGTTGACGCTGGCGGCGGTAAGTAGGAAGCCGCATTAGCGGGCCAGGGCGTGCCTGAGTCTCGCGCGGCTGCGCTGGGGGTTCCCAACGGCGCATTCGCCGCGAACGGCTGTCGGGATCCAGGCTCGCACTTCGGTTCAGCAGAAGATGCGGCGCCCAATCGAGGTCGCACTTGTCGTGCATCACTCTGAGGTGCTGTGCGTGCGAAACCAGGCTCATCCCTGCTTTCTGCCACTGGCTGCAACTCAGGTCTTTCCGGTTGCGGCGGTTGTGGCCCCCGATCTGCGTCGACGTCTGAATCGTCGGGGGCTGTGGAAATTTTTCAAATGCTTGGTTTCCTTGGGAAAACGCACAGCACAACACCAACAGGGCCAACAGGGAACGTCACATGAAAACGCGCGCAAACCGCTGTCTGCAGCGGTATCAGCCACCTGTTCCAGTATAGCAAACCAGAGACGGTAGCGCATATCCAGAAGCATAGACAGCGTATGACACTTGGTATGTTTCGACGCAAAGCGACGGGGCTGCTGCGTCGCAGCCACGCCGATCGGGAGCGTCACCGGGCATGCGACTCAACAGAGCACCGTCGCGCCAAGAACGCGGCAAAATCTCCGGCATGCCGTTCGCTAGCGGGGCATTGCGCGCAAACCTCGCGCGCAATCAACCAGCCCAAAAGAATTGCACCGTAAATTGGCCCAATGGTGGTCCCACACATGTTACCAAAAACACCAACCGACCATTGGGGAGGGAGAGGATGCGCACGCGCAAAGGCCCCAGACTAGAACTGCAGCGCAGGCGCACGAAGTGAGGGCACGGCGCCGCTTACCACCAGCTGGGGTGGTGGAGAGGAAACGGGAACACCTAAAGCGCCGCCAGCACTGCGGGGTGCACCCCTGACCAGGCGACCCGATGCCACCTCACTGGGACTGGTGCGCCTCGCACGCCAGCGTCGCCGGTAAGGCAGCTTCTGGCGCCGCGCGGGGCACGGGCGACCAATGCCCCGGCGGCGCCTGGGTCACACCTCCCCGTGGACATCAGCACCGGCACCGCGCCTTTGGCTGGCGCGCGTATCCGATATATCTTAAAAGAAAGGCTCGGCACCAACAGCACCACAAGTCCGGAGTCCAGGGCCTACCCCTGCCTAGTACGTGGCGAGAGCGCCTGTAGACGACCAGCCACATCATTTCCCGCTCTGAGGCGGGAGCGGAATGAGGGATCGAAATCCGCGGCATTTGAGCCAAAATGGCAACGAGAGCCCCACGGGCGTCACGATATCCACAGGAGTTTCAACAACTTCGGCTGTGTCGGATATAGGCTGTTTTGCATTCTGCTTCACGTATTGTCTCCCCCTCGTGGGCTGCTGAAGCCCCGCCAGATGCCGCGGCAACTCAGCCGCCAGTACCCCCGGGATGGCAATCCCACGTGCCCTCAGGGCGCCGGTGGCCTAGAATGTACAATCTCCCATATACCCCTTTTCTCACCCGCGTGCCCCTGGGCGTGGACGGGGGGGGGGCAAATTTGAGCGTCCAGAATGGCCCTAGATGGCTCCGCGAGGGCCTCAGAGAGCCCAAGATGACCTTCAACATGGCTCAAACAGGTTGAGTTGGCTCACGCTGGTTTTCAATCTTCTGCAAGAGGCTTCAAGACACCCCCATTTCCACTGTTTGGGCAACTCGTCGGGGCATTGGTGCTGGACGGGTTGGCGGGGATACGCGGAGCGTCAAGAAATATTAGAAACGCCAACCGCCGTCGAAACTCCGCCGCCCTCACGCACCCCTTCGCTCTAGGAGCTCCAAGCAATTCGTTGGCCAGCGGCCCGTGCTTGAGATTGCCTGTAATGCAGCCAGCTGCTGCTGCTGCGTACCTCACCCATGCCGAATGTCAGCGCTGTTGGTTTTCTGTCTCTTGCCACGCACCAGACAAAGGCAACCGTCGAAAAGTTGCATGCTCGAAGTGATCCAATCCCGTCCCGCGTCGTCCCTAATCTAACGGGATCGACCTCACTGAACAAAAAAACACGTTCTGGTCGCAAGATGCTGTTCCTCCCTCATCCCCCCCTCTCCCCCCGTCGCCCCCCCGCCATCTGCCCTTCCCTGAGCCGCGTTTTTTCTCGGATTTGAAGCTGTCTTGGGCGCCAAGGGGGGCCAAGAGGGTGCTCAGCTGGATACCGAAGACGTCAAAAACCATCCAGTGCAAGACGGTGGGTGGTCACCATTCTGCCCCCTAATGGTGGGCACCCCTGGGTCGCTCCTGGGGCGTTCCTGGAAGCGCCCCCCAAGCCCTTCAGGGCTCTCTTGGGGCCCCGAGGGCCGCGATTTTCTCGGATTTGAGGTTGTTTTGGGCGCCGGGGCGGGCCCGAGAGGGAGTTGGAACCCCAAAGCGTCAAACACTTTCCGATGCAAGGCGGGGGGTGATCACCATGCTGCCCCCTTTCGGCGACCACCCCCGGGTCGCTCTTGGGGCGCTCCTGGAGGTACCTCCCAGGGCCCTTGGACCTCCCAGAGAGCCCCGCGAGCCGCGTTTTTCTCGGATTTGAAAATGTCTTGGGCGCCAAGGGGGGCTCACTAGGGTGCTATATTAGGCCACAAGACTTCAAAAACCTTCGGTGCAAGACGTAGGGGGGGGGTCACCAAGCTGCCCTCATTATGGCCATTTTGGGCCCTCCAAAAGGGCCGGCCGGGCCCTCTCGGGGCCCTGTTGGGCCCCTCTTGGGGCCCTCTTGGAGCCCCGGGGGGCCATCTTGAGCCCTTCTGAAGGCCCTCGTTGCCGAAACGTGCATGCTGCTACACATTCACTGCGTGCTGCTGCACTTCCCTGGCCAAGGCAACTCGCCGAGACATCTTCTGTGGATGGGCTGGTTGGAATACTCGAAGCGTCAATCATTGTAAAACCCTTCATGCGGACGCACATGCACGTCGACTCGCGCGGAAGCATACGCCGCACGCCATCGGCGGGTGACGACGGGGACAGCACTGGCAGAGGCAGCAGTTGTGATGAATGCTTGTTGCCTCGTATGCTGAGTCACGATACCGATAACAGCGAGTGCTGCGTCTGTGGAATATGGAATACAAGCTTGCGCCCGCACCCCGCACAAGACTGGCGGCCAGTCTCGGCCAAACTACTTCACTACAACCCCTGTTGCTTAGGAGAACGGCCTGACCCCGCTGCGTCCTCACTGCCTAGCCTAAATGTACGGTTTCTCCACATGGCCTGGCGGTGCCGCTGCCTCAGCCTCGACGTCCAGGCTGGCGTGCCCCCCATTCTTGTCGATCGGTGGGGCCCCTGCCAGAGCATCCTCATTCTGCTTCGTCCCACTGTTGCTGCCGTCCGCCAGTGCGCTGCCTGCGGGGCCGTCGCCCCCCTTGACCTCTGTAGAACGCGTATCCACCATGTCGAGGGCCGCGCGCATCGCAGGGCCAACGCCGCCACCAGCGGCCGCATCTTGCGGAAAACCGACGAACGCACCCGAGCCCAGGTCCCGCGGGACAACGACAATTTTCAAGCCCAACATGTCGACGTTGTTCTGGACCCTCTCTGCGACTATCATGCCCGGGGGCGTGTACAAGATGTCAGCTGGCCCCTGCGTCCCGTGCCAGATGACGGGATGCTCACCTGGCGCACGTGCAAACGTGCGCCCGCGCCCCCCAACGTTACATAGCAATGGCCCTTCGCATAATTAATCCCACCAGCCCTCTGGGCGAAGGTGGTCTTCCTCGCTCCGGGGCCTACGTAGTTTCAGGATGGCCCTAGAGAGCCCAAATGATGGCCCTAGAAAACCCCAAGAGAGCCTCGAGAGCCCCAAGACGGGCCTGGATGACAAACAACTAGATCGGAGGAGTGGGGAGGTAATCGCCCGTAAAAAAACTAACTCGTGAAACTTCGTCGCGAGCTAAGCCGCGAGGCGCCCAAAAGGACGCGTCAGAAAACTAGAAATTCAACTTAGCCCTGTTTCCGACAAGGCTGCGGCTCGCGTTAAATTTGCATCGTTTTCGGCCACCTTGGAGCCCTGTCGGGCCTTCCTTGGACACACCGAAGGCGCACTGAGCCCTCTTGGGCCTTGGGGCTTGGGGCTGTCACACCCCTAGGGGCGCATTGCGGCCTCTTGGGGCTGTCTCGGCGCCCCGACGAGCCGCGAGAGAGCCGCGAAAAGGTCCAGCAGGGGAGACCCAGAGGCCCCTAAGCCCCTAAGCGGCCCGCCAATTCCCCCCCCCCTTCTTTCGGGCTGGGCGCGTCTGCCATCGCCCCCATCAACGCAACCGCCAGATTCCGCCGAGACCCGGCGGCCAAACCCGACGGGCTGGCATCCCCCAAAACGCACCCCAAGAAAAGATCCAGCGCGAGCCGCCGGGCACTCTAGCCCGTCAGTCAACGCGTAATTTTTCAACCCCCCCTCCCAGGGGGGGACTCCATTTTGTTAATCCGTCGGCCGGGCGGAGGGGGGGGGATGCGTTAAGCGCCCGCTGGTGCTGGTTGTCACCCCCTGCGCATCGACGCAGACAACAGCGGCCAGACTGGGAATCGAAGTCCCTCCCAACCCGATGCATATTAACTGGGTCGGCTGGTGGGGACGCGCGAAGCGTCAAGAGTATGTGGTACTGGTATAGGTATAGCTGCGTTCTCTCGTACAATACTCGTAGTGCGATGCTAACTACTGATTCTGTCAAGTATCACCGTCTGTGGACGTGCGATTGCTGCACCTCCGTATGCTGCCACTTCGTTGTACACATCGGTTATTGCTACGAGAACAACTACAATAGTATTACAATCGTAGCGCAATTGCTGCGGTGATAATGGCATGCGCAACGTTCGAACAGCACGCGCTGGAGGCTGGAGGTTCGGAGTTCTAAGTATGGGCATGCGGATGGCTTGTTTTCTCTAGCTGCCACCTTTGTCCACGCCTTGCACGTCGTTGCTCCTCAGCCAGTCGGAGAACTCGGACAGACCCTCCGGCGTCATGTCACCGAAGGCGCTGTAGACAGCCTTCGACGTATCATCGATGCCCTTGGCCTTCGCAAAGGCGGCCACCGCGGCGTAGGAGACGCACGCGATAGAACGAGTCCCCTCCAAAGCGAGGCGAAGGGTGCCGAACGCGTACTTCTCGCAAGAGACATTGTCCGAGCCTTGCACGACGATGTACGACCAGACACACATCTCCTTGCCCAGCGCGGCGGCAGCACTGCCAATGCCCTCGACGTCTCGGGAATCAGCGAAGGCCCCCTGGAAGGGCGCCAGGATCTCTGCCGATGCCTTCTCGCCCACGTGCGCCGACGCCAATCGGTCCTGGGCCCGCTTCGCCCGCTTTGTCTTGCGAACTTCCTCAAAGTTGCAACGGAAGGTCTCCAAATTATTGCGGACGGCGTGCCCGCTGCGAACCCAAGCCTTAGCGGAAGTAAAGTTGGTGAAGAGGCACGGCATGCGGGGGTTGAATTCGCCCTGCTCGAACTTTTGGAACGTCGGTATGTCTCCAGCGGCATCCGCGTCGCCGACGTGGCCAAGGACCCCAGCGACGCCCATCTGGGCAGCAGCCGTCCCTGGTGATGGAGCGGCCTTGGCCTTGGGCTTGCCCTTGCCGTGCCGCTGCTCTCGCAACTTCTCGCACTCGGTAGCCGTCCTGCTGAAGTCAGTGATCGCCCGATTAGTCATGTTAACCAACTCCACGATTGCGGCCTGCTGATCCTTGAGTTCCAGCTCGAGCGCCTCCATGGCCTTCCGGGTCTCTAGAGTATCGAAGCCCTTTGCCTTGGCCTCGAAGTCGTCCAGGGTCGTCAGCTTCTCGTAGTTGCGGCACGGTGGCTCGAACTGGCGGCTGGATTCGCCGATCTCCCAAGTGCCAGCCTTGACCTCGTCCACCTTCTGCGCCAGCGCGCTCGGGGCCCCGATGCCGAGCACCAGCTTGATCCAGTCCAACTTAGTATTGACCAACTCGCGGAGAGGCCGAAGCAGCGCTTGATCTTCATGCTCAGGCTCGCAACGCGCCGCCAACCTCATGATCTCCTTCTCCCCGTTGGTTCTGGAAGCTGCGATCGTCGTCTTCAACTTCTTCACCTGCTTTAAGTAGTCGTTCTTGTACTTGATGCGCTCCCGGGCAGGCTCGAACCAAACGTCAGTCTTGGATTTCTTCTGGGCTGGTTCCTCGCCTGGCGCCGCCAGCGAAGCCCTGCCTGCGGTCCTGATGCCAGCAGCGCTGGGAGCAACGGAGGCCGTTTCTGCAGCGTCGATTGCTGCAGCGTCTTCCTCTTTTCCATCTTCGGCGTCCTCGACTTCAATCTCCGCCTCTT
>CAUYUJ010019042.1:77500-97500 GCA_963575745.1 Prorocentrum cordatum
TGAACTTGCTGGCGGGGGGAATTGGCGCGTCACGGATTACCCGCCCTACCCCGCCCTGCCCGTCACTGTTATGGACGGTCGTCCTGGAGCGGTTTACTCATCGAGAGCCGTTAGCAAGTTTTTAAACACATACATGTCTACATGTTTTGTTTTCTGCGCGCCCGCCTTGGGTAACTTGGGTAATGCGCACATGCAAGAGAACGTTGATTACTCGGAGTCAAATTCCATCTGCGCATCTAGTGGCCTGGTCTGCAAGTGCGCCAAGATGGCCGCGCTTGTTGTGAAATCCAAGTGCCCCAGGGCCCAAGCTACGCAAGACCCGGTGGAAGGAACGTGCATGCCATTACCTGCCAGCCTGCGAACGCCCGAATCCCAAATAACATCTGTACTTGGCGCCCTCAGGAGTACCGATATAGGGCCTGCGTCCACGGGCATGCCCTGGACTACCAAATAGCCGCGGGCAGTAAGAGGCATACCAGTTGAAAGGTTCACAATGAGACTGCTGCAAAGTATCGTTGGCATGTAACTCACACTTCGAAGATATGACGGCCTCTGCATCAAATTACAAACGAACTCGCCGCATTGTGCCATCGATTGGTAACGGGAAAGGCGGCATCGATAAACTCCACTCATGTATGCCGTGACGTTATCTCTGTCCGTCTCGGCCCCCGGTTGTAACACGCGTCCTTGTTGAAGCGCCCGTTCGCGAAGGGCGCCCCTCTCTGTCGCTGTGAAGCCGAAGTCGAAGTAGACCGAAGCATCCACCACAGGTTTGCGGAACATCGCGTTGGCGAAACAAGCCCCATCAAAATCCGCGTGGGACTCCAGCCGGTCGCGTCGGAATAGCAACGAGTAAATTCGCGGGCGGTTGCATGGGTAACCCAAGTGGTAGGGCGAAAACAACCGAGACGATTGGACATAGTGGTCTTGGCCAAGCAAAGACTGCAGGAGACGCCAATCGAACCCGCGGACATTCTCATGAATGATAATGTCTGGCAGGATTTTGCGCATGCTCGCAATCCATACCAGAAAAGGCAATATAAAATTTCCAGATGCAAGCAGGCCGTCACCAAATGCTGAATAGTCTTTGCAGACCGTGCCAGCAGTAGCCACGACCAGCCTTGGGCTGGAGGTGTCCACAGGAGGGGCCACAGGGCACCGCCCACCTGCATGCTTCAAACAGGGCGCATCATCAAGAAGATCAGTGCTCTCTAAAATCTTTAGAATGTGGTCGACAAGCATCTTCCCAGCTGCGCATAAGACTCGAGCCCGAGACCTACGCCTCTTTTGTGCTGACAGCCCTGATGTTTTTAAGCTCTTGAGCTTCTTGACGAGAACGTCCTTGCACTTGGACTGGGCAGATTTGAGCTGCTTCAGAATGTCCCGAGGCACTCGGTCGAGAATGTTACTGAACACGTGGCGCGGCGCCATCGGCCCGTCCATGCCTAGCATGATGCGTTGTGAAAGGCGCTCGCAGTCGCACGTGTAGTGCGAGTCCACGTTGCCGACGTTGAAGCCATGATACTCTAGCTCTTTCATCAACATTTCGACGCTCACCTCTGCGCAGCACATGCCTGAGAAATCGCTAATGAAGGTGATGCCATGCTCAAACTTCTTCCGTATTCGGTCAATGGCACACGTCGCAAAACGGGAAACGCAATATCTCGGCCAAGCGTAGAACTCTTCCTCCGACGCCGGGCCATCTGGATAGTTGGTCAAGTCTGCGCCGTGCACGTTGGGCTGGGAAACAGACGTCAGCCCCACGGAGCCCTCTCGAGGAACAAGTTCATGGGCACATGTAGGTCGGCGCACACGCCGGTTGGGGCCCGGGCCAGCACCGCCTCGCGGGCGATCCCCAAACAACGAAATCTATCATAAGGGGCCTCGAAGCCCCGCTTTCGGATCCCATGGGGCTCCACGAAACAAGCTTCTGGAAACGATTGCCGGCGCTCGACAAGGAAAAAAAGGGAATCCAGAAAACGCAAGCGATGGCGCGGATGTCTCAGGGGACCTGTATTTTTTGTTTTGGGTTCTCGGACTTTTTGGGGCACCAGCTGATTGCCGCCGGCTTGCGGACTGTCGTCCGAAATTACTGGCGTTGGTGGTTTTCTGGATTGCATCCGTGGATAAGCGCGCCCAGCTCCCCCGATTCCCCGATTGCCCCTACTACTGTTCAAATAAATTAAGATGGTGGGTGGTGCTCGATGGTGAGTGCGGCCAGGGATATTGGCCTGACGTGTCTGCGGTGGGTGCCAGTGTCGCTGGACAGTGTTGCAGCCCGCTCATCGACGGAGGTGTTCGAGAGGTTCGCCTCGGGGTCTGTCCTCTCTATCGGCCAGGAGCCTGACGCGCGTGGGGCTTGTGGCTGTTGCAACCTGTGGTCCTTGCAGCACGCGCCTCGTTGCAGAGATCCCGCGACGATACTATGGACGGTGAGTGATGGTTTCGGTGCGGTTGGGGATGTTTGCCTGACATGCTCTTGGCCGGGGGGGTCCGGTGCGGCTGGGTATGTGGGTCTCACGCGTGGCCGGGGAATTTGGCCCGACGTACGTGTTGCTCCCGGTGCGGCCGGGGATCTTGGCCTGACGTGGTGTTCCCTGTGCGGCCGGGGAAGTTGGCCTGACGTGCGCGGTGGAGTTGGGTGGGGAGTATGAGCCCGACCTGCGTGCGGCGGGTGGCTGTTGCCACCGACGGTTGTTGCAGCACGCGCCTCGTTGCAGAGATCCCGCGACGATGCTGGGCGGTGAGTGATGCTTTCGGTGCGGTTAGGGATTTTGGCCAGACGTGCTCTTGGCCGGGGGTTCATGTGCGGCTGGGTATGTGGGTCTCACGCGTGGCGGGGGATTTTGTCCTGACGTACGTGTTGCTCCCGGTGCGGCCGGGGATTTTGGCCTCGCGTGGTGTTCCCGGTGCGTCTGGGGATTCTGGCCTGACGTGCGCGGCGGAGTTTGGCGTGGAGTTGGAGCCTGATTCGCGTGCAGCGTGTGGCTGTTGCCACCGACGGTTGTTGCGCCTCGTTGCAGAAAGCCCGCGACGATACTGGACGGTGAGTGATGGTTTCGGTGCGGTTGGGGATTTTGGCCTGACGTGCTCTTGGCCGGGGGGATCCGGCGCGGCTGGGGATTACGGGTCCACGCGTGGCCGGGGATTTTGGCCTGACGTAAGTGGTGCCGCCGGTGCGGCCAGGGATTTTGGCCTGACGTGGTGTTCCCGGTGCGGCCGGGGATTGTGGCCTGACGTGCGCGGCGGAGTTGGGTGGGGAGTTGGAGCCTGACGCGCGTCGGGGGGCCCAGTGCGGCTGGGGATTTGGGTCCCTCGCGCGGCCGGGGATTTTGGCCTGACGCGCGTGGTGCCCCCCGTTGCGGCCGGGGATTTTGGCCTGACGCGGTGCTCCCGGTGCGTCCGAGGATTTCGGCCTGACGTATGCGGCGGGTTTCGGGGAAGAGTTGAAGCGTGACGCGTGTGCGGCGGGCTGCGGATGGGGATTAAACCCACGCGCGGCTGGGGACTTTGGCCTGACGTACGTGGTGCACTCGCCTCGTTGCAGAGAGCCCGCGATGCTGCACGGTGAGTGATGCTTTCGGTGCGGTTGGGGATTTTGGCCTGACGTGCTCTTGGCCGGGGGGTCCGCCGCGGCTGGGGATTACGGCTCCACGCGTGGCCGGGGATTTTGGCCTGACGTACGTGGCGCCCCCGGTGCGGCAGGGGATTGTGGCCTGACGTGGTGCTCCCGGTGCGGCCCGGGGAGTTGGAGCCTGACGCGTGTGCGGCGGGTGGCTGTTGCCACCGACGGTTGTTGCAGCACACGCCTCGTTGCAGAGATCCCGCGACGATGCTGGACGGTGAGCGATGCTTTCGGTGCGGTTGGGGATTTTGGCCAGACGTGCTCTTGGCCCGGGGGTCGGTGCGGCTGGGGATTACGGCTCCACGCGTGGCCGGGGATTTTGGCCTGACGTACGTGGTGCCCCCGGTGCGGCAAGGGATTTCGGCCTGACGTGGTGCTCTCGGTGCGGCCGGGGATTTTGGCCTGACGTGCGCGGCGGCGTTTGGTTGGGAGTTGGAGCGTGACGCGTGTGCGGCGGGTGGCTGTTGCAACCGATGGTTGTTGCAGCACTCGCCACGTTGCAGAGATCCCGCGATGCTGGGCGGTGAGTGATGCTCTTGGTGCGGTTGGGGATAATGGCCTGACGTGCTCTTGGCCGGGAGGTCCGGTTCGGCTGGGGATTGCGGGCCTACGCGCGGCTGGGGATTTTGGCCTGACGAGGTGCCGCCGGTGCGGCCGGGGATTGTGGCCTGACGTGCGCGGCGGAATTGGGCGTGGAGTTGGAGCGTGACGCGTGTGCGGTGGGTGGCTGTTGCAGCCGATGGTTGTTGCAGCTGGCCTGACGTGCTCTTGGCCGGGGGGTCGGGTGCGGCTGGGGATTACGACTCCACGCGTGGCCGGGGATTTTGGCCTGACGTGGTGCTCTCGGTGCGGCCGGGGATTGTTGCCTGACGTGGTGCTCCCGGCGCGGCCGGGGAAGTTGGCCCGACGTGCGCGGCGGATTTGAGTGGGGAGTTGGAGCCTGACGCGTGCGCGGCGGGTGGCTGTTGCCACCGACGGTTGTTGCAGCACGCGCCTCGTTGCAGAGATCCCGCGACGATGCTGGACGGTGAGTGGTGCTTTCGGTGCGGTTGGGGATTTTGGCCTGACATGCTCTTGGCCGGGGGGTCCGCCGCGGCTGGGGATTACGGCTCCACGCGTGGCCGGGGATTTTGGCCTGACGTACGTGGTGCCCCCGGTGCGGCAGGGGATTTCGGCCTTACGTGGTGCTCTCGGTGCGGCCGGGGATTTTGGCCCGACGTGCGCGGCGGCGTTTGGTGGGGAGTTGGGGCCTGACGCGTTCGCGGCGTGTGGCTGTTGCCACCGTTGATTGTTGCCGCAACCGCTTCTTTGCAGAGATCCCACGATGCCTGACTGTGGGTGATGCTTTCGGTTCGGTTGGGGATTTGGCCAGACGTGCTCTTGGCCGGGGGGTCTGGCTCGGCTGGGGATTACGGCTCCACGCGTGGCCGGGGATTTTGGCCTGACGTGGTGCCGCCGGTGCGGCCGGGGATTTTGGCCTGACGTGCGTGGCGGCCTTGGGCGTGGAGTTGGAGCCTGACGCGTGTGCGGCGGGTGGCTGTTGCCACCGACGGTTGTTGCAGCACGCGCCACGTTGCAGAGATCGTTTGAGTGGGATATCTGGGGGCGCTCGGTGAGGGGGCGCGCGGCGCTCGTTTGAGTGGGATATCTGGGGGTGCTCGGTGCTCGTTCTCCCCCCATCTGGAAGCCGCGGTGCGCGAGATGCGGGATCTCCAGAGGCCAGAGGTGCTCGTTTGAGCGGGATCTCCATGGACTCCAGGGGTGCTCGCTTCCCCACCCCTGTAGGCACCAGCGAGCGGGATCTCCAGAGGTGTTCTCGTTTGAGCGGGATCTCCAGGGTCTCTCATTATCCCCCCACTGGAGGCCACGGTGAACGGGATCTCCGAGGGCGCTCGCCTGAGCGGGATCTCCGGGGGTGCTCGTTCGAGCAATGACCGTCACAAAGGTTGAAGCCTCACAAATCTCTCACAAGGTCTCGGGCAGTTTTGGGGCCCCCTTGGCAGCCCCAGGGGGCTCCCTGCTGAGGGCCTTTTGGATGCTTGCTGGGGCCTCTTGGGGGGCCTCTTGGAAGCCTTTTGGAAGCCTCCAGGGGCTTCTTTGGCCAGAGTTCGGACTTGCCGTCGTGCCGTGGCCATCCACAGGGCCCTCGAGGAACGAAATGCGCCTCCGGAGCCCTCTTGAGGCCGACTCGTGGCCCTTTTGGGACCCTGTTGGGCTATCTTGGGGTCTTGGGGCACTCTTGGGCCGTCTTGGGGCTCGTTGAAGCGCTTGCGCGGGCCTCTTAGGTCACCTTAGGCCGTCTTGGCCTGATGTTGGGGGGTTCTAAACGAAAATGCGTCACACATGTAGGTTATCCGATGGAAAAACACGATGTGGGCTCTTTGGGTGTCTTCTTGGGGGGGGGTCGGTGTCGCAGATGTTGAAAAATGAAGGTTCAATCAATTTCTATCGCTTTCAATCTAAAAAACACAAAAACGATCCGCCCGACGGCAACCGCGACACTCCCCGGCAGATGTCGCTGCCGTGCTGGTGCGGGGCAGTGCGGGGCAGTGCGGGGCAGTGCGGGGCAGTGCGGGGCAGTGCGGGGCAGTGCGGGGCAGTGCGGGGCAGTGCGGGGCAGTGCGGGGCAGTGCGGGGCAGTGCGGGGCAGTGCGGGGCAGTGCGGGGCAGTGCGGGGCAGTGCGGGGCAGTGCGGGGCAGTGCGGGGCAGTGCGGGGCAGTGCGGGGCAGTGCGGGGCAGTGCGGGGCAGTGCGTGCGCGGTGCGAATTGCGGCGGGCGCCGATTTGCGTTCCCCTTCAAAAAACAGGAATGTGATCTGGAATTAGAAAAAACAACAGAAAACCCACCCACACCGATTTGTAACGTGGAAATTTGCCCAAAATGGCACCAATGCCATTCCCAGTCGCCACGGAATTGTCCAAGGGAGGCCCTGAGTGCCAAAACCTACCAAAAACTTAAAGTTCAGCATTGTTGTTTGCCTTTTTTTCACCGTTGTCGCTTATGGCGACCCCCTGCCGCCTCAGAATGGCTCCCAAGTGGCCCAGTAACGCACCAAAAGATACCCTAAGAGCCCAAATCGTGTCCAAAGGCGCCAAGATCATCCCAAGAACGTGCCAAGAGGGGTCCAGAAGACGAACTTGGGAGACCAAGCGGCGTTTAACGCATGCAACAATGTAACCCGTGGCTTTTTTATATACCTGCCTGGGGGGGGGGCCTCTTGGGCCCTCCATGGGGCCTGTCTCGGGGGTTTCTTCGGGAATTCTTTGGGGGCCCTTCCGAGGCCCCCCGAGGCCCTAAGGGCCTAAGGGCCTAAGGGGGCCCGACGGACGGAGCCCCGAGAGGGTTCTCGGAGGAGCCCGGTGGCGTATATAACTCGAGACGTTCGTTATATACCTGCCTGGGGCCCTCTCGGGTTCCCTTCGGGCTTGTCCCGGGGGCTTCTTCGGGGATTCTTTGGGGCACCTTCCGAGGCCCCCTGAAGCCCCGAGGGGGGCCCAAGGGGGCTCCCAGAGGGTTCTGAGCCCGGTGGCGTATATAACTCGAGACGTTCGTTATATACCTCCCTGGGGCTCTCATGGGCCCCCATTGGGCTTGTCTCGGCGCCCTCCCAGTGACCTTTCGAGGGCGCTCGGCCCGAGAGCCCGAGGCCCCAAGGGGTCCCCACGAGGATTCCGACGGGGCTCCAGGGGTTTGCTTGGATGTATAAGACAAGGATTTGCTGGCCTGGAAGAGCGGGACCAAACATATCACTGATGCACGGATGCCGTGCAGCCGTGCATCAGTGAGTGCACCCTCGGCAGCCTCGGCATCCGCGCATCAGTGACATGTTTGGTCCCCCGCTTCTGGGCCAACAACAAAAGCTTGATGATGTTTAACTGTTTAACCCCTGCTGCCAGACTCGTCTACATCGAACTCCATCATGGACCGCTCGGCCGCGGCACGGGCCGTGGCTCCATGCGGCGGGAAGCCGGCGGATCCGTCGACAGCGGCCGCACTGAACTCCCGCGATCTAAAATAAAGACGACACCGTCGTTGCACCTGAAGCCTTCGAACCAACATGCATACGAAGAGAGGTGGACGATCAGCGGAGGACATCCTCCCCCTCCTCCTCCTCCTCCTCCGCCTCCTCCTCCTCGCCCTCGTCATCGTAATCGTTCTCCTCGTCCTCCGCCACGCCTACCACTCCCCTTCCCCTCTTCCTTCCTCAGGGCTCCCCGCCCTCCCAAGACGACCCAGGAGAACCCGAGAAAGCTCCACCCCACGAGTGCCCCAACAGGGTTCCAAACTGCGAGCTGGGATGTTTGCCGCATTCCCAGCGCCCGAGATCCAGGGCGGGGCGACCTTCAAGCTGATGCGCCTGCGCACGGATTAGCTCGTGACAAGGTTTCACGGGTTAGTTGTTTACGGGTGATCGCCGCCATGATTATGTAGTAAACCTTCGGGGCCCTCTCGGGCCTCTCAGGAAGCCCCAAGACACCATCAAGATAATCAACCCTACGAACGCCCCAAGGTGGCCTCGAGAGGGCATTGCAATTTCGAAAGCAACAAATCCCACCAGCCCTTTGGCCTTAAAATTTTACGGAGTTAGTCCGTACTTGGGGCCCCATCGGAGCTGTCTTGGACCCTGCCAAGACGGCCTGGGCGGGCCCTAGGGGGCTCCAAAAATGATCCAAGATGGCTCCAAGAGGGCTGCAAGAGGGCCCCAAGGGCCCCCCGACAGTGGCATCCAAGAGGGTTTTCTGGGTGCCACTGTCGGGGGGCTTAATGTATAAAAACTGTTAAACCTTTTTTTTTGGGGGGAACAATAAAACAACACGGTTTTCCCCAGCGCTGTAATGCGCCTATAGAAACTTATCCCAGTGAGACCCTACCTAGGAGTTGGAGCCCCTAGGAAAGCAGCATTATTAGTAACAGTAAGGCTAAGCTGAAGCTAAGCTAAAGCTAAGATAAAGCTAAGCTAAAGCTAAGCTAAAGCTAAGCTAAAGCTAAGCTAAATCTTAGTTGAAGCTAAGCGAAAGCTAAGCTGAAGCTAAGCTGAAGCGAAGCTGAAGCGAAGCTGAAGCTAAGCTGAAGCTAAGCTGAAGCTAAGCTGAAGCTAAGCTGAGGCTAAGCTGAAGCCAAGCTGAAGCTAAGCTGAAGCTAAGCTGAAGCTAAGCTGAAGCTAAGCTGAAGCTAAGCTGAAGCTAAGCTGAAGCTAAGCCGAAGCTAAGCTGAAGCTAAGCTAAAGCTAAGCTGACGCTGGGGTAGAGCTAAGGTACAACTAAGCTAAAGCTAAGCTACAGCTAAAGCTGAAGCTAAGCTACCGCTAAAGCTGAAGCTAAGCTAAAGCTAAGCTACAGCTAAGCTACAGCTAAAGCTAAAGCTAAAGCTCCCAAGGGGGCTGGGGGAACCGCCCGGGGCGGGGTGCACTGCCCAGCCCCTTCGAGCTAGAGAGTAAGAACCCTTCCAGGCAGAGCCTAGGTTGGGAACAAAAGGGTGGCGGGGCAAACTCGATCGCTGGAGACGCCCCCGCGACCGCCCTGGCGCCCTGCGCGCCGTGCAGGAGCAGATTCCTGCGCACGCCCCCTCTTGGCGGCAGGCCGCGCCTGCCACGCCGTGCGACCCCAGCGTGGATAGAGACTGCGCTCACGGAGTGGCACTGCCCACGCAAATGCGGCACGCCGCTGATATATTGTATATATCAGGGGCGATGTTGAAATCCAAAACCCAATGGCGAAAACCCAATGTAAAAAATCATTCTCTGATCGGAAGACGGGAACATCCCAATGTGGATATGCGACACTGAATGCGTAAATACTAATCGCCAACGCCCGCGCGGCGGCATGCCGCTGATCGATTCTTATACAACGGGAGCCGTGTTGAACTCCAAAACCCAATGGCGAAAACCCAATGGAAAAATTCATTCTCAGATCGGATGACGGGAACATCACCATGCGGATATGCGACGCTGAATGCGCAAATGCCGATCGTCAACGCGCGCACGGCGGCGGCATGCCGCTGGTAGGTTTTCAACAACGGGGGCGATGTTTATCTCCAGAACCCAATGGCGAAAACCCAATGTAAACACTCAGTCTCGCATCGGATGACGGGAACACCTGGGGGCATCCCCATGTGGATATAAAATACTGAATGCAAAGATGTCGCGCGCGCGCGGCGGCGGCATGCCGCTGATGGATATCACGCAACAGGGCGAAATTTCTCGCGCGCGGCGGCGGTATGCCGCTGATAGATTTTATACAATGGGGGGGCGATGTTTATCTCCAAAACCCAATGGCGAAAGCCCAATATAAACATCCATTCCCTGGCCGGAAGACGGGAACCTCTGAATGTGGATGTTCGACACTGAATGCAACAGTGCCATGCGCCAATGCGCGCGCGGCGGCGGCATGCCGCTGGTTGATTTGATACAACGGGAGCGATGCTGCACTCCAAAAACACATGGCGAAAACCCAATGTAAGCATGCATTCTTTGATCGGAAGACGGGAACATCACAATGTGGGTATACAACGCGGAATGCAAACGTGTCAATCGCCAACGCGCGCGCGGCGGCGGCATGCCGCTGGTAGATTTGATACAACGGGAGCGATGTTGAACTCCAAATCCCAATGGCAAAACCCAATGTAAACTTTCATTCTCTGATCGGAAAACGGGAACATCCCCATGTGGATATACGACACTGAATGCACAAATGCCAACCGCCAGCGCGCCGCCGCGCGCGCGGCGGCGGCGGCGGCATGCCGCTGATCGATTTTTTTACACAACGTGGGCCATGTGGAACTCCAAAACCCAATGGCGAAAACCCAATGTAAAAATTCATTCTCAGATCGGAAGACGGGAACATCCTCATGTGGATATGCGACACTGAATGCACACATGCCATTCGCCAACGCGCCGCCGCGCGCGCGGCGGCGGCGGCGGCGCCATGCCGCTGATAGGTTTTAGTCAACGGGAGAGAGGTTGAACTCCAAAACCCGATGGCGAAAACCGAATGTAAAATCCATTCCCTGATCGGAAAACGGGAACATCCCCATGTGGACATGCGACACTGAACGCCCAAATGCCAATCGCCAACGCGCGCGCGCGCGGCGGCATGCCGCTGATAGGTTGTATATCACGGGAGCGAGGTTGAATTCCAAAACCCAATGGCGAAAACCCAATGTAAAAAAACATTCCCTGATCGGAAAACAGGAACATCCTCGTTGGCATCTTTCCTGGTGCCGAGGTGTATACAAGTGGCATCGATCGCCATCCATTGTTTTTTTCCAAGGAAGGGGGGGGGGGGGAAATAACAAATAATTATTCGGATGCGAATTAATGGCAGTCGGGATCTGAGGGGGGGAGGGGGGGTGCCATCAGTTTTTAAAACCGTTTTTAGACATTACTGAGGGCCCTCTGGGGGCCGTCTGGGGCGCGCCAAGACGGCCTGGCAGGGCCCGAGAAGGGCCCCAAGAGGGCACCCTGCAAACGGCCTTGCAACGCCCTGCAATGGCCCTGCAATCCGACGAGCCCTGCAGGCGTGGATTGTTTATGGGATTCTCTCTCGCTCGGGAGCCCTCTTAGTGGTCCTTCGAGGCCCTCAACAGAGTCTCTCAACGGAACCCGAAGAAGAACAGAGGGCGCGTTTGATGGCGCAGCGCGATGCGTCTAATGTTCATGTGGCTCGTTGGGCTCATGGGGCTCATGCGGCTCATATTGATCATAGATCTCACAGGGCTCATAGGGCTCATGGGGATCATAGGGCTCGCAAGGCTCGTAGGGCTCTTTGGCTCGTAGGGCTCATAGTGCTTCCAAGACTGCCCAAGAGGCCCCGTAGACGGTTCCAGATGAGGGGCCGGGCGGGGTACCCGAGCGCATTTTCCGAGCCCTCGGCCCCTCGGCCTCAAGAGGCCCCGAGCGCGAGAAGATCGACCGTGTGGACTTTTACGCTGGGTGCATTTCGGGACCTCTAAATAACACAAGAGGGCGTAAGATGGCCCCAGAGACTGGCCAAAAGGATACCAAGACAGTCCACGAGGCACCCGGGACGGCCCGAAAAGGCCCCCAGCAAGAAGATCTACAATGTAGATCTTCACGCTGACGGCCTCGGCTCGAAGATCTACAGTGTAGATCCCCTCGCTGGGGGATCAGCGCCTACAGTGTAGATCTTCACGCTGGGAGCTATTTGGGGTCTCCTGATGGCCCAAGGGGGCCCAAGGTGGCCCCCCAAACAGCCCAGGAGTGCTTCCAGGGCGGTCCAAGAAGCCCCGGGGACGGCCCGAGAGGCCCCCAGCCAAACAATCTACAGTGTAGATCTTCCCGCTGGGAGCCCTTTGGGGCCTCCTGATGGCCCTAGAGGGCCCAAGGTGGCCTCCAAGACAGCCCGAGAGGCTTCCAGGACGGTCCGAGAAGCCCCTGGGACACCCCGAAAGGCCCCCAGCAGGAAGGCCTACAGCATAGATCTTCCCGCTGGGAGCCCTCTGGAGTCCAAGAGGGCCCAAAGGGCAGCCTGGCGCAACCAATGCACGAACGGCGGGCATGCAGATGGGCATCCTGGTGCAATCAATAATTACACGAACGGCTGGCATGCAATTGGGCAGCCCTGTGCACTCAATACACAAACGGCTGGCATGCAGATGGGCATCCTGGCGCAGTTAATACGGGGGGCCCTTTGGCGCCTCCTGATGGCCCAACAAAGCCCAAGATGGTTCCCAAGACTGCCCAAATGGCTACCAGGACAATCAAAGAGGCCTCCAGGGACGGCTCGAGAGGCCCCCAGCAGGAAGGAGTAGGAGGAGTAGGGGGACTGAGGGATTTCGCCGCTTCGCATGTGCCAGTTCAGTCTGACGACGATGACGACGACGACGACGACGATGACGACGAGGACTGCTGCAAGGCAGCCTCGGCCTCAGCCTTAGCCCCATCAGAATCGGAGCCGTCCTCGTCCGAATCAGTGTCGAAGCCTTTCTCCTCGCCAGGCCCGTCCAGCGGAGGCGGACAAGACTTCTCACCTCCACAATCCTCTGCGCCAGCGTCTTTGGCGCGGTCGTCAGCTGCCATGTCCGCAACTGCCCTATCAGTTTCGGCTTCATCCAGTTCCTGATCGGTCTGAGGTCGCACTGCTGGTTTGTCGTCAATGCGCTTGGCCTCTATCAGCGCATCAATGGGCGTTTCCTCAAGGTTCGGATGAAAGCTCCTATGGTCCCTCTGTCGAGCGTAAGCAAAAGCATTGCAACACCACCATCGCAACCGCCGTTTGATATCTTCTTCTGTCTGGCCACCCGTCACAGAAAGACGCTTTCGGCAACCAGTCGCTTTGCTAAAGCGGTGGAAAGGGCACGTTGCTTGCCAAGCAGGGGCGGCACTACCATCGCCAGGAACAAAAGTAAAAAGGAATGCGCCCCATTGACCATCACAACCACGCGGCCTTTTAGGCGGGGGTGCCTCGGCAACGTCTGGCACCTCGTGAATGGGGGGTCCAGGGGGTGGTGGAGGCTCTGGAGGTGGTCCTGCACCGCCTGGGACTTCATGAATCACAGATCCAAGCTGCTCTCCTGGCGGCGGTGGTGCTGCTGGCGACATCGGCGAATATCCAGGAAGCGATTCTGGAGATCGCGCTGGCGACCTGATGGGAGTTGGCATGCCGCCGATAGGTGTGCGCATGCCGCCGGAAGAAGCACCTCCGGCTGAGCCTGGGCCAGTGGGCGAAAGCAAAGCCTCACCAGGACTGGGCAAGCCGAGGCTATGGACCTCCCCGCCGTCCTCGGAGGCGCCGCCATCGCCGCCGTCGAAAGACTCGGCGTCGTCAGGAGCCAGGCCGAAGTCAGCACAGCCATCGAAATCACGACCGTCATCCTCCTGATTGTCATCGCGATTGCCCCCGCCTGCGTCGCCACCCCCACCTCCATCACTCTCTCCACCTGAGTCGACCTCCATGGACGCATGAGCTTTGGGCCTCTTTTTTGCCTTGCCTGAGATTCTGGACAGAAGGTCGAAATAATACTTGGAGCCCTTACCGTGCTCAATGGGTTCGCCGACCCTTCCGTGGCAACGACCTCGTCCAGCCAGCAACAGCACGGTCAGATACCTCCTGTCAACGTCCCAACCAGAGTACCAGTATTTCTGCAGAGCGCCTTCATCGGTGCGCCAATCATATTTCAAGCCACCTCGATCCTTGGGCTTTGGCAACTCTTGCCATTCCCAGCCATCGCTTGCCATCAACTGGACAAGCTCATATAGCGACAGATTCCCACTAAGAAGAGTGGCGTCGCCGATAGCACTGCAATCGACACTAGCGACGTCCACGGGCGCAAACAACGTGGATTGAAACACGATGGCGTTCAACCCCATCTCAGTGAATGACCACCTGGATGCCCCCCCAGCTGCGCTGGGCGCACGGTGGCACGCGACAACCTGACGCGTTCGCAATCGGTTCAAAAGAGAAAGCGCAGCTGCGTCGGAATCCCACCAGCCCTGGGGCCCTGTAGGCGTAGATGGTTTGGATCGTTTGCTCTTCCATGTTCCCCTCGCCCCCTGTAGGGGCGGGCCCGCCCTTCCCCCCTGTCCACCCACCCCCGGGCCTGGGCGGAAGGGTCGCGACCGATTGGGGAATCCAAAATGGCCCAAGATGGCTCCAAGAGGACCTCAGGGAGCCTACGACTATGCCCAATATGTCTCAATCTAACCCAAATTGGCTCAAGATGGCTTCCAGTATCCCGTGATCAGGGCAACTCGCCTGGGCATCGTTGCTCGGCGAAATTATGGCGGGGATACGCGAAGCGTCGATAATTTTCCAACACGTACACTCCAGATGCCTTGGGGAGTGCACCGCTGCGCAGTAAGCCCGAACAGACTTTGGATATGGTGCACCCATCGAAACCTTCGCATGCTGAATCTGATAGCGTGCATTCCAATGATGTCTTCTGTCTCCACATCAGGATACCAGACATGTGCAAAAGATCCGTGTCAAGCAAAACCACTGGGCTGATGGCGCCAACGCGGTGAGGTGCAGTCTCAACCATGATGTTCGGCCCGTCGTCGTCGTCACAATCGACGTCGCCGAAATAACGGTGCATCGTGATTGCAAACGCATTCACCCCGATCTTGCGACCCGCCCCGGCCTCCACCGAGACGAGATGCGACCTGCAGGGGTAGTCTTCGACGATCTTGAAGTAGATGCGGCGGTCCTTGTCATGGCACGGCACATGCGAGAGATGAGCGTAGTCGTTTGCGTCGTCCACGTCCGAAGCCATGCTGAATTTCTGCAAGGTCGGCGGGCGCTGCCCGACGGGGGTAGTCAAATACGAAGACACTGGCCCAAGGCAATTCTGTTCCAACCAATCCACAGGCACTGAAAACATCAACCGTTGGTCATTCCCAGAAGACTTCTGAAGCTGGCCCAAATGGTCGTGCAATGCCCGATCAACAATAGCGTGATAATCTAAACCACGAGAATGATCTAATTTCTGCTTCCGTCTGCGCACCTTGGCCTTGTGTGCAGTGTCATGTTTTCTGGCGTCGGCCGCCTGGAGATGTTGGGTATGCGAATCCAGACGGTATATCACGTCCCGGACCTGTTGCATCCATATGTATCGCTTCATGCCGCGCCTGAACCCTCGACGGCCGTCCAGCTCCTGCAAGCTCGGGTGGCCCATGATGCCAAGCTCTCGCGCCAGATGGCGAGGCCGTCGCGCAAGACGCATGCACTCGATCAGTTCTGCAAACATCGGCGGTTCAAGGGGCAAGAGCATCTCGATCTCGGGGACGCGAAGTCTGTTGCTAAGCATGCACAACTTAGACGGGCGGAACACGCTGAAACGGTGGACGACGCTGTGGCGGCCCTCGATGCTCCGCTCGACGACATCAAGAAATAAGAAAGACGCAACATGCTTCAAGAATGCCTCGGCATCCGAGCTCTCGTCCTTGTCCACGTCCTCGCCGTTGCCGAACCTCTCGACGAAAGGGCGGAAACGCCCGCCAGTGCCCAGGAACAGATCCGACAACCTGACTGGAAAGAAAGCCTCGCGTGGCATCCCAAACGCTCGCGAATGATCATCATTGCCTCGGGGCGCGACTTCCAACGGCTTTGCAGGCAGAGGCTCACCGACGCATTATCCCATTGATTCGACGGAGGCGCCCGTGAGCCTATGCTTGTAGAGCCGACGTCGGCAATGATGATCAATTGCGTTGGATGAGAGCTGCCCAGCAAGCCCCCTTTCCATTACTCGAACCTGTGGTGGTCAGCGGACGTCGGAGCCTCATCATACAAGCGAAGACACGAAGCTGCGCCGCGAACTCGTTTCTGGTGGTCCCAGTGCGCAAGTGCTGCCAGTGACCACGGCAATACCTTCCAGAATGCAGTTTTCTTCACCACTGTGTCAAGCAAGGACACGCGCCCCCTCTCAAAGTCCTCGATGATTGTGGAAGCTTCGGTTCGATCGAGATGGGCATGCGCCTGAGCTGTCACGTGCGCGGCGCGCATTGCAGAGAGCTCTGCGAGGTACTCATCGAAGTCTCAGGCGGCCAACGCGGGGGCTTTCTTGCCGCCCATGGGGCAATGAAACACGATGCCCCGGCGAGCTTCCGCATCGGACCTGTCAAAAAAGCGCCGCTGCATGGCCGCGGAAGACATGTGAGAGACCTCCTGCCGACAATGACACGCGCATCCTTCGCACCAGCCCTGTGCTTCACGAGCCAAGTGATGCAAACTGAAACGCATATGTTGAAATCCCCAAAACTTCGGAGAAAGGAGGGCCTCGGATATCACCGCCGCGTCCAACTGCTTTCGGGCTTTGGACGGCGCCCGCGTTGCAGTCTTCCCGAGCCCGCCATTGAATCCCTCCAGCCCTTTGGGCGCAGGTGGTTGGTTGCGTTTCCTCCTCCATCCCCCCCTCTTCGCCCGTCGGCGGGCGGCGGGGGCGGGGCGGGGCGGCGGGGCGAAGGGGGCGCCCCTCCCCCTGGGCGCGGGCGGGAAGGGCAGCGACGCACTGGAGCGCCCAAGATGGCACCAAGATGGTCTTAGAAAGCCATAGATGGCCCCCACAACTGCGGAAGATAACCCAAGATGGCTTCAGATAGCTCCCAACATGCTCTGAGAGTCTAAGACAAACCCTAGAAACAGGAACCGTCAAGTGGCCAAACCCTTTCAACAACCTGAAAACCAGCATCGCGCGTCGCCTTATCACCTGTTTCGTTCGGACGCCCCTTCGAGGCTTCAACGCGGCCCCATGATGGCCCACAATAAACCCAAGAGAGGCCCTTAAAAGACCAGAGACGGCGCCCGGAGAGCGCTCCAAGAGGGGCCCAAGACGCGACGCTCGGGGCTCTAAAGGTGCGACTTTAATTGAGGGCCCCCTCCCCCGCATTTTTGATCTCCTCCAAGCTGGCCCCAATCTGGCCCTCGAGGCCTCCGAGATACTCCAGGAAGGCCCTGCGAGGCGCATGGGGGCCCTCAATGGGCACCCAAGAAGCTTCCAATGGGCCCCCAAGACGCTCGCAGAGGCGCCCGAGACGCTTCAAGAAGCCCCCGGGGGGGGGGGAGGGGGCACAAAGGATCCAAGACGCTCCAAGAAGACTCCAAGAAGCTCTCAGACTCCGAAAAGCATTGCGAAAATCTGCGGCCACGCTGCTGGCCCACTTCGCCCTATCCGCATCATCCGTTTCTCTCTCCTCCCTCCGCGCCCTCCTCTCCTCCCCCGGGCCCGCCATCCACCTCCGATTTCTCCGCCATCTTCCCCCTGTTGGGTCGCGACGGCTCCCCCGGCCCGCCGATCTACTGCATGCCCCCCCACTTCCCATATCAAGGATTCGCCCGGGCGAAGCTGTTGGATGGGCTGGCGGGCCAACGCGAAGCGTCACACATTTAGATGCGTCCCAAGACAGCTCCAAAATACTCCGGCGGTCGAGCAAATAAGACATCGCGGAAACGCACGTACCCCATCGACTCTCGTAGGGCATTGGAGGAGCTGTATCGAACATTTTCTCAGATTGCGCGGCCGCAGATGCCTTCACGCACCACTCAACAAATGTGATCCTGAATGCCTTCACGTGCAATAGCCTGCAAACCTGTGTGAGCTGTGGGAAGAAAGTCTCCCAACCAATCATCTTAGTGTGCATGTCGTTCAAGGCATTGCTGATGATGTGGATCATGCCAGGGATGATAAACGAATAAGGGAAAAGATGGCGCGGCTCGTTTTCCGTCTCTAAATGTGAGGCGTCGTCGCCGCCGTCGACATCCATCTGGAGCAGCCTCGGTCGTCGCCAAGGCGGCAATAAAGCCTCGATGCCCCTGCAAAAAAAATCACCGAGCCCAAGCTCTGTTCCCATGTCGGTGCAAAACCCAGCCACTCTCGTCAAGCTCTCACTGAATGATTCTATCGAGTCGAACTCCAAACATGCACTCGAAATCCACGTTATGACTTTGTGTTCCAGGGACACTCGCTTGACGCTCAAACCTTGCAGCGGCCTTGCATGCCGAAACACTGCCTTGAAGATGAGACGGCCTAGCCAACCCCTATTCTTCTGAAGTTCATCGCGATCTGGATTGTTGACATACTCTTGTAACCACGGATAACGTGCTAAGAAAAAACAGCCTCCTGCACATCGAGAATATCCACGTCGGCGATCACATCCACGTCATTGGCAAGCATTTCCAGACCCGCTTGGGGCGAACTGTCAAGCTTTGCAAAATACCAATACTTGCGATGTGCCTGGCGGCGGCGCCACCAAAGCATGTATGCGCCGTCGATCTGTAGCTCTGCGAACTTCAGCGTGAACGCCGATGGGACGAAGCGGCTAACAAGAGACATCATGCGGTCGACTTCATCGGTTGACGTGAAATACAATTCCATCACAAGCCGAACGCAAACAATCAACGTCTTGTTGTCCCGCAAGAGAAACCCGAGACGGAAGGCATTGAGAAGGAGATCGTCCGAGAATTTAAACTTTCCTGAAGCAACCTCCGCATCGATAACACGGAACCGCAGCATGTTCGATGCATTACCTGACCTGCTGCTGTACAGTTGTCGGGCGACGCGTTCAAGGAGCCCCTGGGCATCAGGCACAGCAGCAAGAATGCGGGGCGCGTTCGCGCAGAGGTCACGATGCAATTGTTGGATATCTTCGCTTCTCCAAGGGGGATCTTTAACGAACAAATCAGGAAGGGACTCCAATGTCAAATCTGGGCACCACTCTGGCGAAGGCCACTGCGGCCACAACAACATGCTGCGATCAACTGTAGTGGCCCGGCCACGTCTCGCACGTCTGATCCACGACATTCGATACGGAATGTGAGTCCAAACGCCTGCCAAGATCAACCAGCCCAGAGGCTCCACGACTTGCACGCATGGTACTTTCGTATCCGCTGAAAAATTCCACATACTAAGAATATCTGCTAGATTCCGTGTGGGGTCGCCGTCATCATCGAATCCAAACACATAGTCCAAGCGAGGCGCAACTCCAAGAAGGGGCATGAACGTGCGCATCGAAGCAGTAACAGGCTTTGGCCTGCCATTTGAGTCGATGCAAAAATCGATGACCTTCAAAGCATCATTGCTGCTGTGTGCTTTCCAGAAATCACGCACGCGATACGAAAAGAAATCGCGAGGACAAAGATACTGTTGAAACATGCTGTCCTCTTGTTCACTCCATTGTGTCAACGGCCCTGTGTAACATACGCCTTGCTCGACGCGGGCAAGACCGAGAATCCACACATCCGATCCCAACGTGCCAGGTTTTCCAGATGCCCCGCGAGTCCGACCCCTCTGCGGACAGGCTACAGCGTCTCCCAGGTTGTGCCTGCGAAGCAAATCTGCGAAACCAATCTGGCCGTGAAAAGACGGGTGACTACGGACGATCTTGTCCTTAATTCCTCTCGACGCGGTCGTCTTCAAAGCTACTTCGATGCGCTCCATGTCGGCAGCATGGGCCGCGAGCCAAACAGGAACGCTCGCTGCAGAATCGGCCATCCCCTCGCTGGACAAACGTGGAAACAAGACCAGCCCTACTGCGCGACTACGCGCAACCTGGAACTGAACCACAATTGCCCCGCGGTGAGCGCGCCAAGCAGTAAAAGTGAAGGAAGAGAGAAGTGGGGGGGGAGCGGGGAAGGGAGGGCGAAGACGAAGAAGGCCCTCCCCCTCACCGTGCGCCCACCCCCCATCCTATTCCAGGCCCCCGCCCCGCGCGAGGCGGGTTCTGACATGCCTGGAGCGATGCTTCGACAACAACAGGGGGTATTTGGGGTCGCCGGAACGCTCGAATTGTCCACTCGCGCCGATGGGCGGGCCAATGGCGCGCGCATTGCGTTTCTCTGCCGTCGCTCGGGCCCCGGAACCCAGACATCCGCAAGCGTCGCGCGCAAATGCGCTGATTCCGAACCAGCTAGCATTTCATTTGAG
>CAUYUJ010019042.1:100000-107500 GCA_963575745.1 Prorocentrum cordatum
GTGAAACGTCCCGGGACCTCTGTGGATCAGGTCAGCGCGGGCCAGCGCAAGTCAGCGCAGGTCAGCGCAGGTCCTCACAGAACGACGCAGGACGGCACGGGTCTCGGACAGGGAGGACAGGGCACAATCTGAGCTGCGCTGACCTGCGCTGACCTGCGCTGACTTGCGCTGACCTGCGCTGACTGGCCTGACCTGCGCTGACCTGCGCTGACCTGCGCTGACCTGCGCTGACCCCGTTGACCTGCGCTGACCTGCGCTGACCCGCGCCGGTAACATTTGAAAGCCGTTTCCGGATACAATGGAAAAGTCAATCGGCAATTCACAAAAACCTGGCAAACCAATGTCAGGACAACGGACAACCCCACATTGACGATCATTGACGCTTTCAAACCGTGAGATATACGCGCGTGCCCCCCGCGCGCGCGAGAAGGGCCCCGGGGGCCCGCGCGAAATAATGATTTCAAATAGTTTACATGGGGACATGCACCATCGATGGAAGAGGCGAGAGTGACTTGCTGGTAGCGCCTTATGCAATGCAGATAAAGCGCGGGGAGAGGTATTTTTGTGTCCGCGAAGAAGGCCAACGTTGCGCGCGAGAAAAAGCATTGGGATCGCCCGATTCGAAAATGCATTCTGTGAGTTCGAGAAAGAAACTCTCACAGGCTGGCGCGCCCGGGCGGAATTCATAATTTCAGAAACACGTCCAATCGGCGAACGCTCGCGCTCCCTTGCAGGGCACGCGCGAGGCATCGACCTTGGGCGATCTCGACGTCGAAGCGTAGATTGCGCGGCGGCACGCAACGGCGCAGCCCTCGATGCGCGAAAACCCCCAGCAAGGAGCCCCCCCGGGGCCCATGAAAAATTTCCACATCGGGGGCCTCGTCGGCTGCTGCGGCTTCAGGGTCGCGCGGAGGTTCGTCTCCAGGAAATCTGGGGCTGCTTTCTCTAATGACGTCGACATAGCGACGGCACCGCGCGCGCGCTCGACGTCGATCTTGACGTCGCGCAGATAACGGTTTACCATCTCGATGCCTCAACTTTCACCACGAGTGGCACTGCGCAGTTGTGCATTTCCCACGCGCGCCACAAAGCTCAGCGCACGTTGATCCAGGCCCCACCAGAGGCGGGTATGATAATCGCACCAGGCCCAAACATTTCCCCGAGCACACTCGCCCCTGTCCCCATGCAAACAAGAGTTGGCTTTCTGCGAGGGGGGGTGCACGTAGACGTGCGCTGAGGACTCGGCGCAGCCGCTTTCGACTATCCATGGCAGTCCAGTATGTCTTCAGCGCGGCGGGAATCTCGCACCGGATCAGTAGACAGACGCTCGGGATCAATGGGATCATCGGAGAGCAACGTCGCTGGTAAACGTTGCGTAAAAACGAAACACCGTTGCATAAATGAAAAACCGCTCCGATGCTGGTAACGGTTTCGGGCGGAGCAACACAACTCCCCCATTGCATGCCACTCGGCAAGACTATCCGGAACTACTTTCTGAGCGGCTGAACGGAACAGTCGTTTCCACTCTTTTCCAGCGCGTTCCGTGCGACCGTTTTGCCGTGGAGCGCGAGCATCCGCCGGGGATAGACACGCACTGTTATTTTGTGCGTCGTCGGCAATTCTTCCCTTGAACTCCGTTCCAGGATCTACCGCAATAACTTCCGGCGTGCCGAACACGCGTCCCCATGTGCGCGCGCATGCTTGCCATGCTACGTCCGCAGACTTCCCTGCCCCCACATGCCCAACTAATTGTAAAGACGCGCCCCCCAAACAAATATGTTGACCCAATCATGCGGTGCAACATCGAGTGGGCGCTCGACCTCAACCAAGTCAATGCCGACGACATGATTGAATCGGTAAGACTTGGGGGCAGCAGCAGGGCGGCGAGCACAGGCTCGTTTGCGCGAGCCGCACTCGTCGCACTTGGAATTTGCGCGGTGCCCAGCGTGCCAATTCTGGCACGGCGCTGCCCCGTCTCAAAAGTCGTGCAAAATCTCCATTGCCCGGATGGCCAGAGTTGTCGTGGGGCAAGCTGGCCCGTTGCAGGTGTCGGGTCGGGCTGAGAGGGCACTTCATCATCGCCATCAGGTCCGGCGCCGGGGTCGTCGACAGGGCCCGCCTTCTTCAGGGGCCGCTTCCGAGGGAAGATTGAGACTGGCGTCGTTCACTGAAGGTGCCTGCTTATCTGCTTTATCAGCTGGTCAGGAATCGCCGCAATGCCGTCCTATTCGGGCTCCGAAGATAAAGTGCATGCCCCACTGGTGGCCCGCCACGAAATCAGTCGCCATTGCCCCCCGGGGGCCTCGGCTGCTCCAACCGAGTCCGGCGAAGGCGGACTGCCAGGGTCTACCAGGGATGCCTTCGAGCACGGCCGCGCGCGCGCCCAATGCTGGGCCAGCCAGCTCGCGCCGGCAGTGCCCGGGGAGATAAGCTGCCCAACCTGGCGGAGACACGTGCTATGAGGACAAGTACTCGCCAGCAAAACGACGACCAAAATCGTGATAATAGCGGCTTTGCGGCGAAAGAAGGCGCGGCCAGCCCACCTCTTGGCCAGTGCACTGCCATGGGAAGAGTCAGACCAAATATCCAAAAATAACTCAGTAGTACCATCGGAATATATAACCTCTGTCATCCACTCGCCTGTCAAACCGTCTGCAGAAAGTGAGCCGACGGCGTCGGCAGGGGTGATGAGCTCGTTGCGGGGCCCGCGATGCACTCGGACATGTGCCCTGCGGCAGTTGTAGATACTTCTGCCTGCGAATCCTACAGACGTCGGTCTCCTCCGCGACCGCCCAGTGCCGCCCCCGTCCACGATGTCTCCTGCATCTCGCGTTCGGCCGCGCGCGTCGCCAGGCGCGTGAGTCCTCGATGCGCCGCTGGCTCGCTGGACTCGCGAGTCTTCGCGCGCCGCTCGCAGCGGTGGAAGCCCATCTCGTGGACCTCCTTGAAGGTAGCCCGCGCGCGCGCCGGGCGTCGCCCGTTCCTGGCGGCGCGGCGCGCCCGTGCTGATGAAGCCCTAGACAGAGAGCCTCGTCCAACGCATCTGGCAGTCGTCGCGCGCCCAACAGAGGGTCTCGGCGCTGCCCCAGCGGCGCCCGCGCCGCCTGGCCCCAGCCTCTTGCCCGCCGCAAGCCACTCTCCGCCGGGGGCCTTCAGAACTCGAGGGACGAGTCTCCAGTCGCGGGCCTGAGGCGCGGGTGGCCGAGCCTCGCCGGGCAGGCTCCGGGCGGCCCCGTGCAATTATTTGTTGGCGCCCGCAGTCTTCCAGCATTATTTCCACGTCCGCTTCTCTGGAGCCATCAAGGGCTGACTGGACCTCCCGGTGCTCGGAGGTTCCGGCTGCGGCCCTCCTTCGTGAGGGCGCGCCCCGCGCTGTTCAACGTCGCGCGAGATGTCAAGAGAGGAAGCAGTTGGGCGAGAAAGACTGGCTCGATCCGAGGGCGTCTGCGGATTCACGCGACGCGCGGCGCCCTCAAGCTCAGTGACCTGGTGGCGCCCCTAAGTCGTCGGAGAGACTGTAGTGATTATCTTCTATCTCTGCCAGCCATCACTTGTCGCGGGGCGTCTGCCTGCCCCTACCCCGCTCGCCCTCGACTGGCTGCCGTCGAACGCCATCCAAGTGATGGCGCCCCCTGGCAAGTCAAGAACCGCGCCGACTTGCCCGAGCATCTCCACTCGGGGCACCAGGGGCGCATCGCAGGCAATCAAATGCACCGCGAAAGCACCGCAGTTCTTTGCCGCGGCGACCAGCAAAGTCCAGCCGGAGAGAAACTTCGTCGATCCGCCGACATCCATGGCGTCAATTTCTTCAGGAGTCGGCACCTGCACCGGTCCAAACCACCCCAGGTATCTCACCGTTTTCTCAAACTCATCCCTGCCGCATCTTCCAAGCTGGGCTCCAGCATCCGCCAGGCCGGCGCACGCGTGGACCTGGGCGCCGATGAAGCTTTGTTCGCCAGCGTCGGCAACGGCAAAGACAATGTAAAATCAAATAACTATCTCCAGACTGCGTCGTGTGTCCCAGTTGACTAGCGCCGTGCCTGACGTCGTCTGCTTCGAGAGGGGCGCCCTGGGAACCGCCGAAACTTGCTCGCCGTCGGCGCCCTCGCTTGCCTGGCCCGCTCGCGCGGCCCCGAGCCTGGCGCCCCGTCTTCCCGCGCCGGGCGCACTTCGAGCGGCTCATCGGCACGCTTTCGGCCCGGCGCTTCGGCCGAGCACGTCCAAACCGCCCCCCTCGACGCGCCCCCATCGCGGGAGCCTTTGGGCTCGCCTTTCGGAGGAGACTGTTTGAAGAAGCCTCGTTCCGCTCGTGCAAGATTGTCGCGCCTGGCTGTAGTTGACGGAGATGGCGACTGCCTCGTTCGTCAAACATCGCATCCTCAGGCATGTCTCCAGCTGCGAAAAATACGTCAAAGTCGTCCATGAACCTAAGGGGGCCCATTGAAGACGTCGTCTTCCTCGTGGAAACCTGGCGAGGTGAACGAAGACTGCCCCCTGGGAATCCAGCAAAGACATTATGGTCACAATCCCGTTCGTCACATCCGTCTTCATCTCCAGGGCATCCGACGAAGTGCGAGCCGGAACTCGTTCCATGAATGCTATGGCCACCTTGCCCTGAGGGCGCTGGTCGTTCAGGCCCGCGGAGCTTCTCGCACGCCGCGCCAAAACCATATGATCCCTCAGTCCAGTGCTCAACCGCACCCCAAGCGGCTTCGCTGAGCTTGGATCCCCTGAGAAGCATGCACCCTTTTTTTCAACTCCTCCGGCACGGTCACGCTTGCGAGCAATACGGTTGACAAGAAAGTGATATCGCATACAGTTGGTGTTGATAGAAAGAAGAGATGCCAACATGGCTTCGGGGCCCTGCGTTCTTGTTATTCGGCGAAAGCCTTCTTGTTGTGTTTGGCCACAACCTGCCCACTGTCCTCCGAGGACATCCGATCTCCGGTGGGTTCGTTGATGATGCTCTGTAGGTCGTCTCTGGCGTAGCGGTAGCTGAGGTCTCCGCGTTGTCCTTTCAGGGTTCTGGTACTTGTGAGCCACATCTGCAGCTCATTCATGGGAAGGGTCTCGTCGAGTATCATGATTTGTTCCACCCCAGGTGGGAGGTAAGCCATTCGGTATGTGTGGGGCATGCGCTTGTTCAGTAAATTGTCCCCTTCCGATGATCAGAAAAAGATCTGGCAGTAGCGTCCCCCGATATGTCGGCGTGCGCGGCGTAGCCTGTCCACGCAAAGGCGCGTTCAACCGAGCTAGCGCAGCCGGCAAACCACGGCCCCGCGCGTTCCAAATTGACAACTTCATGAAGATGACTGCATATTGGACGGTGTATCTGTCCTGGGCTGTGAATGCCAGCGGGCCCAGTCTTCGTCTGACCAACCCATTTCGTCACCACCGTCCCAAAGAGCGTCTCCTCGCCTTCCGCCTCCTGCCAAAAGGCCTTGCCCTGGTTGTACCCAAAGGTTATCCAGAAGTTCGTCCTCGGTCGGCTGGGCCGCCCATGGCTGCGCTCTGCGAAAGAGTGTGCGAAGAGGGAAGAAAACGAGAATAACATTGAATATGTCACACGAAAGTCGGGTGGCGGGGGAGTCAGCCTGACTCCCCCCGTGGATCGGAACCACGCGTTCCGCTGCCACTGTGGAACGTACGGGGGTAACTCTATGAAACACTAATAGACACGAACTACAACCAGGGGGGCCCGCGCTATAAGATAACACGTGATCTTTCCTTTTACGGGGGCCAGGGCGCGCCCGTCGCCTGCGCGCCAGGTGACTCAAGGGGCCTTATGAGCCACAACGGCGGCACACAAGGGAAATGGGACGGAAGCGAAGGAGGAAGAGAGGCTGGAATACGCATGCCAACCACAGGCACGCAACGTCGGAGCGCGATGACGAGGACGACGGCGTGGCCCAAAGTGTTGCCCCCAAGCCGATTCGCAGCGCGTGGCAGTTCCCATCCCATGAGGCGCGCAAGACTGCCCAAGAGAGCTCCAGGCGAGCCCCAAGAGGGCTTCAAAAAGGCCCAGGAGGGTGAACTCAAGGGGCCTCCAAAGGCCCTACCCCATAAGATGGCCCTTGAGACCCAGCCATGGCCCCGAGAGGCCCCCAACAGATCCCCAAGAAACCCCAGAAGGGGCCAGGAGGCCTTCAGGAACCCCTAAAAGGCTTTGAAGAACCCCTCCCCGCCGAGGCCTCCAAAGGCCCACAACGAACCGCAATCAACGTTGCTTCAGGATGCTCGGGATGCGATGTGCCAACTGCTACGGGCTGCTGCTCGGAAAGTCCCGCTGGACGGCTCGGGGTAGGCCGACTGCAGCCAGGCGGCCTCCAGTGCGTCTTTCGACCATTCCACGCGAAAGACCCTCCCACGAGGGTCTCCCCACACCCTCCCCACGACCTCCGACAACTTCCGTCATCATCCTACACTGGCTCACCCCAATCGGATTCTTCGTGTCCCATTCCCCCTCCTTTCCACAAGCCCGAAGCCACGGCCATCGCTATTTTTCTCCTCCTCTTCCTCCTGGTCCTTCTCACCCCCGTCCTTCCTGTGATCCGCATGCGTCGCGCAAACCTCTTGAATATAGACATAGTGTGTGCAAGAACGCATGTGTGCGATAGCAATAATGGATGTGTGCGATCGCAATAACGGACGATAATTACGGAGAGCGAGCTGGATTGGAGGTCGAGGCCGGCCTCGAATTCTTCGCTCTTCAGATCCCCCTGCAGCATCTGCAATTGTCGGGCCTGCGCTCATCGAAACGCCAGTGTCAGCGGGCGCATAGGGCAAGGTCGATGGGAACATGGATCTCTTCAGAAAGAAAACATGTTACCGAGGTGACTACCCAAGCCTCAAAACCAAATTGCGGATTGGAGTGGCGCAGGGCAGATTTTGAGAGACAGCCTCGATATAAAACATGTGCCCGACGTGCGCGGTCAATCTGCTCTGACGATCCGCAGGGGTACCAGAAAGCTTGCCTTTCTGACAAGTGGACGGACTTGACAGCGACCGTGCCGCTCCGTACACCCAAACTGTCGGACAAGAGACTACCGAGCAGAAAGGGAACGCCGCGCGCATCGACCTGCAATACGGAAGACCACGTAGTGAAATTCTGCGGTGCGCGAGAGACCCGAATCCTAGACGCCCAAATAGAATGGAACACCTGGCATGGAACACAAGAACAGGATGGGGTACCCGGGAGAGGCTCGGGAGGGCACAGCTTGACATTGGGGGCCCGACTCAGCTCATGCAGCCGAGAGAACGCCGAGGAAGCGCCCTGCTTAAACGCACACACACACACAAACACCAACGCGTTTAGGCTCACAAACTGTCGCGCCCCTCGTCCGCTCGTTCCTCCGCCCTTCCTCCCTTCTCCCTCATTCGCGTCCTCCCTCATGCCTACCTCCATCCGCCTCGCCCCCCTCTCTCGTCCCTCGTCCCTTGCCCCTCGCTCTCTCTCCTCCCTCCTCCCCTCTCCATCCCCATCGCTCACCTTCACTCTCC
>CAUYUJ010019042.1:112500-188958 GCA_963575745.1 Prorocentrum cordatum
GCTAGCTCTCCTTGCTCCGCGCAGCGGACGACCCGCGCGCGTCGCTGTGACACTTCCGGGGCGACCGGCGCGCGTCTCGGGGACTCCGCGCCGCGCTGCGCCCGCAGCTTTGGACTTTGGAGTGCGCAGGCAAAGAGGGAGGAAAAAAAGGGAAGGAAGCGGGCGCGATCCTCGTGAGGGGCGTGCCGACATGGGCGTCGCGGCATGCGGGCGCTGCCGCCGGGGTTCCCGCGGAAGCTTTTTCTGCGGCGTGCACACACAGGCGTACCCGAACTATTCACATTCATATACATTTACACGAGGAGTAGCCATGATCGCATTCGTGCATATATATATATATATATATTCGCTATATATATATATGTATATATATTCGCTCGCGCGCAGGCTCATTCACACTTAGACTCACTCGCGCTCAAATTCACCCGCGTTCAGTCTCTCGGAATTCGACCAATCGTTTCCCTTCGTGTTGTGGAGCCCGCCACATTTCGGCACGCCCCTCATACGGCTCGTGGGCACCGCCGAAGAAGATACCCACAACTGCGGTACTCACATCTGCATATGGTTGGGTCCTTCGCCAGGATAGTGTTCAATGTGGGGCCCCTGGGGCCTGGAGATTGCTCCGAGATGGACCCAGGGGGCCCCAAAACGGCACACACATGGCCCAATGGGCGCACAACGCGGAGACCAAGACAGCCCCAAGAGCGCCCAAGAGCGCCCCAAGAGGGGCCCACAATGCACATTTTCGGATCCCGACCGGGGCGGGCGTATTTTGCGCCGCCTCCTTTGTCACTCGAAGGGAGGGGGGGGGAAACATGCGTTACTTCCCCAATTTTTACAAGAACAGCCACATGGCCTTCAAGATGACCACGAGGGCCCGAAGATACCCCCAACCCCCTACCCCCTCCAGACGCCCACTAACACCCCCCAACATTCCCCAAACGCCCCAGACAAACTCCTAGATACGTTTTTTTCTCTTTGCAAAAGGTAATGGCTGTCCTCTTGTTGTCCCACTGCGTGCTGTTACACATTCCTGATCGGGGCCACTCCGCTGGCGATTGTTTTTGAATGGGTTGGTGGGATTTTTGGCACGCGGGCGCGTCCGAGCACGCCAGGGCGGGCCGCGCCGTAGCGAAGGAAAAAGCCACAGAGCGGAGCAGAGCGAAGCGCAACCAAAATGGCGCGGGTTGTATCACACAGGTACCGCGAGCACGCCCGCGAGGATGTCGATGAGGACACTGGTGTAGGATGGGCGAGAAACCACCAAGGTGACCAAAGCGATTGAAAGTCGAGCGCCAAGTAATCCAGTCTGGCGGGGATACGCGAAGCTTTGCACATTTGCAATAACCGCATGGAAAGAGGAAGGTCATTTTCCAAATGGAGCTTTCGCCTCAGGGCCGCGCACATTCACCATAATATGTGCATCACTTTCACGGATGGTGGGGGGTGGTTTTGAAAATCTAGCTCCCGCCTGAGCACTGCGCGCATTCGTGTTCGAAGCTCACAGCAGCTCCAATGGTGGAGGCCAGCGAAATTAAAAATGGAACTCCCGGCGGCAAATACACCCGTTTCAAGTGTAGGGGGTAAATGTTCTCAGGAAAGAGTTCTCGCCTCAACGACGCGCACATTCGCCTGATATTTTTTCAAAGACTTCAATGGTGGAAGACGCTTCTTTTCCAAACTTGGCTTCTCGCATTAGCGCCGCGAACATTCGCCTTAAAAGCTTGCAGCAGTTTCAAAGATGGAGGGCGGCTCCTTTTCAAAGTGCGGCTTTCGCTTACGGCTTCGATCAAAACAGAAAAATGAGCATATGCAACGGCTGCACCGGTGAATGGAATTTGACGTTCCCTGGAAAATATTGTACTTTGAAGGGCTCACAAACGTGAACAGACGCAACAGCTGCAGTGATGGAGGGCGGCTCCTCTTTCCAGATTCGGATGGGTGTTGGTTAGGAACTCCCTCGGCGCTTATGGGCACGAATGTAACAGAACACCGGTGCAATGATCGCGCAGATGGGGCGGTCCTTGTCAAAACGGGGGTCTCGCTGGAAGCCTAATTGGAAATGCATGATCATACCTTCGAACGCTTCTGATCACTCACCGCATAGGATGCAAGGACTTGCAGGGACTTATGAGGAGGGAACTTGGGACGGCAGAGAGTGTTTTGCATAATCATATTGATGTTACTCTGGTCCTCTTCCTCCTCCTCCTCCTCCGCCTCCTCCCCACCTCCCACTCATTCCCCCTTCCCACGCCTCCTCCCTCCTCTTTCCCCCCTCCCCTCGCCCTTACCCCCTCTTCTCTCCTGACCCCCCCCGAGCCCACAGACTGCTGCCAGCCTCCCCCCCTGTGCTGAGGAGCAGCACGGTACCACAGCGAGAACAATATGCAAACGTGAACTGACTTTGATGTGATTTGCCTCCCCCTCCCCTCCTCCCCCCCGCCTACAGCCAAAACTAATAGTAAGGATGCAACATAAGGATGCAAGCCCCTTGGAAGCAACCGTCGAGAATTCTTGAGCGGGGCTGGCAATCGAAAGTGGTGAAGGATGGACCGAAGGAGCAAGGATGCAAAGGGTACCCTTGGAAACATTACTCATGCCTACCTTCGGCTTCGACTGTACCCCTCCGTGCCGCTCCACGCTCCCCTTGCCGCCCGCCTCATCCCTACCACCCCACGGTCGAGGCACATCCTATAACGCGCAAGCCAGGGCGGAAGCGGGGAGCGGGCGCCCCGACGGAAACGAGGGACGAGGAGGCAGGACTCCTTCTTCGAGATTCGAGCTGCGGACATTGTCGAGCGAACGAGCCTCGATGCCCTCGGAGGACTTCTCTTCCTCCTCCTCCGCCTCATCCTCCTTCCCTCGCTCCTCACTCGTGCTCCCCTCCTCCCTCCTTCAGAGGAGCGAGAACGCCTGAGCATTACGCTTCTGAGGAACTCCACATTCTCAAATTTATGTTTGGTGTGCTGATACACGTGCGCATTACATTGCGAATCCGACAAGGGGGCCACCCCAAGCGAATCCACTCTGGTGCCGAGGAAGTGCTGCGCCTGCCACGCTCTGGGAGCCTGACGCGAATAGAGCCCGCAACCAATCCCTCGCACCCCCCCCTGCGCATCCCCTCTGGAGCCGAGGAAATGCCACGCCTGTACGCCCTGCAAAACTGTCGCGAAAGAAATGCCACGCCTGCCACGCCCTGCAAGACTGGCGCGGATATGGACCCCACCGTCTGCGCACCCCTTCTGGAGCCGAGGGGATGCCACGACTGCCACGCCCTGCGAGCCGGGCGCGGCTAGAACCCCCCAAAGAAATGCAACGCCCGCCACACACACCCTGCTAGTGTGGCGCAGGTGGGGGCCCCACCCTCTACGCACCCCCCCCCGGTGTCGAGGAAATGCCATGCCTGCCACGCCCTGCGGGCGTGGTTCGGGTGATGAGGAGAGGGAGGAGGGCGGAGGGGGAGAAACGCGGTGGCGGCGACGCGGGTGGGAGAGAAAAACGAGAGCCCCACTCAAAATGTGGATCCAGGGAAATAAAACACGGCATGAAGAACGTCAACTTTCGGAGGTCCGCGCGGACCTCTTGGACCGGCGCTGGACACCCCTGGCAACGCCACTTGCGCCGCCCCTTGCGCGTTTCGCGAGGGAAGGGTGTGTGTGTGTGTGCGTGCGTGCGTGCGTGTGTGTGTGTGTGTGTGTGTGTGTGGACTGTGGCCTGACACCTGTGCAAGATATCCGCGCTGACCTCCAACATATTATGTTAATGTATCCTTTACGTATTCGACCCTCCGCCGCCCGCCTGGTCCTCCTGTAACTCGGCTGCGACGGTCTTCCTGGTCAACTCAAAAATGCTCTGCTTCGTCCGCCGTGGGACCGGCTTCGAGACCTCATCGCTCTCGAGGTCGCTCTGCAACATCTGCAATTGTCGGGCCTGCGCTCATGACAGCGCCAGTGTCAGCCGGCACCGAGGGCAAGGGATCCCAGACACGCAGGCGTCCCTCTTCAGCATCCTCTTCGCATTGGTCATGGATCGGTACGCGCAGAAAAACAAATTACCGCAGCCATGACCCGAACCTGCCAGCCAAGTCGCGGACTGGATTGGCGCGGAGCAAACCCTCGAGAGCAAACCTTGATATAAAACTCACGTCCGACGTGTGCGGTCAATATGTTCTGACGGTCTGAAAGGGTATCATGAAACATGTCTTTCCCCACAGCTGAACGGACATCACAACGACTGTGCCGATCCTAAGACCGAAGTGTGAAACAAATGCTCGCCGAGCGAAGTGACACACGCCATGCGCGCAGATTTGCAGCAGGGAAGACCACGCAGTGAGCCTTCGCCTGAAGGAATCGCGTATGAGACTGGCATGTGCATAACAGCCCCGACGCCCAAGCGGCCAACCATCATGAACACCGTGGTAAACAGAAGAACAGGATGGGTACCAATGATACCTCGGGAAGGCACAGCTTGACACCCGCATCCTACCGCCCCTGTTGCGGCCCGGTTGAGTTCGGGCTGCCTGGGACACGCCCAGAGAGCGCACTGTGGAAGCGTACCATCATTCCTCCCCATCTTTCACCTCCCCCGTTCAGTACTATCTCCGCCCTCCTCGCCCCTCCCTCGTCCCTCGTCCCTCTAACCCCCTTCCTTCCATTTATCCTCCCTCCTTTATGATCCCTCCTGTCGGCCACCTCGAATGACCCTCCTCTTTTTCAAGCTCGGCGGACTTCAGCAGCGATGGCGATAGTGTTTCTCGGGTGTGACAAGAGAACGGCAATGCAAAGAGGCAAGCCAAACCGAGCAACAATAAGAAAGTAGAGGGGCGAATCCGGGACAACTAGAAAAATGAATAGAACATCCAGAGTATGCTGCATGGCCAGGTAACGCAATGACCCCCTAGGATCTGAGAGATATCCAGGAGGGTGCCCTCGACGAAGGTCTTGTGTCGCACCCGCCGCCATGACACCCCACCTCCCAATATCTCATACAATCACCTGTAAGACCTCGCCGAATCTAAATGCTTGAAAGAGCACGCGGCTGCCAGCCACATGGAGACACATTCAAATGAAATCCGATCCTCCCCCTCCATCTCAGCCCAATTTCAACTTCAAGGCCCCCAGTGAGAGTCAGTGCAACATTCATGTGCCTGGCTAGCGGTCGGCCCTCGAGTGGGGCTGTCCGCTATCGCATTCCGCCTCCGACGAAGCCGCCCAACCACAAACAAATCATCCACCCCACCTCCACCTCCCCTCCCCAGACTTCAGCGCGATCTGGGGGTCGGCCCAAAGCGAAGCGAAGCACCATGGCAAGAAGTCGGCGATTGAAGAAACTCCAGGATACTGTGTACTCGTCTCTATCCACATCATTGGGTACGTGGCACAAGGACGAATTATCTATGTCCTGCCTTGCCGCCCTCGAGACGTCACCTGCGGAGCACACACAGAGGCAATAATCACATGGCAATTCAGTCTGGGTTGGACTGCGTTCTCAGACCCTCCACCTCGCCCCCCCTCAAACCCGCCTCCTCAATCTGTGCCCTTATAGAAGCATCTGGACATCAGACTTCGGCGCGATCTGGGGGTCGTCCAAGGGCACGTCGAGGCGCCATGGAAACGCCATCGATTGAAAATCTCTGGGATGCGGCATACTCGGCGGACGGGCAGTTCCAGCCTGGGCTGGACCCGTTTCACAAATGCTCCTACTCCCTCGACGAGAGTCAATGCAACACGCGTGTGCTTGGCTGGCGATCGGTACTCGAGTGGAGCTGTCCGCTATCTCGTGCCTCCTCCGACCAGGCCTACATCCCAATCCTCCGCTTCCTCCTCCTCCTCCTCCTCCTCCTCAGGGCCGAGGGCAATTCGGCGCCTGCGTGGTGCCATGCGCAGCTGGTTTTAGTCGCGGTACGGGCCAATGTACCCGCGCTATTTCTCTAGTCCTCCTTGAAAGTGCCGGCGGATAGAAGGAGCCTACTCAATAGACATGGCTGGAACGATTGCATGCGCTTCCAGGTGGTATTCCGATTGAGGCAATGTGACCAGTGCCAGGCTACGCAGCGGCCAAGCAGTGTGAACAACCCTCTGCGAAGTCAAGGTGCGATCTTCCTCCCCCGCTACCTTCGCAAAGAAACGAGCCCCCCCGACCACTAGAACTGGGCGTCCCAACGGTGCCGTCCACCCGTCAAGGTGACTCAATGAGTCGGAGGCCCAAACTTATAAGCATGGCGCATCCGGCTTTACGACGATGTTGTGTTTTCTTGCTGGGAAACGGAACGTGCAGTCAACACTCCCAAATAATGCCCGCCCGCGTCGAGGAACTTAAGCGTCCTCCGCCGCCTCCGCAACCGCAGGTGACACGTGCCCTCCACCTCCGCCTCCACCGCGGCGTCCTGACGAGAAGCCGGTGACAGCTGCTGCCCTCATGGCACGGCAAGGTCGACCAAAATGTGCGGCACATCAAGCGCTGCGACGGTACAGCCGATTTTTTCCGGATAAAAGAGCGTGCTCCCAACACTACCGAATACTTCCATGGTGGAACATCTCGGGTGTCGTCGGCCACCTCTGCTACCGTTGGGCCTCCACCCCCCCCATATCCTCGATGGGTGGCTTTTCAAGGCTGCTGGAATTGGCACGAATGATTGTCAGTGTACGGACAATGGGGAGCCTCCCAATTCTCGCGGAGGAAACGTACATGTACATACGCATGCGATGTGCAGATAAAAACATCGAGTACGTTAACACAAACTCAAATATGCAAAGCGCCTCTTACAAGTTACGCATGGCATATACCTATTCGCTGGTAACAGCAGCCTGCTATGTTCTAACTAAATCAATCGCAACATTTCCTAACATCAGTAATGTGTGTAATCCGCGAACGAGCTCCTCAAATTCATTTTCATCGCATTCTAAAACTCTAAGAAGCCCGATGGAGCCTCCATGTCCGCCGTGGCGTATCCGACGTGGCTTGCCTCACGCTGACCGTACCACTTCTGCGAAACTATGTGAACTCCATCGTTGGTGACAGAAGCACTGCCCGCATACATACCACCGTGTGTATGCTACGAAAAGTAACTGTGGAAAAATTGAACCGCTTGCTCTCCGTGTCTTTGCAGCGTGCTCAAGATTAGTTCAACGTTGATGCCTGGATGCTGCACACAACCGGCCGTCCCACCAATGCCGGATTCACGTCCGATGCCTTGTAGTCCGAAGTGTTGATCAATTCTCAGGATACAGCCACAATCACATCTAAAACAACGCAGCCTTTGCCTGTGCAAGCCATGCCCTTTCCGCGCCCCAGACGTATCTGCTCAAGCCCAGCTTGCTCGTTTGCATGTGACAGCTTTTCTCGAGAAGCGTCCATCAGCGGGTTGCCAGAAGCCCCTTACGTTCTGCGCATACTGATGATTTCATGGTCGGCTGTGCAGGTCAGAAGCAGCAGGCCGCTGCAACCCTCAGCTCTCTCATCGCCGAATCGCTGGCCCCTCGGGATGGCCCCCCCCGAACAGCTTTGGTCGCGGGGCCAGCCCTGGACGCCTGAAGCGCATTTTTGCCGCCGCCCAGCCTCCGAAGCCAGCCGGCAGCAGCGCGGGCCCCAGAGAGCCGAGCGGCCTGGATCGGGATCTCATGGCGCGCGCCGTCTACTGCGCCCCCCCCGAGGTCCCGAGGAGAGCCATGCAACCATCGACGCATTGAGGGGCCTCTCGGGGTCATCGAGGAGAAGGTCGAGCAGCTCGTCGTCTGCAACCAAAAAGTAAGAGTTGGACGTGTTGACAAGAAGCCCGAGCTGCTGCTTGGCTGTCAAAATCAAATTCACTGCCTTGATCAGCTGAGCCGCCGCCGCAGTGCGCGGGCCGCCTGCGTCGCGCAGCTTGAGATCGCTGGCCAAAAAGCTGGGTCGACAGCCGGGCGCGTCGAGCACCGCTTGCTTCAACGCGCACACGGCCCCCGCAGCGCAGGGGCGCCCCGCCGCCGCCGCGCCATTCGTCCTGATGGCCCGAGTCGCGCGCGAAAACCAACGGACTCGGCGCGGCCCGCGGCAGAGCGCGCGCAGCGACCGGACAAGGCCAAGGTCGAAGTCGAAGTGACAAGCTACCTGCTTCATCGCCGTCTGCGGGGCATTTCCATACAAAACGAAACAAGTTGAAAAAGACCGAGCCGCTGGCCGCGCTGTGGCGCCGGGCGCGCACCGCGAGGAGGTCGCGTACATGGGCTGCCCTGTCCGCCGCCGTGCCCCCAGACTTGCCCCAACAGAAGGCCTGGCCGGCGCTCGGCTCCCAGCGGCGCGCCTCGGCTTGGCGCGCGCGAGACCCGACCCGCCCCCGCGCGCAGAGGAGACCAATAAGCTGTCGGCCGAGCTGCGGAGGCGCATGACGGGGCGCTCCTCCCAGCGGTTAAGGATGTCCGCGAACCTCTGGAGCAGCGCCCCGCTGAGGTAGAGCAGGGCCCGCGGGTGGAAGTTGTCCCGGCCAGGGCCCGTTTGGCGAGGGGACCTCCTGGCCACCTCGCGCACCTGGTCGGTGGTGGTGGCCGACAGGCCAGTGGTTACCTGCCACTGGCCGGCCTCCTCCTCCGACTCCTTTGACGGCTCGACCCGCAGATCGAGCCACTCTTCCAGGAAGGCGTCCGCCGCCGCCGCGCCGACCTGGGGGAGGTGCCTGGGGTCGTCGGCCTCCTCGACGGCCGCCGCCTCATCCTTCTTCTGCTCGATGAGGCGATGGGCCGCTCGGCCTGGCCCATCTGGCGACTCGGCGCAGGCAGCGTCAGCTCGACGCCGCATCGCCGCTTCCATCTCCGGCGCCCCGTCAAACCAGCTGGCTAGCGGGCTGCCCCTGCTGGCCAGCCCGAACCGCTGAGCCCATGGCGGTGTTGACCAAGGCCAACTGGTCAGACACCGCTGGCCGCAAGACCAGCGCCTCGGACCCGACGCGCCAGCTTGTCGTGGAGGGACTGCCGACGAACGCGAGAGCCTGCCTTCGCCTTCCCCAGCGCCACAGAGCGCGCCAGCAGCGCAATATTGCAGCCCGAGCCTCCGTGCTGGAGGTGTCGAGGTTTCGCTGGTTGGCGGCTAGACGATCATCTTGATGCCCTCGCCACGGCTGAAATAGCGCCGAACGCTGGCTGGCTTCACCTCCAGTTTTTTTCGATAGGTGCCGCTCCGCTAAGCCAAACCAGTTACTGCAAGCCGCGCCAAATCATCTAGCGGCTGCGACAATTCAGTCAGCTTGGCCTCCAAAGCCTCCACGAACACCTGTAGCTTCAGGATCGCATCATTCGTCTTGTGGAGGCTGAAGGCTCCGCGCGGGTTCTCGACCCGCACCTTAAGGGCCGCCCTGCAACTCTGGAGGCGCAGGCCGACGCAAAAGTGCGTGCCAGCATCCGAAATGGCCCGTGGCGCCTCAGCCCTGCGCGCAAGCGCCGACGAAACCACAAAGAAATCGTACTCCGATGGCCCGCAGGTCGGCATGTCCGACGCCAGCAGCACGCTCCCAAATTTGACCAACCCAGCGGGGCGCCAGGAGCGCCTCAGGATCGAAATTCCTGTCGGCCCCAATCGGGAGGGGTTCGCCGGACTGCCCTACGAGGCCGCCCGCGGACTCCGACAGGTCCATGTTCTCACCCTCCGAGCCAATAGACGTGCCCAAGCTGGGCGACCAGGCTTGACCGCGCGCCCCGCGCCGCTGACAGAGACGACCAGATTCAGAGATATCAGGAGCAACGTTTTGCCGCCACCGAAGGGCGCACGCCGCATGATGACGCAGTGGGCCCAGCGCTCGTCGATGCTAGCGGCCTGGCTGACGCCGATGCAATTGGATGTCGGAATGCCCGCGCCGCCGGAGACAACCAACCTCCCTGGCCCCGTGCGCTGGAGAGGCCCTTGGACCAACTGCAACCCCTGCCTTGCGCACCAGTGATGGGCAAAACTAACCGATCATCCCATCGTCCGTCGAAGAACCTGGACTTCTGGACGAAGAGGATGCCGGGCCGCCTCCCTCGCGCCTGCACCCACTCACCGACTGCTTTGGCCCCGGCCCAGGTGTCTGAGTTGATGGTGCCAGTGGTCAGCGCATCAGCCGAGGAGGGCTGAACCACTGGCACCAGCACATCGAACTGGCGCGCGACCAGCAAGGGTCCGCAGCGGCTGGCCGCAGGGAGCGCGGGCGGGGCCCCTCCTGGGATTCTGGGTGCTCCCAGCCGTGCGCACAGAATTGCTGCCGGCGCCGCTGGGGGCGCCCCCGAGGAGGAGGAGGAAGAGGAGGAGGAAGAGGGGGAGGAGGAGACGAGGAGACGAGGAGGAGACGAGGATGAGGAGAAGACGAAGAGGAGGAGACGAGGAGGGAGGACCAGTGCAAACCCAGGACTCATCAACGATGTTGGAATATACCCTTCAACCAGAATCCTTCGTCATAGGCCCTTACATGGACTCATCTCCACTGAGGGAAGTGCCCCGTTGGAGGATCCTGAAACGCACCAAAACACCATTATCATGATTTCAACGCCGCCAGTCAACATGACTGTTGCGTCTGAAAGATTCTGAATTGTGCAAGAAAAACATGTCTGGGAATCAACACTGCGAACCAACGGAAGCATTGCGCCCTGACAGCCCTGAATCGCTCCGAAACGCAATTTCTGGTACGATATCTATGGGAACCCATAGAACTCTTGCAAACATCTAAAACGAATGTGCGGGGCGCTACAACGAGAACCACATGATGAAAGAAAACACCCTCAATCCGTGAAGCCCCTGCAACGCTTGGAAACAAATTTGCGCGGCGCTGTGGCGGGAACAATATTTTGAAAACGAGTCGCCCTCAATCCGCGAAACCCCTGCAACGTTTTAGAACGAATGTGCGCGGCGCAAAGGCGAGAACCACATGTTGAAAACGACCTGTCATGAATCCGCGAAACTCCAATACAATTTGAAACGAATGCGCGCGGTGCTACAACGAGAACCACATGATCAAACGTTACCCTCAATCCGTGAAACCCCTGCAACTCTTGAGAACAAATTTGCGCGGCGCTACGGCGAGAACAACATGTTGAAAACGAGTCGCCCTCAATCCGTGAAACCCTTGCAACATTTTAGAACGAATGTGCGCGGCGCAAAGGCGAGAACCACATGTTGAAAACTACCTGTCCTGAATCCGCGAAGCTCCAGCAAATTTTGAAACGAATGCGCGCGGCGCTAAAGCGAGAGCCACATTTTGAAGCGACCCGCTATCAATATGTGAAACTGTTGTAAGTTTCCAAGTTTGAACTCACTCATACATGGTAAGAAAGTCTCATGCGAAACGCCCGACCCGCCATTCCGACTGGCCTCGTGGACAATAAAATGAATGGAGGAGGCAGGCGGGCCCGCGGTAGCCGCTGCCACTTCTGATCCATCCCCGCGACACCCCGCGGAGCCTAAAGTTGGCATTCCCGATGTATCTGACCATCGCGCCCCATAGCAAGCGCACCGACGAGATCCGACCAGACCGATGACGAAAATGGGCAGCGAGAAACAAGAGCGGCCGCGGAGCCAGGAGAAACAGGAGAGCACGGGCAGGGAGGGACGAGCGACGCAGGACGAGGATGGATCACCAGAGTTTGATCTGATTTGTCCCCCCCCCCCGCGCCGCTCCGCCCCACCCCTCTCCGCCGCCCGCCTCCCCCCGACTCCCTACAAGCGTAAGTGCGGAGATCAGGCGCACCAGATCGGACGAAGGACGAGGTGACAGGACTCCTCCTCCTCCTCCTCGTCCTCCTCCTCCTCCTTCTCACCTCGCCCTTTACTCGTAGTCTTCCCTCCTCGAACACACCCAGACGGCCACTTTGCAAAAAACGGTTTAGTTCCGGGGCCGGGGGCGGCAATCAATATCCAAAGAAGATGTGTGGTGACCGCAATTTCTGAGCCGATCTAGCTTAGGCCAAGTGGGCCGCTCCTGTAAGGCCCGACGAATTGAACTACCCGTGACAATGACTGCCCGGGCACTGCGGGGCTCAATTCCCAACGGCCCGCCCGGAACCACCTTGTCAGCTCCCTGAGAAATTCGATCCGGGCCGCTGGAAGCCAAATTGGGAATGGACACGTCCTTCCCCCTCACGTTCCTGAGGGTTCTGATGGACACGATACCTTGCATCGCATTCTGCAGACGAGCTGCTGTAAATTGATGATACCCCTCTTGGGGCCCTCCAAGACAACCTGGGATGGCCGCAAGAAAATCCTAAGAGGGCCACAAGATGGCTCCAAAACGGCCTAAGGGGGCCAAGATGGCCCCAGGAGGGCCCCAAGAGGGCGACCGACTGATGTTACAACGGGCCCCACTGTTGTAGCATCCGTCGGGGACCCTCTTTGGAGTATTCCTGGGACCCTTCTAGCCCCCTTTGGGCAATCTTGGAACCATCTCGAGCCCTCTTGGGGCCTTCTTGGGGCCTTCCCAGGCCGTCTTGTAAATTACCAGGAAGGCCCTCAACGGATGCTACAACGGACCTCTCTGTTTTAGCATCCGTCCTGGGCCCTTTTGGGGCCCTCTGGGGATCCTTTTGCCCCCCCGGGCCGTCTTGTAGCCATCTTGGGGCCCTCCCATGCCGTCTTGGAGGGCAACTTAAAACCCCCCCGACGCTTGCTACAACGGACCCCCTCTGTTGTAGCATAGCTCGGGATGGAAAATCGACGGGAAGCGGCCCATGGACTGGGCCTCGGCGGCGGGAACAACGGGCAGCCGATGCCTCGCGAAAACGGGCCACGTACAGACCAGCACTTAGCGGCGGGGGCGCAGTGCACGTCGGGTGCGGGCGTCGCCGCTTTCTCTCTGCACCCTGCCCCGCTCGCTAACGGCGCAACTGCACGTGCTCCGTTTTGCGCAGATGTCACAGGCGAAACCAGCACGTACAGATGTACACTTAACGGCTGGCTACATGTACATCTGATGTTTCGGACGGGGCGAGCACGTACAGACCAGTACTTAGCGGCAAAGACGGGAAACAGGTCGGGTGCGTCACCGCGCCCCAGGAGGAGCTAGAAAACTACGTACAAGACGAGAGACGTAGACTTCGCCTAGGCCCAGAGCGTCCCACTGCATCCCACGATGCGCCCCTCGGTCGCCCCTCGGGCGCCGAAGAAAAGATATACCGGAGAAGACCCACACCAGTTGTTCGAGCGAAGAGTGTAAAGACATCGCAATGACGCGGGGGTGTCCAAGCCGACCCAAAATCCATGGCAGGCAAATGTTTCGTTCGCATTGGATATCGTCGAACCGATGACGACGATGATTACGACGACAACCGCAACGATGACGACGTGGGGGGTCCGTTTGGAAATGGCAACGGAACTCCTGCCTGTGGTTGAGAAAAGAGTCGTCTGCGCATGTGGGACATTGTCGCGTCAGCCTGCCTATTGCTGACACGGTTTGCATTGCGGGTGCAGCTTGGCTGCAACAGTATTTGCATGCACACCACTGTGTAAATTGCGTGGCGCGCCTTATTTCAATTGTAATCGTCGCCTTCGTCTTCTGCTACTGCTCCCCCGAAGCCCCTCTGCGCCGTTCGCCTATTCGGGCTCCATGACGTTCGCTATCCCCGTCCGCTGCGTGGCCCTGCCCCTTCCCCTTACCCTCCAGTGCCCAGCTCCTAACTCCCCGTGCGCCTCCCTATTGCCCCTCGCGCGTTGCGCGGCGGCGACCGCCCCCCTCCCCGGCAGCTGCAAGGCTCGTCTCCTCCTCTCTTCCATTCGCGAGGCAGCGGCCTTGATTCCAGACCGACTTTGATTAGCGGCATCGAGACCGTAGCAAACCCGACAAGTGCGATCGCCCGCCTCGAACGGCGGGCAAAAGAGAACAAACACTGACAGCCCAATCTTAATTTTGATGTTTGGGGGACCCGCGCAGAAAGCTACTCCAACTGCCCAAAACCTACGTCCCTCAACTCCGGCCCTCGCCACCCCCTGCCTCCCCGCCGCCGCCCGCCTGGTCCTCCTGCAGCTCGGCCGCGAGGGTCTTCCTGGTCAGCTCTGCGATGCTCTGCCTCGTCCGCCGTGGGACCGGCTTCAGGACCTCCCGGTGGTGGGCAGAAATCCCTCAGTAAAGCACCCGTTAGCAGAAACGCCTTCAGCGGGCGCAGGCATGGACAGGAATGCGGCCGCAAAGCCCTCTCGAGAACCGAGGAAGAAAATTCGCTGATCGAACTGGCAGGGTGGGGCTCTGTCAGCCTGAAAGCCTCGCTGACCTTGGAGGCGGCTGGGGTATCTGAGTTCGATAGGCCCCGAAGAACTCGGTCAAGAAGAAGGGACGGGCAAATCCGCTCAAAATCCATTCTGGGACCCTTCTTCCATCTGGTGCTCTTTTTCACCCCGCATTCGTTTTTGACTGTCAACGGTCTCGAAAACGGCCCCCAGGGGCTAAAAGGGCAAACCACATTCCGAAACAAAACCCTCGAACCACCTCAGACCCCAGGGGCGGCGCCGGAGGCGCTGCCAGGAGGCCCAAACGCCGAGCCAACAAATTCGCGCAGAGCTTTGATAGGATACACGCGCGTATGTAGGTATCTGTACACACAAAATAATACATATGCAAACATACATAAACATATACATGCACACGTACATACATACATACAGACATACAGTAATGCATGAATGCGTGCATTTATACATACACATGTGTTTAGAGAGTGTCCCTTTTTGTCCCGATGCAAGCAGACTCAATAAAATGGGCAAGTTAAACAGTTGCTTGCTGTCGAACAAAACCCAGCGCTGCTCAAGCAGCCGCCTCTAAACCCCTGTTAGCAAAGGGCAACACTTGCCAACAGAGGTGAGGAGAGAAGGAGGTCAGGGAGGGACAGCCGTCTTCAATTTTTTGGGTTCGGGCCCAAAAAAGCAACGGAACGGAGACACTCGAGATCACATTCACCAGCACGCAGGGCCATGTGTTTAGAGAGTGCCCTTTTTGGTTCAAATGCAAGCAGACTCAGTGACACGGGAAAGTTAAGCAGCTGTTTACTGTCGAACAAAACCCAGCGCTGCTCAAGCATCCGCCTCCATGCCCAGGCCCATTGTCATAAATGAACCGGGGGGAGGGAGGGTAATATCTTAAAACCACCAGGGGGACGTGCGTCGGCCAACCCATTCTTAACAGTAGAAGGGGCCGCCTCGGGCGACGCCCCCTCCAAGAGCAGGCGGACCAACCTACGCCCCCCCACAGAACAACAGAACAGAAACCCAGGGGCGACAGTTTAAGCACCACGAATTACGAGTGGCAGAGTAGATGAGCAACCTTATAACATAACCGAATTTGATACGCTGATGCCTTTGAATGGAATGTGCCATGAACATATTTCCCTGCCACTTCCGTCTGAAGCTGCTTTGTGTAGGAACATATACCATGGCCCCAGCACCGATCCGAGCCCAACGGATCCAACACATAATTGGCATACAGCAGACGGGTTCTCTTCCGATAACAAGACCCGAAAGCACAATGGTCCCAGTCAGCGGTGTTGTACTTCTGCATCAGAGAACGAAAACGTGGGTGGAACCACCACATGGACCCTGGAGGGTTCTCGATAATGACGGGGGCGCTGAGGGCAGCAAGACGGAGGAACAGACTGGCGGCCCAGTTGGCCTGGAAATTGCCCAACTCTACCTTGTGCTGATCTTTTGTCAAACATCCCCGGCAGCCCCAAGACACAATCACGATACCTGATTGGCCCCGGCCACCCGCCCGGGCGAGGATTGCGCCCCGCGCGGGACCAGGACGTGCATGCAAGGCCTATCCAGACGAATCTGAGCCCGCGCCCAGCGAGCCTAAGCAAGAGCTGAAAAACGCCCGGGTGGGCAGCGTCTTCTAAGGTGGAGTCGGCACACTCGCGCGATCGCATTGCCAGCCCCGCACGAACGCAGGCGGCTGAAATCCTGCGGGTGCATGCCATCAACTCAACACCGATTTGATCGGCAAGCTTTGTCACTCAGGGGCGCTGCAGCAGACCTCCGCGAGGGCCCCATTCTCCTTGCGGCTCGATGGCCGCTGCAGCGCCCGCCGCGAGGCGCGCGCCCGACCGGCGAACGGGTCCTCGAGCCTCGCCCACTGAACCTCTCCGCGCGCCCTGGCGGCCGGTGACAGCGCCGCGAGAAGCTGCTGGACCATGCCGGGTTTGGCGTAGCGCTTGACGCTGCTGTCTTAAGCCCCAGTGGCCCCTCGACTTCACCTCGGCGAGGGCGCGGCGAGAACGCAGCGCGTCCTCGCTCGCCCCGCCGCGGCGCAGCCGGCACAAGCACGCGCCCTGGAGGCCCTGCGCCACGGTGACCTCGCGGAACAGCACGGCCCGCGGCCATGGCGCCGCCCGTCGCGGTGAAGAGTGGGGCATGACCTGGGCGGCTGCGGGCATGACGTGCAAGTGGAGGGCCCAGCCACTGCGGGTTGTCGAGGGGAACCACCTCGTCGGACGTGCCCGTCTTGGTCGGCTGCCGCGGCCGAGCTCCCCCCCCCCCTCAGTGGTGCCAGGGGGTCCTCTTCGGTCGGCGCCAGGAGGGGGGGCCGCGCCGCCGTGCCCCCCCCGGCCAGCGCGGGCCGGAGGAGGCCCCTCACCAGCACCCTCCTCCTGCAGCGCACCCGGGCGGATGCGCACACTGAACGTCGCCATCACCTGAAGCGCCGCGCCCCGCTCCGCCAACGAGAGCAGTCCCGAGATCTCCGAGCCGGCAACTTCCAGAGGGACTGGCGCCCTCGACCTCGGCGGCAGTTTCTTTGCGTGCCCTTTGAGTACCCGCTGAGCACGAGGAAGCGTCCTTGGCTCAGTCGCTTGACGGACGCCGCCAGATAGTCGGCGTCGGCTTTCGCGCAGCCCGCGTCCAGGAACGTGTCCAGCATCGACGGGACCTGCAGCTCGAGCTCCTCAAGGTCCTCGGCCGGCCCCCCCACGAACTCGAGGAAAGCTTCGTAGTACTTCTGGTAGGAGAGCCTGACCCCAGGCCCGACGGCGGCCCGCTCGCTAGCTGACGGACTGGTGGCTGTTGCCGGAGAGATCTGCTTGGCTGCGAGGGCCGCCAGCAGCCGAAGGCGAATTGGCCTCGGCCGGGCGCAGCGGCCGGGCGTCGCAGCGGCACTGGCGCCGCCGCCGGCCGCCGCTTCGGCGCCGCCGACACCGCGGGGCGCCCCGCCGGCCTCTTCCGCACGGTGCGCCGGGCCGGCTTGACCGTCGGGGCGGGCGCGGGCCTGTCCTCCGGGCAGGGCGAAGTCCTTCCAGCCACGCTGAGAGGGCCTATAGCAGAGGGCCCGGGGGGCGGCCGGGCTGCGCGCCGCTCACAGATCCTGCTGGGCGGGTCTGCGGGATTCTTTTCCGATGCAATCCAGCGAAAACGAGCCAACATGTAACTTGCGATGGACAGGGGAGCGACGCGCCGGCATATCTGGAGGAGACCGTGCGAGGTGGCCGCCCCCCCCGACAGCCCCGAAATTGTCCAACAAGTACAATCGTCTAGAACAGTGTCGACTCGGATCCCTGGCATCACGACGCATGGCCCACGCCCCAGCACGACCCTCTTTGACACCGATGTGCTCCGAGAACTTGAAAGGCGCAGCATATACAACACGAAAGCGAGCCTCAGGGATCTCCGGAGGAACTTCAGGGGGCCCAACAGCGTGCTTCCATCCTCGCTCAGACGGATTCTCCCAAGCAGTGTGCGGCAAAGTGATTTCATCCATGCCGTCGAGGGCTCTAGCGCGGGGCGCGCGCCACCGCGCCCCGAGGAAGCCAGGCCTCAATGACCCCAATTCTGGACGAGGAGGCGTCGGCAGCCGCGATCTCGCAAGCCCGCGGCAGAGAAAGAGGCGACTGGAGGTGGATATAGAGGACCGCCACCAATCAACACTCGCATCGACCACTCCTCCAAAGCACCCGGGTTCGTCGTAAGAAGACCTCAAAAACTTGCACGCAGCGCGCATGGCGGAGAAACCGGGGCGGCAGAAGAGACAAGCGGCAACGCGGTGCCCCAGAATAACCTCGAGCTGGCGGCCGCCCACATAGGGACCGGTGGCAAGCCAAAACAGCTTCTTGAGGGCACGACGGGTGCAAGGGTCGGCGCCTCCGACATCCGCTCCCAGGGCGACGCCCTCGGACGACACCTCGTTAATGTCATCGTGGCGAACTCCTCGGCCTCGAACTGAGCGACGATGCGATCCCGCGTTTCCAGAGCGGGCCCAGGCCCCAAACCGAACATTTTTATATTGTCAAAATACAGGACCTCGATCGAGGGCCCCCGGCGACCGGCAGACGGGGCCGCGATCCAGTCGCGACCGTTGCCGATGGGGCGCCGGCCCTCCGGGCAACTTCGAGGTGAAGACGTTGAACAAACCAAAACGCCCACGACCAACCCATAGGCAACATCTGCGTAGCGGGGTAGACGATGTCGCCCGCGCCGTCAAAATCCTTCAGTGACATATCTGCGCGGAGAGCCTCGGCCCGGCTGATCTTCGGGGGGCAGAAGTACTGACATAGATCCCCGATGTCGCCACACTGGTAGACATCGCACTTGATATCGGCACATGCACTGTACAACTGCCTGCCCTCTGGGACTTCAAGCGAGCGGAGGCTCTCCGCCGCAGATACTTCGGTGAAGGGATAGCGTTTAAAGCACTGCTTTGCCTCGACATTTAGCGCAAGCCGACTCCGATCAATGTTTTTGGAAACGAAAAAGGGGGTGACAGAAGCTTTTTTGTTGCGGCGGCGGCAATGACATTGCAGCTCGCGAGCTGCCCCAAAAACTTCACATACTGGGGCCCAAGACAGCGCCCATGTAGGGTCGGATCGGACCCCCCTCGCGCCGAGCCTGGCGGATTTCGGGCTCGGCTAAGAGACATTCAAACTGAGACAGAGCGCGCGCTGCGTCAGGGTCGAGAACGCCCCGGAGGCAGACGGGCTGTCGCCCTGCGGGAGGCACAGAGAGAGCCGCGGCGCAGTGCGAAACTGCCGCGGTCAGCAAGCCCTGGTAATCAAGGCGGGATCCCAGAAATCTCACCGGCAGCTTCACGGGGACTCATCTTAAATAAATCAGGAGCATCTTGTCGGGCAGAGCAAGCGGTGCGGAGCAGCCTCCGCCGTGCCTGTCTCTGCGCCTCGGCGGGCGCGCTAACCGCCGAGCGCTCGCAACTGCGCAGTGCATTGAGGCCCGTCAGCGAGTCGTTCGCGTCACTCAGGACGCCCCGACAAATGCATCTTCTCTTTTGCCCTGGGCGGGCGCGGCCAGAGCCGCCAAAATCGGCCTCCTGCCGGTCGAGCAGCGCGAAGGGGAAGAGGTCGTTCGTTCGGGCACGCAGCTGGTCTCTCTAGCCCCGGCGGCGGCCCGAAGCCACTGCAGGCGGCGCGGCGCCCGGCCAAGCCCGCGGCGGGGCGGCCCCCTCCCCCGAAGAATGCTGGTCTTACCATGCCGCGGCGGCACCGCCAGCCGAGGCGCCGCAATGGTTCGAACCGGTCATGATTTCTTGCCACCCCCCTCGGGTGGCTTCTTGGCTTCTCGCGCTTTGCGTCTCTCCTTCTCGACGGCCGCGCCCCGGGCGAACTCCCCGGCCACGTGCGAGCGCAGGCTCGGCGCAATGATGCCCGCGCCGGTGTCGTCCTCCGCGAGGAAGTGGTGGGTGCCCTTGGAATTCGGCTTCTCCGGGTCCGTCTTGTGAGTCAGCCCGCTCCAGCAGCTGGCGGCGCCTATGCTGGTTTGCCAGGTTCATCCCGTCGACCGAGACCGCCAGCTCAAGGCGCTTCGGCACCGCGCGGTGCTCGTGCGCCGAGCGGCTGCTGGCTGGCACGCGACTCTCCACAAGCCAGCGCTCGTGCGAGGACGTGAAGCGCTTCCGGGGCTTCGCGACATCAAAGCGGCAAGCGTATCGCCCATGCTGGGGGGCCCCTTCTGCTGGATCGCAGCCCGGAGGTCCTTGCGCAGCAGCGAGGCGTCGCTGGAGAAGGGGATGGGTTCCGGCGGCTGGCGCCGCGGCAGCAGCCCAGGCCCCCCCCGCATCAGAAACAGCTGCCGGTTCGCCGCCCACTCGTCGAGATCCGTGTCGCTGCCCGTAGTCAGCTCGCCGTTAACGGTCACGAAGACCCGCCCCCCGAAGTCAAGGGCCCCGGCGGGGAGGATGAACTCCTGACCAAGCGCGTGCGAGGGGCCTGGCACGTCGAAGACCCAGCTGCCGCCCGCCGGCGCCACCCTCGGAGCGGGTGGGGGAGGTGGCGGGGCGCCCGCCACCGCCGGCGGCGGGGCGACCGGGAGGGGGGCCGGCACCGCAGCCCCAGAGGTCTTTTTTTTCAGAAATTCTGAAAAATTTCAGTTTCAGTGTTATTTCAGAAAACAGTTTCTGAAACCATCCTGGGTTTGAAATTTTTTCCGGGTCTCACTCTTGGATGTCCACAAAATCGTCGATCTCACGTCCTAGCGTTTTGTAATATATGTGGTAGTCCTCCTTGTTTTGAGTTGTGGGTTTTGCGTGCCAGTCGGGCCTCCCGTGAACCAGGCTCGCTTGAGCCAAAATGGCAACCTCATCCTCCTCCTCCTCCTCCTCCTCCTCCTCCTCCTCCTCCTCATCCTCCCTCCTCTTCCTCCTCCTCCTCCTCCTCCTCCTCCCCTTCATTCCTCCTCCTCCTCCTCCTCCTCCGCCTCCCCCTCCCAGAAGCCGCCGCCGCCGCCGCCGCTGCCGCCGTCGTCGTCGTCGTCGTCGTCGTCGTCGTCGTCGTCGGGGGGGAGCACAGGATCGAGGTCGCTCACGCCCGTGGCCTGCACTGAGGGTCGGACACAGGAGGAGGAGGAGGAGGAGGAGGAGGAGGAGGAGGAGGAGAGTCCGCGATGAGGATGAGGATCTCTGAACTGAAATATCTAACAGAGGGGGGGAGGGGGAGGCTGGGGTTATCCATGACAGAATATCACGCTCCAGTCGAAGTCGAATCCTTTCTGGCCGAAGCGTCGGGCCCTTGCCCGCACGTCCGCGACACGCAATCTGGAGTGAACGACGCTGCATGGAGGTGGGATGCGGGCGGGGCGATGCGGGCGACAGAAGGGGGTTGGAAGCCGAGCGCCGCGGATACAGCGAGAGGCGTAAGTTCTGTACACGCTGGTCGATGTCCCGAAATGGTGTTGTCGTTGTTATTGTTGTTGTTGTTGTAGTTGTAGTGGTAGTTGTTGTTGTTGTTGGTGGTGGTGTTGTTGTTATTGTTGGTGGTGTTGGTGGTGTTGTTGTTGGTGTTGTTGGTGTTGTTGTTGTTGTTGTTGGTGTTGGTGTTGGTTGTTGTTGTTGTTGTTGGTGGTGGTGGTGGTGGTGGTGTTGGGGTTGTTGTTGGTGTTGGTGTCGTTGTTACTTTTACGCGCACAGTACTACATCGAAGCAATGTGACACGTCTATGTACAGGTATATCTGTGTATGTGTGTATATTGGTGTGCACGTTACGTTATCCTGGTGTATTCTCTGTCTATTTCTTTGTTTTCTCTCTCTCTCTCTCTATCTCCCTCTCTCTCTCTGTATTCCCATTTCCCCTGCTCCCCCTCCCGCCGTCCCATTCAGCGAGAATGTGTGCGCCTACGCACCCGAACTGCTTGACCCACCAGGCACTGGATCGTGGTCCATCAAGCAGCACGCCAAGCACATGCCAAGGCAATTCATGGCAAACGCAGAACCAGAGGCCTTAACAGCCATGCTCGGCGGAATATTCTCCGTCACTTTGGGGTCGAAACCCTGTATCATGTACCTCTCGCTGGGCGTGAGGAAGCGGTTGAATGCTGTCGAACCTTTCTGAAATACATAGAAATAGTCACTCTCCATGGTGAGCTCAGGGGAGACGTTCGCTTGCGGTTTGAAATCTGCCTCTGGGGGGGCGGCCACGTCGACGATGAAGATGTTGCCATCGCGCTCCTCGGAGCAGAGCTGCACGTATTTCTCGAGGTTAGAGGCCATTGCCGTATCGAGCTTGACCTTCGGGAGCCTATGATCTAGCATTCTCTTCAACGGGAGCTGCTTCAGCTTGAACTGTTCTGGGCGCAGCGCGGGCTCGTGGCATAGGCGGAAAAAGAAACGCCTTCGGCCGCAGATGTGCATCCTCTGGCGCACTTGCGGGAGCCCCAGTGTCTCGGCGCCAGCAACCACGGCCAAATGGCCCAACCATCCTTGAGCTTGGAGCTCAAGATCTCGATCACCTCATCTGCTTGACTAGTTTCGCCCGACACCTCCGACAGCTCGATGCACGACTCGATGCAGAAGAATTTGAGCTTGGCGGCGTCACGGGTACCTTGGTCAATGATGCATTCCAGCACCGCCAAGAAATCATTATCCTTTTCAATCTTCATGTCATTGGGGTCCTCGCCTCTGAGAGGGAACGGCGCGCAAGATGGCGCAGCGATGATCGCCTCCACGCCCCTGATCTTCCGGAGGTCGACCTGGCGTGGCACGGACGGGGGCCAAGGCAAGAAGAGTGATATTCACCAACGCTATCTGAACACCAAGAGCGCACCAGCATACTTCCACCCCAGTGACAAATACTCTGCATGTCTACACGCGGCGCACGCCCAACAACGGGCCCACGCAGCGGGAACGAACACTCAGCGCTTTCTCTGACATATCCCTTGCCCCCCTCTCTCGCTCTCTCTCTCTCTCTCTCTCTCTCTCTCTCTCTCTCTCTCTCTCTCTCTATATCTCTCTATCTCTCTCTCTCTCTCTCTCTCTCTCTCTCTCTCTCTCTCTCTCTCTCTCTCTCTCTCTCTCTCTCTCTCTCTCTCTCTCTCTAGTCTCGGCTCGAGAGTGCCCTGCACTCAGACCGCAGCCGCGACGCGAAGCGCCCCGCCTCGGAGTCAGACTCCCAGGCCTCGCGAGACCGGAGGGGTCCCAGCAGGACCCTACTGATTCGCGTCACCTCTCTCCCCACCAGAGCGCCCGCCGCAATGGCCCCCGGTAAGCCGGAGCGCCGTCGCTCTTCCAAGCAGCCGCCGAGCTCACGTCCTGCTGCCGAAGGGTCTCTCCTCCAACGCAAGCAGGACTGCATCGCAGCTTTCAAGCAAGCGGGGTCCGACCGCCCCACGGCCGCATACAATGGGCTTGCCGAGCTGAACGCGGACGAGCTTCAGGCCACGTACGACATGCACAAGACCAACACAAAGAAGCTCGGCAGTGCCTTGATCCGCATGTGTGCCGCAAACCAGATCAGCTACACGCTGGATCACCACCAGCGCAGCAAGCCTAAGCGCATTGGTGGTGACACATCACACCCACCAGCTGCGTCCGCACGTCTTCAGGCTGCGGACGCCCAATTCATTGCCTTGGACCCGGCCTTCTGGAAGGTCCCAGTCCTCGCCGAACCCACATCACTTGACGACGGCAAGACGTACAAGCCCAGTATCAGCCTCCACGACTACGAGAGCGGAGAACGGCTGCTGCAACACCACCTCGTGCAGGGTAAGCGTACCACGGGTCAGCTTGCGATTGCTGTCATGGGCCCAAAAAACGACAACTACGTCGGTACCGAGCTCGCCGTCCCCGTGCTGAAGCGTCACCCCAAGGCGCCCAAAGTGGTCCACACGCACGTCCCCGTGACCGTGTACCAGCTGGGCACCAAGGAAGTCGCCTGCACGGAAAAAGTAGCCGTCGCCACCATCGATCCTGCCGACCACGTATGCTGGATTCGGGTGACCATACATGAAACCGAGGCCATCGCCGCAGTCCCCTCCATGCATCAGGCCTTCGAGGATCAGTTCTCGGGAGGTGCCCCCGTGAACGGTGGTCCACGCGCCAAGGGTCCTTTCCGAAGGGACTCCGCTCCACAGGACAAGGCGCGCCAAAACCAAAAGCACAGGGAGTCCAAGAAAGACGCTCGCCGCCAGGAGCTCGATAGTCAGCTCCAGGACACCTTCAAGGCCCTCTTCCACGGCAACTTTAAAGCCGTCACCATCCTCGAACCCTGCAAAAGCCTAGGCAGGTATGGATCGGGCGTCGGAAAGAGGTCCCTGGCTGCCACCTTCGGCGTCAGTCTTCAAGCGGTTGACAAGGTCTTGGCGGGTTCAGGGCAACTCGGCGCCACCTACGACCTCAGCAACGTAGGTGCAGACGAGCCCACTGCAGACAAGTACCAGACCGTGTGGTTCCCTGAGGACCAGCCCATCACGATGGCAGATGCGTTCCAGAAGTCGGTGGACTTCAAGGCCCTAGGAGTCGTCAGGCACGGCAAGTCAGGCTTACTGGGGATCCGTGTTGCACGAGGGTCAGACGCCGCCAAGGCTGCTGCCGTCAGCATCCGTGGCTGTGAAGCCACTCTCGCCAAGACGCGATACCGCATCACTGGCATTGCGGCACGCCACGCCACGCTGACCCAGCTTGCTAAGACTCTCACGGGCCCGTCCGTCAAATGGGACTGTGAGGTCTACCACACCGCCTGGGACCCAGCCACTTCGGCTCAGTTTGCCTTAGTGCGCGCCCATCGTCCCCCACCCACATATACGGTACAGGTCGCAGGGTGCCCCATCCCGTGGAGCATCACCGAGGCCCCGTTGGCTGAGGTGGTGCCGAAGAGGGACAACGTTACCATTGTCACCCCTACCACTATCACAGAGCCTGTGACGCCGCCAGCCCGTGGTGGCGGCTTCAGCCCCGCCACGGGCACACTCCTAACCAAAGCGGCCCAGAGCCCTTACCTCCACGACCTCATGACTGCCACGCCCAAAGGCAAGGGCGTCGCACCGCTCCTGATCCCCAAGGAGGAGCCTCTAGCCAAGCGCCACCGATCCTCCAGTGGGAAACGCGACGCCACGCCGCACGCAAGATCACACGGCGCCCCAGGCCGCAGCTCCTCTGCACCCCCGCACGGCACGGATGGAGCTGCCGAGCAGACGGCCGTCCAAGGACCAGGTGGTCATGACCCGCAACTTGGCACGGTGGCGGCTGAAGGCGGGGGCCACACGGAAGGGGACGCTGCCACAGCCGCCGAGGTACCAGGCGACGCTGACGACGTCGAGATCCTCTCATCAGGGGATGAATTCAGCGTGGCATCTCGCGAACTGAACACCCTCGGCGAACGCTTCGCAACGGCCCCTAAACTGTCAGATGCCGCCACGACCCGCATCCAACACATGGAACAACAGCACGAGCTGCTTGCCAACACGGTGGATAACATGCAGGTTCAGCTTGCGGGCGTTCTCTCATCCCAGGCCACACTCACGGAGCACGTTTCAGGTTTGGAACGAGGGCTTGCCACCGTCGTCACCCAGCAACAGACGGCAACTACCGAAGCTGCTGCACTGCGTGGCGACATCCAGGCCCTCCTCGGGCACCTCACGGGGGGCACCATCCACCTGCCACAGGTGGCCACTCTCGAAACAAAAAAGGAGGAAGCTGCATCAGTTGCCGATCCCGTGGCTGTCTGCGGGTGGATTGACCAGCCAGGCCAGGTCACCCCAGGGACGGGGCCCCCAGGGGCTGACAAAGGCAAAGACAAGGGTCGGGCCACTCAGGAACCCTATTGAAGGTGCCTCAGAGAGCCTGCCTCAGCCCTCCGAGGAAGCGCCTTCAGAGGCATCTCTTCTCTCTTCGCGTCGTATCTCTTTCTTGTCATATCATGTCAGTTTTGGCAGCAGCACGAGCAAGCTATCTGGTGTTGGGACACCTGTCATCTTGCTGTGGGTGTGTCTGTTGCAATGTACATGAGCATGCAGGGGTATCTGAGGATGCGTGCTGACATGCAGCTTTTGGCTCATCGCTCGCGCCGCCCGCCAGGCCTCGCCATCATGTGGCGCCTTGCCTGCAGCCTGGCCCTCCCCTCGCTCGCTGGAGCACACCCGTCTTCAGGCGGTGCGCCCCAGCATGGAGGTGAGGTTTTCCTGCGACACGCTGAACGTGGGACCCTTTTCTACCTCTACGATGACAGCATCTACAAGTACGATCACTGCACCATTTTGGACCCGATCGTGAACAGCACCGTTGCCGCGGGTCCGTGCGGCATAGGCCAGGCACACAGTGGCGGCTTCAGCCCCGCTGTTGTGCCCCGCTATCGCCCTACGGGTCTCACCACCCCCCTGTGCGCTAGGGGCGAACCCGAGGAGGACCCTGCTTTCTGGCACCTGATGATGATCCGCGCCCGGCTCATACCGTGTGCTGCGGCGTGGGCACCAGGTGAGGACCACCAGGACGTGTTCTGGGCATGGCTCGAGGACTGCGTCCCGTACATCCTGGCGACGCTTCATCTGCCACAGTACGATCACCTCTTTCAGGAGGATTCTGAGGACACAACCGACGCCCTGCGTCAGCGCACCGCGGTCGACATGTGCGAGGACATCTGGCACAGAGCGGACCCCGACAGGCAGCGCACCAACCGCAACCTCACTCGTATCCAGAGCAGCCGCGAGTACGCCACCCGCTACTTTGGCCTCCTTCTGGAATACCAGGGCGCTCGTGCCACGCTCGTCGGCCCTGAGGCTTTCACGGCACCTTTGCCGCCATACCTCTCACGGGCCCATGCTTTGCTGCCAAGAGGCCTCCCTCCACCCGACCAAGACGCCATGGCGTACCTCGCCGACGTGATCCTGCACCAACCGCCAGACATGCTGCCGCTCGTCGAGGCGGAGCTCGCCGCGGCGCCGATGGACGGCACCGATCAGGCCGCAGATGATCCCGTATCATGGCTGCTACAGCACATCGCGGCCAGCGATATCGGCAACATATCCATGGACTCGTTCCACGCGTCGGACGATAGCCAGGACGGCATCGATACCCAGGATCGAGACGGCACGACACCACCAGGCGACTCGGCCCAGCGTGACCGCGACAGTGAACCCTACTTTGGGCACACCGCGTTGCACAGCAGTCCGCCCCACAACTCAGCTCAGGCCGACCTCGGCGCACAGCTCAACGACGCTGAAGGCGTCACTGCCGCCGACGCGACAAGCCATTCCACTGCATCGCCAGCTCATGCCAGCCTGTGCAGTGGCGGCTTCAGCCCCGCTGCACCACTGGCTAGACCTGGACATCCCCAGACCGCAGGTGGCAGCACCACGCCCTTCACCTCTGTACACCGTGACAACGCGACTGACTCCAACCCCAGTGTCATTGGCCACTGGCAGGCCGACATCGACAACGACCCCATCGATGATGAGTACCCAGATGCCAGCGGTTCCCACGAGCCCCAGCACAGCGCAGCGGCATCACGACATTGTGGCTGCCTCATCTGCCTCTTTGTGGCCACGTACGCCATCGTGATAGCAATGCCGTACAAGGACCAGATCGATGGGTACTTGCCGACACCGAGCCGAGACCCCAGCTACCGACAACGACGACGACGCAAAGCGACGGCACCAGGCCCATCGGTGTCCACCACATCCCGACGCAAAACGACATACAATGTCACGTCCACATTGTGGGCCACTCTCAAATGGACCAGCGTCAAACTCAGAGATAGCGTCTCGGGCGGAGCCACCGCAGTCGGGGTCGGCCTCGGGGGTGTCCTGAAATGGGCCAGCGGCAAGCTAGGGGCTATTGCCACGGGTGGAGTCGTGTGTGGTCTTCTACTCGTCGGTGCCAAACTTCTTGCCCAGGGAGCTGTCGGACACGTAGGAGCCCGCATCTGTGCGCGGGCCCTGGACTCATCCACAGCCCAGTGGTGCCTCCGCTGTTGCCAACCGAGCAGGAGGCCGCGGGATGAGGCCACATACAAAATGCCGTGCACGCTCGCCGACGAACACGACGACCAGCATGTGCACGCACTCCGACATCCGCTGCTACAGGAACACTACGCCGCAGCAGTTGCCGCCGCAGTCGCCGATGTCACTACCGCCACCACCGCCGCCATCGTCGAAGTCACTGCCGCCGTATCGCGAGCCTCGTCTGTCACACCAAGATCGACTAGCCCGTCTCCACGAGACGGCTCCAAGAGCGGCGTGGCATTCGGTAACCTACCGACTAACGAGGATGCCACAGCACACGGCAGCGACACCGAGGCAAGGGAAACGCGTGAGCGCACCCACGATAGCCCGTGGTCCATCTTCCGACATGCTGACGCTCGTGGTTCCTCCCCTGACGCGGACACCCAACCACCACGACGGCGAGCACGCTATGCATCACCCGACAGGCCCCAGGCGCCTTCAGGCCCTGGTATGCCTTACACAGCCCTCAAGCCACCGACACGCAACTTACGCAACACCATCCAGCGCGACCCAGCGGTCCCCGTGCCGCCGAAGAGCATACTTAACGCCCTGTATCAAAACGGCTTTGCGCTAGGTAACAGTGGCGTGTCTACAGAGGACATCAAAGACGCTCTGCGACTCCACGACCATCCTCGATTTACTCATGATCCAACACTCCAAGCGCTGGGGCCGTGGACGGACATCATGCAGAGGCCACCGAACCGCCTCACTTGGGTGCTGGAAGACTCGGGCGGGAACTCAGGCGAGACAATCTTCCCATACCTCACGTGGGACCTCCGCCAACCCACCACCGACGCGCCCACTGTCTTCTGGCATGGGACCCGCGGCGACCTTGCGGCCCGTCTTGCTGCCAGTGGAGGGCACCTCTTGCCAGGTCCCCGCCGTGAAGCGAAGGGCCGAACTGGCACCAACGTTGGCCGCACGTACGCGAGCGTGCACCCTTCGCTGGCCGCGTGGTATGCAATGCCGCCCCACCCGCCCTACAGTCTTGAAGACGACACCCTCGCGTGGGGACCCATCGCACTCTGGATGTGCGAGGCCACCCAACCACCGCGCGGGGAAAACAGGCACAACTACGTGAAAGGGGAGGCCCACGGAGCGCGCCTCATTTACCCTCGGGTCCTGAGCCTCCTCATCCGCATGGACTGGTGTGCCCCCACAGAAGCTGCTTCCAGGTGCCGTGCCCTTCCACACGCCTATGGCATGGGCGACTGCGCGCACGCCCTCCACATCGCTGGCTACGATCATCCAGATCTCCGTGAGGCGGCTGAAGCTCACGACCAGGAAGCTAGCACCAGGCGCAGACCAGCCATCGCGGCAGCATGGCCACCGCCGCAGGCACTATACTCGCCAGAGGCAGCGCGAGTATGGGCCAAACAGCACTACGACACGGAAGCAGCCACCAGGGATGACCCTAACCAGCCCCGCCCACGCGTCTCGCTTCACATGCTCCAGCTGGACCCGAAACCACTCATCGACCTGGTGTACACTGGCTTGCAAGCTGTCCCCGTGCGGGGGCACCCTGACGCACGCGGGTCGCGCCCCAGCGGCTCCAGCCCTGGGGCCGCGTCGGGCCCACCACGCACGTACAAGTCAGGCACAGCCCTGGCGCACAGTCCAGACCGCTCATCGACGTCATCTGGAGCCGACGAACGCCGTACGCCTTCCCTCATCAGCGCGGCCGCCGCCCTCGCCCGAGGCCGTGCCCGCCCACGACGATCTGCCTCTCGCTCGTCACGACAGAGTGGCGGGAACTCCACCTCAGACAACAGTGGCATCGAGACGTGGGAGCACATTGTGACGGAAGAGGAGCCGACTGCCTACCACGTCCTCGCCTACCACGTCCGTGATGTGCGGACCCGTGTCAATGCCCCTGGCATCGAGGTCTGGCTTGACCCTGGTGATCACCACGATGGTGCCTACTTACCGTGGGGGACGACAGTCATGGGCCACCGCGTTATTGACTCTGCGGTGGCGGGGCGGGACGGCTGGGTCATCCTCCACCACGACCACGGCGACACCACTACTAAGCTCTGGGCACCGACCCAAGTCCACGTCAAAGCGGACGACACCTGGCGCACCGTCATGGTACCAGCGGACATGGGGCCCCAGTGGATCAGGTGCCATGCCGAGGACGCTCGCCTCCCCGCCGAGGTTGTCCGCACTACAGGCCAATCCTGGTTTGCTGACGTCTGGCCCTTGTGGGATCGCCCGCGACCCCACCCAGACGACCCAGGCACAAATGAGCATGCGCTCCCGCCTTTACCAGGACGCTGGTCTTGCCTACAGTGTCGATTCCAATGCTGTCAGTACTGTGCGGCTCGCCGCAACACGCAGCTCGGCACCTCGGGCCAACCAACGTGCCCAGACTGTGGCAGCAGCGGACTGCGTACACTCATGGACTGGTCCACGGACTACTCGTGCAACAGTTGGACGTGTGCATACAGCACCAACAACAGGGACTCCGACACATGCTGCCTGTCCAGCAGGTGCCCCCATCCCCCCAGTCCACACAGCCTGCTCGACGTCCGTGCCACAGGGATGCCGCCGCACATCCTTGCCCGCCAATTCGGCAACGCGCCAGCCCTCCACGACCTTAAGGAACCCCCCCGAGCGCCTTCAGGCCCCGGGGGGGAACCTCCACAACCAGGGCAAGCAGGCTACCAGGGTCAATGGTACTTCCCACCGCAGCCGCGGCGCGTCCCCAGGCAGGGACTGCCTGACGGCACAAGGCGGCCACCTGGATTCACAGGAACGGGGATGCCCGAAGAACCTTCCCCCGACCAACCGCTTTGGAGGGAAGGCTACGTGCTCTTCAGTCCCCACCAGGCCCTCAAGGAGGAATTCACCTTCAACAAGACGGTCCGCCGACCCTACTCCCTAGCCATTACCAACATGTACAGGGATCGTGTCACGGTCAGGACCGTCTGCGAGTCGATCGCCGAGCGCATCCACACTACCCGCACCCGCTGGCGAGACGTGGTACTGTACTGGGACGCCGAGGGTGGTCCTGGGCCTCAAGCCCTCGACTACGACATGCGACTCTGCGACGCCATGGTGAGCCGTGCCACGACCGAAGCCGAGCTAAACCACGACCGCAGCAACCGTGGTAGTTTCTGCCTCTATGGACCAGCGCACCAGCGAGCCGTCAACATCACGGCGATCTCCGAGCCGCAGAACATCGACTACATGGAGCATGTGCGGCGATACTCACCCGTAGGGGGGACCTACCCTGACCACGCCTTCGAGCACGTCTATCGGGGCTGGCAGCGGCCCGACGTGCCCACCATCCTCCCCGACACCCGTCCCCTCTCGAGAGCCGACTGGCAGCGTCACCAACAGCACCAGCAGCGCATCCAGCAGCGGGACCAACGTGACGCAGGACAGCAGGGCACGCCACGCTACCGCTCCCCCGCGCGAGTCCCGACAGGCGGTAACACGGCCTACGACGGGGTTGCCGCCTACTACCGTGGCCCCATAGGTGCCAGGCCCGCGGCTGCTGGAGCAGCCGCCTCCAGCTACGGCCACGCCCCCCACGCCAGGGTACACCCAGCGGTCATCGGCTACCCGCGTGCACCCGTGCAGGCCCTAAGGGCCACCTCGCCAGTGCCAGGGTCCACGCGCGCCTGGGGCCTTTACTCAGGCCGACATGATGGCACCTCCAGCAACCAGCCCGCAGTGATAACCCCTGCGGCTTCAGCCCAGGGGGCTGCAACAAACCGTGGCAGGGCTGGGCGCCCCGAAGGATGGCGTGATGCGAACGTGCGCGCTTGGCAACCGCGCCAGCACACGCCCCCGCCAAACGTGGCTGCAGCACTGCGCCCTGCCCAGGCAAAACCCGCCCCACCTGAGCGAGAGAGGCAGCCGCTTACCCCGCTCGTCCTCACGCACATCCAGGCGCATCACAGCGCCTCCCCGCGGCACAGCGAGGGAAGCGCCCACCACGTCAGCCCCCGCCCCGACGCTGTCGACCCCGACCAGGCCACAGCCACGGCGGAGGGCGGCACAAGCGCCTCTCGCCAGCCCAGCCCATCACCCTGCGCGGCGCCGATCCGATCCCCGAGCAGGGCGGATTCCGAGCGCGCTAATGCCCAGGCGACCTCGCCACGCGACCGCCACACGGGCGGGCGCGTCCCGCGCAGCAGGACCTGCAGCCGCCACAGTTCACGCAAGGCCCCAGGGAGCTCCACGAGCTCGCCGCCTCGCGAGACTCAGGCTGATGGCCGAGCCCCCGAAGTGGTGCCACGCTTCGGAGCCAGCGTCATCGAACCTGGCCAGGTCGACCTCTCTCCGACGCCGTCCACGGACCATGAGCCGCCGCTGCCCACCCGCGTGATCGTCCCCATCGACGAGGCGCCAACCTTCGACCCGTTCAAGAACAAGTACCGTGTCAAGAACCTTGTGGCGGGTTTCGGCGGTGGCTCACCGCTCTCACCCCAGAGTCGGGGCGGAGCCCCCGCCACCTCAGCCGCTGCCGCGGCAGCGGCGGCCCCGCGGGGAATCAGCCCTGTCCGCAACGTGGGCCTCACGGCAGCGGGCATGGACGAGGCCCAGCGCCAGGCCTCCGACCGTGCTGCTGGAGCTGTTCCACCAGATGCTGCTCATCAAGATACTGACGGGGCGGGCGCGCCACCGCAGGATGGACCAGCGGTGTCGCGTGCGCAGTATATGCGCGTGCGTTGTGCCGCTGCCGCGCCTAGCCGCCGCCGCTGGTTCGCTTTTGCTTTTGTGTTCGGCAGGACGGATCGAGGAGTCGCCTCCCTCTCCCTCTGCTGCCGTCTCACCTCTCCTCCCCTCGTCCCCTACGGTACTGGAGTGAGGAGGATTTTTCGTGACATTTTTACTGACGTTTATGAACCCCCCCTGGCGCAGTGCCGACCGTGTCCCGCCTATACTTCTGGCCTGACGGCGGCTTCAGCCCCGGTCAAGCTAATCCATAGGAACGCCATGAGCTCCTACTGTGGCCAAGCCTCCTACCTGGGCGAGGGTCAGGCTGACCTTCACCGTGCGGGGCGTGCAAACCCCAGTTCCACCGATGGAGACGGGCCAGGTCGCTCCATACACCTCGTCAGCCTTAACATCACCAGTCTCTCAGCGAATTGGCCAACCATCACCGCCCTTGGTGTCGACCACAACGCCGCAGTCATAGCACTGCAGGAGACCCGACATGCCAAGCCGACTAGACAAGCCATCGCTACCAGCGCCGCCAATCCACTCCACGGAGGATACCACGCCAGTCTTGGACCTGACCTAGATCTGGCGCGAGCCCAGCGCAGAGCTGCCCACGGCGGCACAGACCACACCGTTGTGGGCAACACTGGCGCCTCGGGAGGGGTCGCCATCCTCTCTAAGGATGCCATTGTCGACTCCACTGTCGACGACAATGCGCCCTGTATCGTCGCCCTCAAGGCCAAGAAAAGATGGCACGAGGTCTTTCTCCCGCTCTGCACTCAACACCGCCGCAGGCGGCGACGAAACAACCATGGGCCCGCGGGGATCTACATAGCGAGCCTCTACGGGATTGCTGGAGGAGACAGCACAGCTCTTTTTCGGCTCGCTGACTGCGCCGCCGCTAGGGTCGGCTCAGCCCCCTACTTCATCTGCATGGACGCCAATACGAACATCGACGACAATCCACACCTTCTGCACATGTTGCAGCACGGATGGTTCAACGTTGCTGAGGGCACACCAGACCACACCATGCACACTTACGGCAATATCCCTGACTGGGACCGCGTCACCAAGTGCCCCCGCACCTCGCGCATTGATTATATCATTGCCAACCAAGCGGCGCGATCCCTTGTCACCGACTTCTGCTACCTTCGCGACTTGCCAGCGAAGTCTCATGTTGGCCTGCAGGTCACGCTAGACCTCAGTCGCCTCGACCACACGGCCCGACGTCTTCTTGCCCCCACGCCCTACCCTCCCGACGATGGAGCTCATGAGGGTCACGAGCTGCAGGCACTAGGGACCCTCATCGCTGGGCGATATCAGGACCGCATGGAACAGGCCGACACACGCGACGACGTGGAGCGCATGTTCGCCCTGGCTAACGAGGCCAGTCATGAGTACCATCTCACCCGTCTGCGCGACCTGCCACCTCCACCGCCCGACCACCCAAAAAAGAAGCCCCCCACCATGCACGGGCTCACGCCCACGTTCGAAGAGCGACCAGTTGTCCCCCGCGCCTTCCCCACCTACGGAGCTTCCACGATACACATGAACCGACTGCGCAAGCTCCATCGGCAACTCTGTGAGCTTCGTTTCATCGGACAGCACCATCATTTGGATTGCCGTGCTATCCCGCCGTACCTCGCGCAGCGCATCGACTGCACGTGGACCGCGGCCCGCCTCCTATGCCACAAGCTGCGCCCCACGGTTCTCCTAGACTTCCCCGAGGCCTGGACCCCCGACGAGCCAGCACCTCACGGAGAGCACCTTGTCGTTTTGATCCAACACCTCGACTTGGAGCTGGCGCGACGTGCGAACCGTGCCAAAGCTGAACGCATCAAGATATGGGCTGAGGGCGTCCGCGAGCCAAGCGGGCGAAAGGCGGCCATATACGCACGGGCTGCTGACAGTTCGCCCACGGCGTACCTCCGCACGCCTTCCACACCTGACGATACGCAACTCCACTGCGACACCAACGCCTTTAAACCTGACGAAGCTTGCACGGACGACAGCGACGCTGACACCGAAGCTGGCGGCTTCAGCCCCAGCGACGGTAGTTCGCCCGACACGGACAGCGACGAAGACCACACTCGTGAACCACCACCTGCGCAAGTCCCCGACATCCTCCCTGCCAACGCCATTGTTGCTAACACCAAGGACATGCTTAAGCTCATGGTCGACACCTGGGAGCCCATCTTGGGCAGGTACCGTGCACGTGCGGGACATGACGCCGAAGCCATGCCGACGTGGGCCGACTTCTACGACGAGTACCGACAAGAGCTGCCTACGCCATCACCAGCTACCCCTTTCCACCTCACCGACGACCAACTCATCCACTTCATTCGCACCCGTTCACCGCGCCGCGCGGGGGGACTGGACGGCTGGACTACTAAGGAGGCTAAGGAGTTACCCGACGACATTCTTCGCCTCTTCGCCAGCGTCCTACGCGCTATGCAACGCACTGGCACCATCCCAGAACCCCTCCTCCACGTGCCAAACCCGTGCCTCCGAAAAGGCCGAGGCGAACTCCCAACGGACCAACGACTTCTCTCGGTGCTTTCCGTTTGGATGTATGCGTGGGAAGCGCCAGCTTACCGCAGCCTCACAGACTGGCGGAAAGGATGGACCCACGCCACGAGTTTTGGCGCTGTCCCCAAAGCTACCATTGGGGACGTCAGCACCTCTCTTGCCCTGCGCATCGAACACGCCAGGGCCTTACTCCTTCCCTTAGCTGGAGCTGCCCTGGACCGACAGAAGTGTTTCGACTACCTCATCACGGACATCTGCCTTAACCTTGCGCTTCACGCGGGGTGTCCCCAAGACATCGTTACTGTCCGCAGAAACTTCTACAGTCGCCACAAACGCTACATCCGCATGAACGGTGCGTACTCTAAGGAACTGGCCAGGACAAACGGTCACCTCCAGGGAAGCTCTTGGTCCCTGGACGACATTAAGCTGCTCATGTGTGTGTGGACCAAGAGACAGCATCGATACGTTCCGCGATCACTCAGCACTACCTTTGTTGACGACAGCAACTCCACTACCCACACCGCGCCCGAGTTGCAGAAATCTCTTGATGAAACCGCCAAGTTTGATCGATTTTCTGGTCAACGCATTCACCCTGGCAAAGTGGCGGGGCGGGCGCTCACCGACGAGCTTCACACCGCCGTTACCCAGCTCACTCTGGCGGAACGGCCCTTACGCGTGGTCGACTCCTTCAAGCTCGTCGGGAGTTACATCAACGCCGAGGCAGCGCCGGCTCCAGCCGCGCTTAACCTCACGGCCACCGCTGACGCCCGTGTTCGCAGGGCGACTAGTCGCCTGCCGCGCATTGCCAAGCTCCCATCACCGATGCTTATTAAGGCGCGGCACGCCCGTTCCCTTGCTGCCAGCGTCTGTACCACGGGCACCGACATTCAAGCCCCATCAGGCCCCGTCAAAACTGCCTACAACCATGCCCTTAAGGCGGCTATCCGCCCCAAGGGAAACAGGTGGGTCGAGTTTTGGACTCTCATGGCCGTGTGCGTCCCAGGACACGCCCTGGAGATTGACGCCATTATGCAGCGTGAAGTCTTCCTGTGTCTGCGGCGACAGGTTAACCGCGACGCTACTCTCTGCGGTCTCGTCAGGGATCTCCAACACCATGTCCAGACCCTTTTCGGGGGAGGACCTGTAGGACGACTTGTCCAGACGCTTCAGCAGCTCCGTTGGACCTGGCCCACATTTGGCATCATGTACGACGACTGGGGCTGTCAGATCAGTTGGCTGAACCTACCCCAAAACGCCTTCCTTCACATGCTGCGAGCCTCACAACGCAGAGCCTTTCTGAGAAAAATCAAGCCACGGCGTCATGACCTTGGACACCTGGCCTCTGTCAGACAGGGCCTCGACCTCTTCGCCAGCACGTGGCTCGCCCGAACGAAAGGAGCAGCCAAATGCAACGCATGGCAGCTGGCGCTCCTCCTAAACTACCTGTCGGGCGGGGACCACACCCAACAGCGACGATCCCGATCAAACACGTCCGCTGACCCCAGCCCCATCTGCCGATACTGCGACGAGGAAGAGGAAACTCAGGAGCACACTGTCGCGACTGCAAGTGCTGGGCCCGAGAAAGAGTCCCTCTTACCACCCTCATCAGTGACGAGCAGTGGGCCCGTCTTCCGCCGCACACAAGACACTGCGGGCTCTTCGATGAAGACCCAGCCCTCCTCGACCTGCAGGCCGACCTCGCGAGGGACCCGCTACCTCAGCCCATACCGCGGCCCCCACCTGAGGGAGATCCTGCGGCTTCAGCCCAGGACTCCTACACCACCTACCTTGACCATGACACTGGTTGGACATGGGTCTACGCTGCCACGGACGGTGCATGCACCAACCAAGCCATCCCATTGCTTGCACGAGCGGGCTACGGCGTCTACTACGGCATCGACCACCGCATGAACTACAGTGCACGCGTTCACGGCATTACGCAGAACGCACAGCTTGCGGAGACCCTCGCCATTGTCCACCTCACGGCATGTGCTGAACGGCCCGTACACGTTTTCGTGGACAACCAGGCGGTGGTTGATGGTTTCCAAAGGATCATCGACGGACACTCACCACCGCAGGGCACGCACGTGGAGCTCTGGGAAAAGATCCACCGATGCGTCATGGCCAAGCCCAACATGTTCCGCGTCGAGAAAGTCGCTAGCCACCAGGGCGACATGGGCATCGACCTCGGGCTCATCGGGCCCATCGCGGAGGAGTTCAATCGTCAGGCTGACGCCCTCGCCACAACGGCGGCACGTACTCATAACCTTCCAGACGACATTGTCGAAGCTGCCAAATCACGACATCGCCAAGCGACCGTGCTTCATGGAGTCGCTGTCGCCATCTACGAGCGTAGACACCGTACACTCCCCCTCCCACACCGCAGGGCTGGGTTCACAGCTGCGGAACTAAACAAAATGGAACCAAACCCCTGCTGTCTGACCAGGCACCACCCGCGGCTGGACCAGACATCCCACAGAACCCGGACGAGCTCTGGGCCGAGGCCCAACGGGCGATATTCGACGAACAGGAGGACGACCCGTTCGGCTTTGGTGGGGGCCTGGACTTCCTGGGCGACGGGCCAGCCAGCGCCAACCCTGCCCCGTCGGGCACCCGCACGGCGCCCCCGACTCCGCCATTGAGAGCGGCAGCGCACCCACATGACAACGCCGCTCATTTTCAAGATGCTGACGAACAGGAGGATGACCTGTTCAGCTTCGGTGGGGGATCGGACGCTTTGGACGACGGACCAGCCAGCGAAAACCCCGCCCCGTCGGGAAACCTCTCGATCCCTACTGCGACTCCGTCCCCGAGAGCGATATCGCCCACATACGATGATATCGGCCACCGCCAAGACGCCGACCATGACCTGGGTGACCCCCGCGGACTGAGTGGCATGGAGGACGCACCGCCGATACCACACGCTGCCGACCATGCCGCCCTACCGAGACGCCAACCTTCTACGCGACCGACCTCAGAGCCCTTGCACGGCATCACGACTGGTCCCACCGCGCAAACCACTCCGCCCCCCCACCGCCGGCAGCCCGCGGGGGCGGCTTCAGCCCCCCCGCAGGGTACTAAACCAGACAGGCCCTCGTGCCCCATCCACGCTTCCATCGTTGCTGAGCGAGAGGAAGCGGCTCTCCCGACCTCTCGGGGCGTGGCCCTAGCGGCTCCAGCCCTGGGGTCGCGTCGGCCCCTCCAGTCACCCTTCAAGGGTGACGGACGTCAGCGTACAGGGTCCCGCACTACGCTAGGCCACCATTTGGACAGGCGTACCGAGGACCTCGCCTCTGTCTCGAGGCCCTCGGCTGCTGGCACTGAGCAGCCACCCCTCACCGACCGCGAAACCGAGCTGTCACAGGCTATGGCTGCTCTCCAGCAGAGGTGCTTAGCTCTCGCCGCGGACCTCGCCGCCGCCCAAGCTCGTCAAGGCCCTCTACTCCAGCGCCTCCACAGCGCTGGGCGAGCCTTTGCCGAGCTGCTCACGGCCTCGCCCGATGGTGCCGTGCCGTCACTCACCATCCAAGCTATGTTGTCATCGTTCCGCGGCGCTCCACCTGGTGCCCCGCGCTAATCTCCTCCTTTCTGCCTGCCCGTGTGTACGCGTGGCTCCGCGTCCACGGTGTCAGGGCGTGGGGGCGGGGGGTGCCCCGTCACTGCGCGCCGCTTAGCGGCCAAGCGCCCAACTGGCGGTCTGCCAAGCCGCCTAGCCACGTGTCAGCACGTCGCCTTTCTTGTTGGGGCCTTTTTTCCTCACGCGGTCTGACAGGTGAGATCATCATCGTCTGTCCGCCGTCTGTAGCGTCTGTCGCACTGCGCCGGGGGAGGGGGTTTTTTGTTGCCCGCCCTCGTATCTAAAGGCTGCACCGCCGCAAATAGTGCATGCGAGTTGTCGCACCGCAGTGCGCCTCGCGGACGGACCCTGGTCCGCCTACTTGTCCGATCTCTCTCTCGCTCTCTCTCTCTCTCTCTCTCTCTCTCTCTCTCTCTCTCTCTCTCTCTCTCTCTCTTCTCTCTCCTCTTTCCCTCTCCTCATCTCTCTCTCTCTCTCTCTCTCTCTCTCTCTCTCTCTCTCTCGTCGATCTCTCAGTCTCCAAGTATGCATGTATGCATATACATATATGTAGATCGCTCTAACTCACGCGTGCGCTTGCATTGAGAAGATCGCTATGTTGCCCCACTGTGCGTTCAGAAATGCGCGCATTTATCACCCAATCTACCTGGCTCTCCCCCGAGACAAGCACGACGACGACAACCGCGACGACGACAACGACGACGGTCTAAGACGACGACGAAGACGACGCTGCTCATGCCACTGGCCTTCGTGAAATCGCAGGGGATGTGCACCTCGTCGTTGGGCTTGCTTGCCACCATGACGGCCTGCGAGTAGAAGTGGGGCTCGATGTCGTAGCAAGTCGTGGCCACGTCGATGCCGATCTGGGGAGGGGCGGGGGCAAATGTCACACCGGCCCGAGCGCAGACCAGGGCCCGCGCGAGAGGCCGAGCGAGAAGGAGGGTGAAGAGGAGAAGGAGGAGGAGGAGGGGGAGGAGAACGAGGGGGGGAAAGGGGGGGGGGAGAAGGGGGGAACGAGGAGGAGGAGGGGGGGAGACGGGAAAGGAAAGGGAGAGAAAGGAGAAGGGCGAGATGGAGGAGGATGGGGGGGGAGGAGGGCGAGGACAAGAGAAATGGAGGGAGGAGGAGGAGGAGGAGGAGGTGGCTGTGCCTCCGCCCCCCCCTCCTGCGCTGATTCTCTTATGCGTGTTTGTATTTGCTGACAGAGCATGTTTTTCTATACATCGTGCCCTGGCCCCCACGTGCGCGAGCCTCTTTGAGCGCGATCACGCACGTGAGCAGGCCGCAGCAGGGGGCCAGAACGTCCAGGTGGGTCGGGGGCTTGCCGTGCCCGTCCTTCAGATATCGACCGCCACGTCCTATTGTGGGGACTGCGCGACGACGACGACGACGACATCTTCCTAGTAAAACGGGCTGAGTTGGGTTCGGATCTGGATTTCGCCTTGGATTTTATATTGGAGAGGCCATATGGGGCCAGCGCCGCCGCCCCTGAACGACGACGCCGATGACGACGACGAAACGTGGGGGCGTCTCTCCCTCTCTCTCTTTCTCTCTGCGCTGGCGCGAGGCGCGGCGGAGCAGCACCGCCCGCGCCGTCGTCGCCGTCGTCGTCGTCGTCGGCGGCGTCGCCGCCGTCGTTCAGGGTCGGCGGCACTGGTGTAAGCCCTTCCAATAAAATCCAAGCCGAAATCCAAATCCGAACCCAACTCAGCCCCATCTACAAGGAAGATGTCGTCGTCGTCGCATCGCCGCCGTCGTCGCCTCGCCGTCGTCGGCGTTGTGGTCTACTCGGGATCCCGCCCCTCTTATGTCTCCGCCTGTCCTGCCAATCCTTGTCGAACACATGCAGCATGTCCTCCGTCAACTCGCAAGCCTTCCTCAACTTGTTAAAGTTGCGAATGATAACATCGTCGAAATCCACCTCGGCCTTCCTCTTGCAGGCCATGGCGTGCCTGCCAGAGCGCACGGGTGGGGGGCGACCGCCCTTTCCCCCCCCCCGTCTCTCTCAAATTAGGGGGTCATTCGTTGTTCCCTCCCCCCAGCCCCCCTACCGCCCTCCTTCCTCGACCCTCCGCCCTCTCGCCCCCCTCCCCCCTCACTCCCCGTGCCCCCTCCATCCACCCTTCCTCCTACCTCCTCTCATCCCTCCCTCCAGGTGTTTATTCCCTCTTCCCCTCTTCAGTTTCATGCCTCCTGTCTCCTCCTGCTCCCCTCCATTAGTGCTCCTCCCCCCAGATCAGCTCTTGCACGACTCAGCCCAAAATGCCTTGAGGGTTGTTGCAATGATATTGCATTAAGGGTTGTTGCCGTGGGGGTTGTTGCAATGATCAGCCCCACAAGCTGAAATTGCCCCAAGGGTTGTTGCACTGATGTGGAAACATTGCTTGATCACTGTAAAACCTCCACATCAAGCGGTGCTGATGTTGCTGGTGGTGATGCTGATGATGATGACGTGGGTGATGACGGTGACGATGGTGCTTACGATGCTCATGATTATGGCGATGATGATGACGATGTAATTGTCACAAAGCGGCGACAGCAGGATTCGCTTTGACAAGGGGCAGAAGTCGGGACCGCTCAAATATCGATATCTCCCAATTCGTTTTATGTGAAGCCGCTGCCATATTCGCAATTGACAAATTCAATGACTCGTCTAAGAAAGTATTAAAAAATCGGGATTGCCCTGCTTTGATATCTTCTGAGTTATGTGGACGAACATGTGTGCCTTCCGCAGATGATCGCACACGTCTTCCATCAGGTGCAAGTGCCGCAAACAAAGGAAAAGCAGCTGGCGGCATTTATCCCACCCAACGCGGATACCAGAAGAACGAAGGATCGACATGTAGTCCAACAGGGCCTCACCAGCAGCGCCGAGGACATATCTGCCAGGAAACTCAATGCTCTGCGAACGGACGCAGAAATCAACGGCCCAGCGAAGAAGAACACCCGTTTCCGCCGCCTTGGTCTTAAGCTCATTGCGCCCGGCTTTTGAACCGAACACCATTGACGGCGTCAACTGGCCAATTTGATAACTGAGTGGGACTGGGCGCCGGCGGTAAACCGTCAACCTTTGTTACCGCCGGGGGACTCGTAGAGCTTCCTGACAACATATAATGTCGAAAAAAGTACACTGAAAAAATGCTTGTTCAGCCCAAGCAATTTCAAACCTCTCGGATGCAACAGCCGAACGCCCCCGATGCTTCTGGATTGTCTTCTGTACGAGCTCTGTAGCTCTCCTACAGCCCGAGTTACGTGCGTAAATCGACAGCACCTCTCAAGATAACTCGAACAATACGAATAGTTTGGCAAACCTAGCTCGAGTATCTGACCGGGTTCAGACCTCTGCATGCGACAGGCGGACGCGTCTGATGTCTCTGAATCGATGCCTGTGATTACCAGCCCTGCAGCCCCCCTACAGCCTGAGCTAAGTGCAGGAAACCGACAGCATCTCTCAGGATGACTCGAACAATACGAATAGTTTCGCAGACCTAGTTCGGGCAGCAGACAGAGTTCTCAGCTCTGGATTCGAACGGCGGACGCGCCTGATGTCTCCGAATGGATTCCAGTGATTACCAGCCATGCAGCCCCCCTACAGCCCGAGTTACGCGCAGAGAACCGACAGCATCTCTCAAGATGACTCGAACAATACGAATAGTTTCGCGATTCTAGATCGGGCAGCAGACCGAGTTCAGAGCTCTGGATTCAACAGACAACGGCCACTGATGATTCTGAATCAGATTCTGTACGTATCAGCTCTGCAGCTGTCCTGTAGCTCGAGTTAAGTACAGAAAACCGAGAGCGTCTGTCAAGATGACTCGAATAATACGAATAGGTTTGCGGACCTAGCTCGGCTAGCAGACCGAGTTCAGACCTCTGGGCTCAACAGGCGAACGCGCCTGATCATTCTGAATCGATTAGCTGTGCTTACCAGCTCTGTAGCTGTCCTGAAGCTCGAGTTATCTTGAGAAAACCGTCAGCGCGTGACAAGATGCCCCGAAACGGGCGATCCCGCCCGTGTGCTTTTTGCCAGTAAAGGGTACCCGATCGAGCTGAGATCAAGACGGCGAGCGGGAATAAGACCGAATATCACGGGAAAAAATACTGGAGCTCTAACGAATGGTTGAATTTCGAAAACAAAATTTTCAACCGATCAGAAGTCAGCAAAAGTTCCGTCGAGATTTTTTCTTGCCAACTAGCTCTGGAGCGCCCCGGAATTACTCTTAAGCTTCCAGCAATACCTTGCTAAGGGAAGCTCTACGAGTTATCTGTTGTTGGCCAGCCCACATCTTATAGTCGGACAGCGCTCGCTTCAGGGTCTCTGCCCGCATCGCGTCGATTGGTGCGGGGGGTATGCCGAACACGTCGTTGTCACACATCCGAACCAGCACCTCCAGCACAAAGGTTCCAAACACACCGAAATACAGCGTGTGGAGGGTGTCTAAATGTAAAACGTCTTCTGGTGAGGTTCCCAACCTCGCACAAAACAACGGGTTGCGGCGGAGCACCCAAGACGCGATCCGACCTCGATCGTCAACGCGGGGCCTCCAGAACACGCAATCGAATGGTATTGTTTTACTTTCGAAGTCCCCTGTGTTTTGCAGACCTTCTGATGGGTCGAGCCTATCTCCTGCCCTCAGTCTCAAGGCAGGAATGTCCGCCCCGAGAATTCTCCCCAACGGCTTCTTATTACGGGCAAAGTGCAACCGGCCTGTCTCGAGGATCGAAATCCGCACGTCTTCCGAAATAACCTTTACCTGTATTTCATGCGAACTGCACTCAGCATTGTAAGTGTTCCTCTTATTGCCCCAATGCGAATCCTCCAACGAAATGTTCGAAAAGTCGTACATCGTTCGGGTCGTGCAAGCGCATGGGAACTATGGTGCGAAAGTGCAAGCCCACGTTGGAAAGCCCATCGTACTACTGGGTTCACACCAGTCCGCTTTGATTTGCACCAATAGATATCTGGCACTCATGGGGCAGCCCACTAAGTCCCCAGTCCGCGACCTCTCTGGCCACGGTGATCTCTCCCACCGCTTATCGGGCCGAATGCCTGTTGTCGCTGCCTGGGGGGGCCGATATGGGCGGACATGCGCATGTAAGCAATTAGAAGACTTACTCCCCTATACCCCCTCTCCCTCTCCTCGTAATCCCTCCCCTCGCCCATCCTTCTCCCCCACCCCATATCCTTCCTTTTCCCTCCTCCCTCCCCCTCCTCCATTCCTCCTCCCCCGTCGCATCATCGCTTAGCTTGCGCCTGCCCGCCCCTCGGAACCCTGCGGGCCTCCATTGACCAGCGTATACAATTAAATATATTCCAATGCGAATCCCATCCACGACACCCGCAATGGCACGCCTCCCTCTTACCTAGCACGCCGATGACGTGCCTAGAACTAGTGCACAAGTTGCAGCACGTCACGGCGACCAACGAATCGGCCCGACCTGGGCCAATTGACCGCGTATACTTGATGCCGTCAAGATATATAGCTACAGGGAACACTGGGCGTGGATCGTCGGGTATGTTGTAGAACGCATGGTTGTAGAACGTGTCTGACCACTCTGTGTTTTGCGGCATGCTTTCAATTTCTTCGCCGCCCAAGGAAGCTTTGCCAATTCTGCCTCCAAACATTCATGAGGGGCTGCCATGGGGAATTGTTTGGTATCTCGACGGCCTTGCCTGCACACAGGCAAATCAACATAATGGTATTCAGGTGCCGACGATTGCTCTGGCAGAACATCCCGTAACTGTTTGGCATACTTCCCAGTTTGCCTATCTGGGGGGAATTGCATGCGCTCCAGCAGATCACCTCTGGCCCCAGCTTGGACTATAAAAACATATCAAACATAACGCTTTGGCGACGAGGCGGCCTGTGCAGTAAAGGGTCAACAAGTGCGCTTCGAGATCCTCCGAGCCGCGACAACTCGAGCTCGATGGGGCCGCTTGGTCCCACTCCTCGTCATTCTCCCAACTGAATGAGCACGGGCGAAAATCGCTGCGAACCTTTCCTGGCTCGCTTCGGCATAACACTAGAGCCACTAGAGCCCCAAGGCTACGGACCCGAGCAGTCGGGGTACATCATGCAGCGAGTTGCCCCTGTGGGTTATTCGAGTAAGCTATTTCACCTCAGACTCCGATGTGGACGGGCGGGGGACCGATGTTTGTGTCGAAGTAACGTGTTTCCCTCCCCCTCGCATGCCCCCCTCCCGACCCCAGTATAATCCTCGATCTGCCTCAGTACTGTCAGAGACCCCAAGTCTATAGACCTCCCGACCCGAGATAGACCCCAAGTCACCCGCACTGTGGCCCGAAAATTACCCGCACACTATTTGCACGCGTTTCCAAAGTTACCCGCACTTACCCGAAATTTACCTGATAGTTACTCGAAAGTTACCCGCACTTGCCCGCGCATGATATGCACTTACCTGAAAGTTACCCGCACTTGCACGAAAGTTACCCGAAAGTTACCCGAAAGTTACCCGCACTTGCCCGCACATGATATCACTTGCCTTGAAAGTTACCCGCACTTACCCGAAACATTACCCGAAAGTTACCCGAAAGTTACCAGCACTTGCCCGCACATGATATCGCTTGCCCTGAAAGTTACCCGCACTTACCCGAAAATTACCCGAAAGTTACCCGAAAAATACTCGCACTTGCCCGCGCGCGATATGCACGTGCCTTGAAAGGTATCCGCACTTACCCGAAAGTTACCCGAAAGTTACCCGCACTTGCCCGCACATGATATGCACTTGCCTGAAAGTTACCCGCGCCTGCCCACGCACCGACCGTGGGCTTGCCCGAATACATTCGACTCAAGACTACCGGCCCTGCCATCCGTCCCTCCCCGCGGTCCTCGGCGCCCGCGGCGGGGTGCGCGCCGAAGATCTGGTCTTCTCGAAGCCGTCGCACGTGCCGGTCCCGAGCCAAGGGCTCAGCGATGATGGGCGAGGGCCCGAGGCGGTGAGCTGAGAGCTAACTGAATGAATAGGCTAGGGGAGGAGCTCGAAGAGGACGAAGGGCGGGAGAAAGGCAAGACGAGGAGGACGAGAAGGGGAATGAAGGGGGGGAGGAGGAGGAGGAGGAGGAGTAGGCCTGGAGAGAGGGCGGGGCGACGGGGATAACCACAACGGACGGTCACGGGCAGTCGGACTGCAAGGGCGGAGTGACGTCTGCTCTTCAAGTTGGGCCCCATCCTCTTGTTTCATTGCGATCCTACTCATTATGCTGCTCCGCCTTCTCCCCCCATGCCACCTCGCCCGTCCTCCCGCCCTTCTAGACCTCCGCATCGGCCGTCCTATCGAACACAATCGATGCTGCGAGAGGTTTCATTGCCGCTCCTGCCTGCTTGCAAGCGCCACGAGTAAGTCGCCGAGGCCAAATCAAAAGTTACCTGGAGTTACTTGGTTCGTCCCGGGTTTTTACCCGGATTTTATCCGCGTGATTTTGTCAGGATGTCTCGGGTGAGAGCCAAACTTACCCTGACTTACCCGGTTTTTACCCGGTTTTTACCCGATTTTTACCCTGCTATTTCGTGGGCAAGCCGAAACGTACCGATGTACATGTTATGTTCCGTTATACCGATACATGTGTCAAAGAAGTCGTTCTGAACGCAATGCTTCCCATGCAGTCGACGCTTCGGCACCGAAGCTCTCCGATTGCTATTTTCTCTCTGAGCTCCCCAAGCCCAGCATCACACGCGGCCTTCTTGGCTGCGCCACGAGTGCACCGACGGCCCCGCACGGGGCAAAAGTCTAGACTTGCTGACGTCGCCCGCTGCTCACATCGTCTTCTCTCTTCTCACATCCGCCCGTTCCCGTGCTTGCTGTCGCCGCCCTTCCCGCTCCTTATCGTCGTGATTGTGCGCTTCCTCCTCCTCCGCTTCCTCTTCCTCCTCATCTTCCTCCTTTATGTGCCCGTCATGCCCCCGATGCACCCCCCCCCCTCGCTCGCCCGCGCCCTGGCATTCGCGCCATGACTGCCGTCCACGCCCGCTCGACCGCCAGCCGTTTGAGGCCGCGACGTTTTTTCGAAGGGAGCGAGCGAGGGCGGGGGGACGAACGGGCATTGGCACGAACTGGCGCCGGCGGTGAACCGTCAACCTGGTCACCGCCGGGAACCTCGTAGAGCTCCTTGCACACGTAAGAATGCTCAGGTTCAAAGCAGACCGCTTCTCAGAGCAATTCTAGGAAAACATCATATTTGCATTTCTCGGTGTCAACGTGACGTTGGTTCCTCCAAATGTTGGGATCGTAAAACTGTCTCGAAAGAGCTGAGCTGTTCGTGGAATAAAGTTAAGATACCAATGCTCGGAGTAAGAATCTGCTTTCTTAAAATCAATTGTCAAATATCTTTCAAATCTCAGCAATACCGACCCAAAGTTACCACTTTGTCCTTTCTGGCCGGGTCGGCCAACTAGCTCCACCCCGCGCCGGAATTCCTCTAGCTCATCGACTGGCGCCGGCGGTGAACCGTCAACCTGGTCACTCCTGGGAACCTCGTAGAGCTCCTTGCACGCGTAAGAGTGCTCTACATCAAGAGAGAGGGCTTCTGGAAGCATTTCTCGAAAAAGAGAAACATGATTTTTTCAGGTCGATATAAAGTTGGTTTCGCCAAGTGTTTTAATAGTAAAAATGCACCTAGAGAGCTCATATTAAGACGCTGAGGCCCTCATAGTCGTCCACAGGTGCGAAAAATCTGCTTTCTTAAAATAAATGGTCAAATATCTTTCAAATATTTGCAAAACCACCCAAAAGTTGTCACATTGTCCGCCCCGGCCGGGTGGGCCAACTAGCTCCACCCTGCGCCGGAATTCCTCTAGCTCATCGATGACGAAGAGCTCTACGAGGTATTTGGGAGGTGGGTAGGGAGGACGCGGAGGAGGACGGGGAGGATCACCACGAAAGCGAGCTCCGACCCGTCGTCGTCACCGTCATCAGTGCGATCGTGATGGCCATCACTATCACCACTGCGTTGTGCAACCTAACCGCGATCAGTATCGTCACGATCGTCGCCGCTATCATCGTCATCATAATCGTCGTCGTCGATATCATCGGCGACATCGTCATCATTGTAGTTGTTGTCGTCATCTCCGTTTTATCGACGGTATCGTCATTAGACTCACCGTCCCTGGTCACCATGATTTTCGTAGATTGCCGTCTTCCTAGTCATAACTAGCATCGTCGTTATCCTACTTCCTGCAGCCAAGCAGAAATCCCTGCCTCTGCGGGGTCAGGCGGGTGCTAGCCTCACCTCGTGGGACACGCCTCGCCGTGGGGATCGATCACTTACTCCTGCGACGGCTGGTCGTCGGCCTCGATGTCCATGATGCGCTTGCAGGTGGACTCCACGTCGTCGATGCACTTCTGGATTCCGTCGACCACGACCATCGACGCGTGCACGTCGTCGAGGAACACGTCGCTGAGCGGCTTGTTCCAGTCCGCAAGCGCCTTCATCTCCTCGTTCTCACCGATCTTGCGCTCCAGCCTGTCCACGCTGCGGTTCAACTTCCCCAGGAACCTGTCCTCGCTGGCCCAGCGGAGGGTCGTGTCCGCAGGGTCCTGGATAGACTTCATCAGCTTGTTGGCCCTGGACATCACAGCCGCGGCCTCCATCACGGCCGCCTTAGCCTTGGCCTCAACGGTCTTCCAAGTCACTGCCTTGGCCTTGGCTTTCGCTTTCCCCTTCGCCTTGGGCTTTGCCCCACTGCCCTTGGAGCCCTTGCCGCCTCCCTTCTTGCCTGGGGAACCACCCTTCGACGCCGCGGCTCCGCTGGTGGCCTTGGCGACGGGCGGCGGCGTCGGGACCTCAGGGCGAGCCTTAGCCTCTGGAGTGACGTGCGACGTCGAGGCCGCGGGCGCACTCCTGATGGCATCGTTCGCCTCGATCCTCGAGCTGCGGGCGATGCTCGCGTGCTCCACCGTTTCAGACTGGTCCGCCCTCTTGAACTCCAACCTCAACGACTCCTCGTTGATCCTCACGTACTTCGGGCCCTTCTTGATGAGGTACATGCAGCGGTTGACCGCCCCCTGCACCGCCGCGTTCGTCGGCTCGCCGCCAACCCCGCCAATCTCCTTGGTGATCATGCCCTCGAACGTGTACCAGCGGCTCACGTTCGTGTCCTTCTTGATGCACTCGGTGATATTGGCCCGCTTCTCCTGGTACTCCTGGTACTGCTTCTCTGCCCACTCCCTCACGCGCTTCTTCTTTCCGTGCGGGTCGAGCGCCAAGTACTTGTTGTGCTCCTCCGCGCAGTTGCGGCGAAAGACCGCACATCGCCTTCCCACTGCGGACTGGCTGCCGATGTTGAAACCTGCAGCTGCCGCCGCTTCCAGATTCTCGTCCTTGGTCTCATCCAGCTCCCGCAGCTCCTCCTCGTTCAGGCCGGCCGCGGCCGCGTCGCCGTCGGTGTCATGCGACACCTGCTCGCGCATGATGCCGACTGCTTGAAAGCGTTCAATAGCAGCGCCTCGAAGTCGCGACCCTACAGCGGCGTTGTCATCTGCATACACGTGCGCCGTCCTGCACCCTGCGCCCACTGATGTCTCGAGCATTCGCGATCCGCCGATGCAGCGCCGACGTCGCAGTTCGCCCACGCCACGCCACATTATACACGGGGAGGTGCGAATCAGATATGAGGAAGGAGGGGGATATCCAGACAGGGAAGTCGGATGAGGAGGGGGAGGAGTACAAGGACGAGGATGGGGTGGGAGGGTCGGGCGAGGGGAAGATGAGGAGGCGGGATGGGGGACGACGGGGGCACGGAGAAGAGGGATTCCAGAGGGCTCGGGGGATGGAGGAGGGGGAGCAAAGTCCTACCCCCGTGCACCCGCAAACGCTGTCCTGACGACGATCGGCCTGGCGCCCATCGGCTTCCCGTCGGCGCCCAGCCGCCTGGCCAGCGGGCGCCAGAAGGGGGGGCTCACGCGGAGAAACAACAGTAGATACCATCGGCGACGACGACGACGACGACGACGAGGACGAGGACGAGAACGAGGACGAGGAGGACGACGACGACGACGACGACGACGACGACGACGACGACGATGACGACGACGACGACGACGACGAGCATGTATACAACATGCATTCGTGCCTCTACGTATGCGTGTATGCATGAGGATGATGCCGTGGGGCGCTGAACACGATAAAGCAATGATAGCTGCTATGATGACGTCCTGAGTTTTGCATGCATGCATGTTTGCAGTCGAATGTGCGCTCATCTATGCACGTAGGGACTAGGCGCCAGCGGTAAACCGTCAACCTTTCTTACCGCCGGGGGACTCGTAGAGCTTCCTGACAACATATAATGTCGAAAAAAATTGTAGAGAACGAATAGTTTCTCAGCCCAAGCAATTTCAGACCTCTCGGATGCAACAGCCGAACGCCCCCGGTGCTTCTGGATTGTCTTCTGCACGAGCTCTGTAGCTCTCCTACAGCCCGAGTTACGTGCGTAAATCGACAGCACCTCTCAAGATGACTCGAACAATACGAATAATTTGACAAACCTAGCTCGAGTATCAGACCGAGTTCAGACCTCTGCATGCGACAGGCGGACGCGTCTGATCTCTCTGAATCCGTGCCTGTGATTACCAGGCCTGCAGCCCCCCCTACAGCCCGAGTTAAGTGCAGGAAACCGACAGCACCTCTCAGGATGACTCGAAAAATACAAATAGTTTCGCGGACCTAGTTCGGGCAGCAGACAAAGTTCGGAGCTCTGCATTCGAAAGGCGGACGCGCCTGATCTCTCCGATTCTATTTCAGTGATTATCAGCCATGCAGCCCCCCTACAGCCCGAGTTAAGTGCAGAGAACCGACAGCATCTCTCAAGATGACTCGAACAATACGAATAGTTTCGCGATTCTAGATCGGGCAGCAGACCGAGTTCAGAGCTCTGGATTCAACTGGGCGCCGGCGGTAAACCGTCAACCTTTCTTACCGCCGGGGGACTCGTAGAGCTTCCTGACAATATATAATGTGGAAAAAATGCTGAGAACGAATAGTTTTCAGCCCAAGCGATTTCAGACCTCTCGATGCAACAGCCGAACGCCCCCGATGCTCTAGATTGTCTTCTTTACGAGCTCTGTAGCTCCTACAGCCCGAGTTACGTGCGTAAATCGACAGTACTTCTCAAGATGACTCTAACAAAACGAATAGTTTCACAACCCAGCTCGAGTATCAAACCGAGATCAGACCTCTGAATGCGACAGGCGGACGCGTCTGATGTCTGCGAATCGACTCCTGCGATTACCAGCCCTGCAGCCCCCCTACAGCCCGAGTTAAGCGCAGAAAACCGACAGCACCTCTCAGGATGACTCGAACAATACAATAGTTTTGCGGACTAGTTCGGGCAGCAGACCGAGTTCCGAGCTCTGGATTCGAGAGGCGGACGCGCCTGATGTGTTCAAATCGATTCCTGTCACCACCAGCACTGTACCCCCAGCCCGAGTTGAGAACGGAAAACCGAGAGTACTTCTCAAGATGACTCGAACAATACAAATAGTTTCGCGATTCTAGATCGAGCAGCAGACCGAGTTCAGAGCTCTGGATCCAACAGACAAATGCGACTGATGATTCTGAATCAGTTTCTGTAAGTATCACCTCTGTGACTTTCATATAGCTCGAGTTAAGTATAGAAAACCGAGAGCGTCTGTCAAGATGAAACGAATTATACGAATAGGTTTGCGGACCTAGCTCGGCTAGCAAACCTAGTTCAGACCTCTAGATTCAACAGGCGAACGCGCCTGATCATTCTGAATCGATTAGCTGTGCCTATCAGCTCTGTAGCTGTCCTAAAGCTCGAGTTATCTTCAGAAAACCGTCATCGCGTGTCAAGATGACCCGAAACGGCCGATCCCGCCTGCCTGCTTTTTGGCAGTAAAGGGTACCCGATCGAGCTGAGATCAATATGGCGAGCGGGAATAAGATCAAATATCATGGGAAAAAATACTAGGGCTCAAACGAATTCTTGACTTTCGAGAACAAAATTTTCAACCGACCAAAAGTCACCAAAAGGTCCGTCGAGATTGTTCTTGCCAACTAGCTCTCCAGCGCCCCGGAACTGGGCGCCGGCGGTAAACCGTCAACCTTTCTTACCGCCGGGGGACTCGTAGAGCTTCCTGACAATATATAACGTCGAAAAAAATTGCAGAGAACGAATAGTTTCTCAGCCCAAGCGATTTCAGACCTCTCGGATGCAACAGACGAACGCCCCCCGATGCTTCTGGATTGTCTTCTGTACGAGCTCTGTAGCTCTTCCCGAGTTACGTGCGTCAGTCGACAGCACCTCTCAAGATGACTCTAACAAAACGAATAGTTTGGCAAACCCAGCTCGAGTATCAGACCGAGTTCAGACCTCTGAATGCGACAGGCGGACGCGTCTGATGTCTCCGAATCGATTCCTGTGATTACCCGCCCTGCAGCCCCCCTACAGCCCGAGCTAAGTGCAGAAAGCCGACAGCATCTTTCAGGATCACTCGAACAATACGAACAGTTTCGCGGACCGAGTTCGGGCAGCAGACCGAGTTCCGAGCTCTGGATTCCACAGGCGGACGCGCCTGATGTCTCCAAATCGATTCCTGTTACCACCAGCACTGTAGCCCCCCTACAGCCCGAGTTAAGTGCAGAAAACCGACAGCACCTCTCAAGATGACTCGAACAATACGAACAGTTTCGCGATTCTCGATCGGGCAGCAGACCGAGTTCAGAGCTCTGGATTCAACAGACAAACGCGACTGATCATTCTGAATCGATGTCTGTAAGTATCAGCCCTGTAGCTGTCCTATAGCTCGAGTTGAATACAGAAAACCGAGAGCGTCTGTCAAGATGACTCGAATAATACGAATAGGTTTGCGGACCTAGCTCGGCTAGCAGACCGAATTCAGACCTCTGGTTGAAACAGCCGAACGCGCCTGATCATTCTGAATCGATGAGGTGTACCTACCAGCTCTGTAGCTATCCTATATCTCGAGTTAAGTTCAGTATACCGACAGCGCGAATCAAGATGACTCGAAACGGCCGATCCCGCCGCAGTGCTTTTTGACAGTAAAAGGTACCCGATCGAGCCGAGATCAAGATGGCGAGCGGACATAAGATCAAATATCACAGGAAAAAAACTAGAGCTCTAACGAATGGTTGAATTTCGAGAACGAAATTTTCAACCGACCAAAATTCCTCAAAATGTCCGTCGAGGATTTCCTTGCCAACTAGCTCTCCAGCGCCCCGGAATTACTCTTAAGCTTCCAGCAACTGGGCGCCGGCGGTAAACCGCCAACCTTTGTTACCGCCGTGGGACTCGTAGAGCTTCCTGACAATATATAATGTCGAAAAAAAATGTAGAGAACGAATAGTTTTTCAACCCACGCGATTTCAGACCTCTCGATGCAACAGCCGAACGCCCCCGATGCTTCTCGATTGTCTTCTGTACGAGCTCTGTAGCTCTCTTACAGCCCGAGTTACGTGCGTAAATTGACAGCACCTCTCAGGATGACTCGAACAATACGAATAGTTTGGCGAACCTAGCTCGAGTATCGTCTTCAGACCTCTGAATGCGACAGGCGGACGCTGTCGGATGTCTCCGAATCGATTCATGTGATTACCAGCCCTGCAGCACCCCTACAGCCCGAGTTAAGTGCAGAAAACAGACAGCACCCTCTCAGGATGACTCGAACAATACGAATAGTTTCGCGGACCTAGTTCGGGCAGCAGACCGAGTTCGGAGTTCTGGATTCGACAGGCGGACGCGCCTGATGTCTCCAAATCGATTCCTGTGACTACCAGCACTGTAGCCCCCCAACAGCGCGAGTTAAGTACAGAAAACCGACTGCACCTCTCAAGATGACTCGAACAATACGAAAAGTTTCGCTATTCTAAATCGGGCAGCAGACCGACTTCAGAGCTCTGGATTCAGCAGACGAGCGCGACTGATGATTCTGAATCGGTTTCTGTAAGTATCAGATCTGTAGCTGTCATATAGCTCGAGTTCAGTACAGAAAACCGAGAGCGCCTGTCAAGATGAGCCGAATAATACGAATAGGTTTGCGGACCTATCTCGGCTAGCAGACCAAGTTTAAACCTCTAAGTACAACAGACCGAACGCGCCTGATCATTCTGAATCGATAAGGCGTGCTATCAGCTCTGTAGCTGGCCTACAGCTCGAATTCAATACAAAATACCGACAATGCGTATCAAGATGACTCGAAACAGCCGATCCCGCCAGTGCTTTTCGATAGTAATATTCACCCGATCGAGCTGAGATCGAGATGGCGAGCGGGAATAAGATCGAATATCACGGCAAAAATTACTAGAGCTCAAACGAATGCTTTAAATTTTGAGAACATAATTTTCAACCGAGCAAAAGTCAGCAAAAGTTCCGTCGAGATTTTTCGAACCAACTGGGAACCGGCGGTAAACCGTCAACCAGGTTACCGCCGGGCACCTCGTAGAGCTCTTTTGTTGCACAGCGCTCCTCGGAACACATGAAGGAAGCTTCTAAAGCGAGAGCCGAAAAATTCGAAAAATCACAATTTTTCGGTTTCTATCCAAAAGCGGTTCCTGCAAGTCTTTCGATAGTAATATTGCAGCTACGGACCTGAAAACTGGCGCCGGCGGTGAACCGTCAACCTGGTCACCGCCAGGAACCTCGTAGAGCTCATTCCACGCGTAAGAGTGCTCGGAGTCGAAAGGGAGAGCTTCTGGAAGCATTTCTCGAAAAAGAGAAAAAATATTGTTTTTCGTGTCGACATGAAGATGGTTCCGCCAAGTGTTTTGATAGTGAAAGCGCGCCTACAGAGCCATACTAAGACAGAGAGGCCCTCATAGTCGTTTACAGGTGCGAAAAATCTGCCTTTTTCAAAATCAATTGTCATATATCTTTCAAAAAATTGCAAAACCACCCAAAAGTTACCACTTTGTTCTTTCTGGCCGGGTCGACCAACTAGCTCCACCCGCGCCGGAATTCCTCTAGCTTATCGATGCCGAAGAGCTCTACGAGGTATTTAACTGGCGCCGGCGGTGAACCGTCAACCTAATCACCGCCGGGAACCTCGTAGAGCTCATATCACGCGTAAGAGTGCTCAGAGTCGAAAGAGAGAGTTTCTGGAAGCATTTCTCGAAAAAAAAAGATTTTTCCGTGTCGACATGAAGATGATTCCGCCAAGTGTTTTGATAGTGAAAGTGCGCCTACAGAGCTCATACTAAGACATAGAGGCCCTCATAGTCGCTTAGAGGTGCGAAAAATCTGCTTTATACAATGAATTGACAAATATCTTTCAAAAAATTGCAAAACCACCCAAAAGTTACCACTTTGTCCTTTCTGGCCGGGTCGACCAACTAGCTCCACCCCGCGCCGGGATTCCTCTAGCTCATCGATGCCGAAGAGCTCTACGAGGTACTGGAAGACGCGGCATAACCCACTACACTGGGAGCCGGCGGTAAACCGTCAACCAGGTTACCGCCGCGGGCCTCGTAGAGCTCTTTTCTCGTACGGCGCTGCTTAGAACAGGCGGCAGGAGCTTTTCTGATACGCGAGGTAAAGACTCGAAAAAGTAAGCTTTTCTAGTTGCCACCGAACGACGGTTCCGCCACGTGTTTTGATAGAAAAACCACAGCTACGGACCTTAGAATTTATTAGCAGACGCGACACAACCCACTACAGGTGCGAAAAATACCGGTCCTCAAAACGAATGTTCAAATCTCTCACAAAGTTCGTCCAAACGACCCAAAGTTCGCACATTGTCCGTTGGGGCCGGGTCGGCCAACTGGGAGCCGGCGGTAAACCGTCAACCTTCGTTACCGCCGGGGGACTCGTAGAGCTTCCTGACAACATATAATGTCGAAAAAAATTACACTCGAAAAATACTTTTTCAGCCCAAACAATTTCAGACCTCTCCGATGGAACAGCCGAACGCCCCCGATGCTTCTGGATTGTCTTCTGCACGAGCTCTGTAGCTCTCCTGCAGCCCGAGTTACGTGCGGAAATCGACAGCACCTCTCAAGATCACTCGAACAATACGAATAGTTTGGCAAACCTAGCTCGAGTATCAGACCGAGTTCAGACATCTGCATGCGACAGGCGGACGGGTCTGATGTCTCTGAATCGATATCTGTGATAACCAGCCCTGCAGCCCCCCTACAGCCCGAGTTAAGTGCAGGAAACCGACAGCACCTCTCAGAATGACTCGAACAATACGAAAAGTTTCGCGGACCTAGTTCGGGCAGCAGACAGAGTTCGGAGCTCTGGATTCGAAAGGCGGACGCGCCTCATGTCTCCGAATCGATTCCAGTGATTACCAGCCATGCAGCCCCCCTACAGCCCGAGTTGAGTGCAGAGAACCGACAGCATCAGATTCTGTACGCATCAGCTCTGTAGCTGTCTGTAGCCCGAGTTAAGTACAGAAAACCGAGAGCGCCTGCCAAGATGACTCGAATAATACGAATAGGTTTGCGGACCCAGCTCGGCTAGCAGACCGAGTTCAGACCTCTCGGTTCAACAGGCGAACGCGCCTGATCATTCTGAATCGATCAGCTGTGCTAACCAGCTCTGCAGCTGTCCTAAAGCTCGAGTTATCTTGGGAAAACCGACAGCGCATGACAAGATGACCCGAAACGGCCGATCCCGCCTGGACGCTTTTTGGCAGTAAAAGGTACCCGATCGAGCTGAGATCAAGATGGCGGAATAAGATCGAAAATCACGGGAAAACATACTGGAGCTCTAACGAATGGTTGAATTTCGAGAACGAAATTTTCAACCGACCAAAAGTCATCAAAGGGTCCGTCGAGATTTTTCTTGCCAACTAGCTCTCCAGCGCCCCGGAATTACTCTTAAGCTTCCAGCAATAACTTGCTGAGGGAAGCTCTACGAGTTAAGTTTTCACATTGTCCTTTCTGGTCGGGTCGACCAACTAGCTCCACCCCGCGCCGGAATTCCTCTAGCTCATCGATAGCGAACAGCTCTACGAGCTACTGGGCGCCGGCGGTAAACCGTCAACCTTGGTTACCGCCGGGGGACTCGTAGAGCTCCCTGACAACATATAATGTCGAAACAAATTACACACAAAAAAAAGTTTTTCAGACCCAGCAATTTGAGACCTCTCGGATGCAACAGCCGAACGCCCCCGATGCTTCTGGATTGTCTTCTGTACGAGCTCTGTAGCTCTCCTACAGCCCGAGCTACGTGCGTAAATCGACAGCACCTCTCAAGATGACTCGAACAATACGAATAAAACCTAGCTCGAGTATCAGACCCAGTTCAGACCTCTGCATACGCGTATGATGACTCTGAATCGATTCCTGTGATTACCAGCCCTGCAGCCCCCCTACAGCCCGAGCTTTCTGCAGGAAACCCACAGCACCTCTCAGGATGACTCTAACAATACGAATAGTTTCGCGGACTTAGTTCGGGCAGCAGAAAGAGTTCGGAGCTCTGGATTCGAACGGCGGACGCGCCTGATGTCTCCAAATCGATTCAAGTGATTACCAGCCAAGCAGCCCCCCTACAGCCCGAGTTAAGTGCAGAGAACCGACAGCATCTCTCAAGATGACTCGAACAATACGAATAGTTTCGCGATTCTAGATCGGGCAGCAGACCGAGTTCAGAGCTCTGCATTCAAGAGACAACGGCCACTCATGATTCTGAATCAGATTCTGCACGTATCAGCTCTGCAGCTGTCATGTAGCTCGAGTTAAGTGCAGAAAACCGAGAGCGTCTGTCAAAACGACTCGAACAATACGTATAGGTTTGCGGACCTAGCTCGGCTAGCAGACCGACTTCAGACCTCTCGATTCAACAGGAGAACGCGCCTGATCATTCTGAATCGATTAGCTGTGCTTACCAGCTCTGTAGCTGTCCTGAAGCTCGAGTTATACCGTGTATCAAGATGACTCGAAACGGCCGATCCCGCCCGTGTGCTTTTTGGCTGTAAAAGGTACCCGATCGAGCTGAGATCAAAACGGCGAGCGGGAATAAGATCGAATATCATGGGAAAAAATACTAGAGCTCAAACGAATTGTTGAATTTCGAGAACAAAACTGGGCGCCGGCGGTAAACCGTCAACCTTTGTTACCGCCGGGGACTCGTAGAGCTTCCTGACAACATGTAATGTCGAAAAAATGGCACAGAAAAGATAGTTTTTCAGCCCAAGCAATTTCAGACCTCAGATGCAACAGCCGAACGCCCCCGATACTTCTGGATTGTCTTCTGCACGAGCTCTGTAGCTCTCCTACAGCCCGAATTACGTGCGTAAATCGACAGCACCTCTCAAGATGACTCGAACAACACGAATAGTTTGGCAAATCTAGCTCGAGTATCAGACCGAGTTCAGAGCTCTGCATACGCGTCTGATGTCTCTGAATCGATTCCAGTGATTACAAGCCCTGCAGCCCCACCCCCCCACCCCCTACAGCACGAGCTAAGTGCAGCAAGCCTACAGCATCTCTCAGAATGACTCGAACAATACGAATAGTTTCGCGGACCTAGCAGATTTCGGAGCTCTGGATTCGACAGGCGGACGCGCCTGATGTCTCGGAATCGATTCCAGTGATTACCAGCCATGCAGTCCCCTACAGCCCGAGTCAAGTGCAGAAGACCCACAGCATCTCTCAAGATGACTCGAACAATACGAACAGTTTTGTGATTCTAGATGCAGACCGAGTTCAGAGCTCTGCATTCAAGAGACAACGGCCACTGTTTTTTTTCTGAATCAGATTCTGTACGTATCAGCTCTGTAGCTGTCCTGTAGCTCGATTTAAGTACAGAAGACCGAGAGCGTCCGTCAAGATGACTCGAATAGTACCAATAAGTTGCGGACCTAGCTCGGCTAGCAGACCGAGTTCAGACCTGTGGCTTCAACAGGCAAACGCGTCTGACCATTCTGAATCGATTAGCTGTGCTAACCAGCTCTGTAGACGTCCTAAAGCTCGAGTTATCTTGAGAAAACCGACAGCGCGTGACAAGATGACTCGAAAGGGCAGATCCCGCTGGAGTGCTTTTTGGCAGTTAAAGGTACCCGATCGAGCTGAGATCAAGATAGGGAGCAGAAAAAAGATCGAATATCACGGGAAAAAATACTAGAACTCTAACGAATGGTTAAATTTCGAGAACAAAGTTTTCAACCGACCAAAAGTCAGCAAAAGGTCTGTCGAGATTTTTCTTGCCAACTCGCTCTTCAGCGCGCTGGAACTGGCGCCGGCGGTGAACCGTCAACCTAATCACCGCCGGGAACCTCCTAGAGCTCCTTTTACGCGTAAGAGTGCTCAGAGTCGAAAGAGAGAGCTTCTGGAAGCATGTCTCGAAAAAGGGGAAAATTGTTTTTTTTCGTGTCGACATGAAGATGGCTCCGCCAAGTGTTTTCATAGTAAAAGAACCCCTAGAGAGCTCATACTAAGAGACAGAGGCCCTCAAAGTCGTTTACAGGTGCAACAAATCTGCTTTCTCAAAATCAATTGTCAAATATCTTTCAAAACATTGGAAAACCACCAAAAGTTATCACTTTGTCCTTTCTGGCCGGGTCGACCAACTAGCTCCACCCCGCGCCGGAATTCCTCTGGCTCATCGATGCCGAAGAGCTCTACGAGGTACGTGAGAAAAATCTGATTTCTCAAAATAAATCGTCAAATATCTTTCACTTGGTAGCGTCCACTTGGCAGCGTCCGAAACCCGGAGAGCAAAGAGAACACACACCAGACTTGCCAGCGTCCACTTGCCCGCGTCCACTGGGCGCCGGCGGTAAACCGTCAACCTTTCTTACCGCCGGGGGACTCGTAGAGCTTCCTGAAAATATAAAGTGTGGGAAAAAACTCCAAAGAACGACTAGTTTTTCAGCCCAAGCGATTCCAGACCTATCAAGATAACGTTAACAAAAAACAAACAGTTTCGCAACCGAGTTCGGGTATCAAACCGAGTTCAGACCTCTGAATGCGACAGGCGGCCGCGTCTGATGTCTGCCAATCCACTCATGTGATTCCCAGCCGTGCAGCCCCCCTACAGCCCGAGTTAAGTGCAGAAAACCGACAGTATCGACTCGAATAATAGAATAGTTTTCCCGATCTAGTTCGAGCAGCAGACCGAGTTCCGAGCTCTGGAATCGATCGACAAACACGCCTGATGTGTGCAAATCGATATATGTGACCCGCAGCACTGTAGCCGGCCCAAACACGAGTTAAGTGCAGAAGACAGAGAGCACTTCTCAAGATCATTCAACAATACGAATAGTTTCGCAAATCTAGCTCGGGCAGCAGGCCGAGTTCAGAGCTCTCGGTTCAGTAGACGAACGCGACTGATGATTCCCCATCGATGTCTGTGACAATGAGCCCTCTAGCTGCCCTACAGCTCGAGTTAAGTACAGAAAACCGAGAGCGTCTGTCAAGATGACTCGAATAATACGAATAGGTTTGCGGACCTAGCTCGGATAGCAGACCGAGTTCAGACCTCTGGATTGAACAGGCGAACGCGCCTGATGATTCTGAGTGCGATAGCTGTGCTTACCAGCACTGTAGCTGCCCTAGACCTCGAGTTAAGCAGAAAATACCGACAACACGTATCAAGTTGACTCGAATAATACGAATAGGTTTGCGGACCTAGCTCGGCTAGCAGACCGAGTTCAGACCTCTGGATTCGACAGGCGAACGCGCCTGATGATTCTGGGTGCGATAGGCGTGCTTACCAGCACTGTAGCTGCCCTACACCTCGAGTTAAGTAGGAAATACCGACAACGCGTATCAAGTTGACTCGAATAATACGAATAGGTTTGCGGACCTAGATCGAGTAGCAGACCGAGTTCAGACCTCTGGATTGAACAGGCGAACGCGCCTGATGATTCTGAGTGCGATAGCTGTGCTTACCAGCACTGTAGCTGCCCTAGACCTCGAGTTAGCAGAAAATACCGACAACGCTATCAAGTTGACTGGAATAACACGAATAGGTTTGCGACCCTAGCTCGGGTAGCAGACCGAGTTCGCCTCTGGATTGAATAGGCGGACGCGCCTGATGATTCTGAGTGCGATAGGTGTGCTTACAGACACTGTGGCTGCCCTACAGCTCGGGTTAAGTACAAAATACCGACAGCGCATATCAAGTTGACTCGAATAATACGAATAGGTTTGCGGACCTAGCTCGGGTAGCAGACCGAGTTCAGACCTCTGGATTGAACAGGCGAACGCGCCTAATGATTCTGAGTGCGATAGCTGTGCTTACCAGCACTGTAGCTGCCCTACAGCTCGACTTAAGTACAAAATACCGACAGCACGTATCAAGATGACTCGAAATGGCCGTTCCCGCCTGCCTGCTTTTTGGCCTTCAAAGTTACCCGATCGAGCTGAGATCAAGATGGCGAGCGGGAATAAGATCGAATATCATGGGAAAAAATACTAGAGCTCTAACGAATGGTCAAATTTCGAGAACAAAATTTTCAACCGACCAAAAGTCACCAAAAGGTCCGTCGAGATTTTTCTTGCCAACTAGCTCTCCAGCTCCCCGGAATTACTCTTAAGCTTCCAGCTATAACTAGCTAAGGGAAGCTCTACGAGTTACTTGGTAGCGTCCAAACCCCGGAGAGCGAAGACACCCTCGGGGACGGGAAACTTGTCAGCGTCCAAAACCCGGATAGCGAAGCCAAGCGCACTTGGTAGCGTCCAAAACCCGGATAGCAAAGAGGCACTTACATAAACGAGCATACGCACATAAGCACGCACAAACGAACACACACATACAAACACATATACATACACAAGAACGCACACATACGCCAGCATGCTCCACACACACACCACCCATACACACACACACGCACACGCAACACATCAACACGCAAACGTCGACACACACGCGCAAACGCGCACGCACAAACACACAGCACATCTCACACACACACACAGAGGGACGCGCACACGCACACCAATCACACATGCACATACACACACGGGGGCACACAAACACTCACACGCACACACGCACACACACACACACACACACACACACGCACGTACAACCCACGCACACAGACGCAAACGCAAGCATCCAGGGAAACCCACGCACTGACGACCACACGATGACGCACGCACCGCAGCCGCCTCAGCGCCCCCCCCCGCGCTCCCCTGCCGCCCCCACGCGCCCCCGCCCTCCCCGCCGGCGCTCCGGAGGGGGGAGGCACCGCCCCATTTTGGGGCCGGCCCTCCCTCCGCTCCAACCACTCCGCCCTCGCGGAGCGCCGGGGGGGGGAGGGGGGAGGGGGGAGGGGGGGCGCGCGGACGGCGGCACCACACCGCGCGCGCACGCGCACACGCACATGCGCAGACGAACACAGACGCAGGATAGCAAACAGGCAGTCACACAAGCAAGCACACGCACATAGGCACGCACACACGGAGACACACAGACTAATACACAAGAGTACACACGTACGCCAGCATGTTCCACACACATGCGCACATACACACACACATACACACACACGCACACACACATCCACACGCGAACGTCCACACACACGCGCAAACGCGAACACACAAACACACATACATACACAAGAACACACATACGCCAGCATGCTCCACACACACACGCACAACTACACACACACGCACACAGACACACATCCACACGCAAAGGTCTACACACACGCGCAAACGCGCACACACAAACACACAACATATCACACACACACACACACGGACACGCACACGCACGCGGATCACAAAAAGTACATACACACACGGGGGGCACGGAGCGCCCCCGCCCTCCCCGCCGGCGCTCCAGAGGGGGGAGGCACCGCCCCATTCTGTGGCCCGCCCTTCCTCCACTCCAACCACTCCGCCCTCGCGGAGCGCCCGAGGGGGACGAGGGGGGAGGAGGGGGCGCGCGGACGGCGGCACATGCGCAGACGAACACAGACGCAGGATAGCAAAGAACCAATCACACACGCAAGCACACGCGCATAAGCACGCACACGCGTACACACACGGACAAACTCAAATCCATACATACACAAGAGCACGCACGTACGCCAGCATGCTCCACACACACGCACACATACACACATACACACACGAGCGCACACACGTCCACACGCAAACGCACACACACTCACACACACACACACACACACGCGCATGTGCACCCAGACACACGCAGGGGCACACACACACACATACGAGACACACGCGCCCCCCCCCCACCCACCCACCCACCCACCCCCACACACACACACATACACACACACGCACAAGCGCACACATAGACGCAATGGCGAACACCCACGGATAACCACGCACAGACGACAACGTTGTGACAGACTCATTCCCCGACTGGTCAGCGCACTCTTCCACCGCGCCCCCAAGCCCCCCCCACGCGCCCCCGCCCTCCCCGCCGGCGCTCCGGAGGGGGGAGGCACCGCCCCATTTTGGGGCCGGCCCTCCCTCCACTCCAGCCACTCCGCCCTCGCGGAGCGCCGGGGAGAGGGGTGGAGGGGGAGAGGGGGGGGCAGGAAGGGGCGGGGGTGCCAGCGCCATGCGCCCACACACACACACACGCACGCACACGGGCACACACGCACTTTTCCTCAGGGAGCGCGCAGTGTCGCGCACGTACGCAAGCATGCTCCACACACACGCACACACACACACCCACACGCAAAGGTCGACACCCACGCGCAAACGCGCAAACACAAACACACAACACATATCACACACACACACACACACACACACCGCGGACACACACACACACACACACACACAAACACGCAAACACACCTGACACACACAAACACACTGACACACACACACACACACAGATACACACACACGCTCGAGCACACTCACATCCACACGCGCCCACTCTTACACACACACACACACACACACACACGAACAGACACGCGCACAAAAAGAGATACAAACAGAGATGCATACAGACACACAGACAAACACACACACATACCCACGGACACACAGACAGACACACAGACAGACACACAAACAGAGCCACAAACACACAGACACAAAGACACCCACACACACACTTACACACACACGCCAGCAGACACACAGGCAAACACAAACACACGCCAGCGCACACACACTCACGCACTGACAAAACATCCTCATGCACACAGGCACACAAGAACACACATGCAAGACGGACGCGCCTACAGGGCGCCCGTGCCAACCTCCAGTGGCAGCCCAAGCGCCCGGTGCGCTTGAACGGCAGAGCTCTGTCAACGGCACACCCAGGGCCGGCGAGCGCCGCTGCACACGAGGCGCAGCTCTCAGAGAGCCGCGTCCGACACCGCCACGATCGTTGGCTCGTCATCTCCGCCCCCGCGCAGGCGGCGCAACGTCTGTCGCAGCCTCTCCTCAGCCCACCTGCCAATTCCGACGGGCACGCCCTCCCGACGCGCCACGAAAGCTCCAACGACTTCGCCGATCAAGTCCTGCCGCTGGTTGTGCTCGGCGATGGCCAGGCGCTGCCGCCTCTCATCAGGATCCTCCTGCCGCGCGCGATCCTCAGCAGCAGCGGCAGCGATATCCCGCGTGCTCGCGCGGCTGCCACGCTCCCCGCGCTCTTCGCCCGACGACAGGGCCGAAGCCGCACTGGGCGCGCCAGCCCCTCCAGCACCGTCGCCGCCCCCTGTCGGCGCCCTCGCGGCGACGCCATCGCTGGCGGGCACCTTGGCGGATCGCCCCTCCGCGGGCCCCCCCGCGGGCGCGCCACTCGCGCCAGCCTCAGCCGCGGGCGCCGCGCGCGGGGCCTTGCCTGCATGCCCTCCCCCCGGAGCCGCCTCTGCACGCGCCGCCCCCCCCCGCCCGCTTCCGCTGGCAGACCCAGCACCTGCTCGCGTGACGACCGCGGCCCGCCCCGCGCCCTCGCCAGTCGCGCCAGCCTCAGCCGCGGGCGCCGCACGCGGGGCCTTGCCTGCGTTCTTCTCCTTGAACACCTTCAACTTTCCCTCCGGGATGGGCCCGTCCACACGCCCATGCCAACCATCCTTGTGCTGCTGCTTGAAATGCTGCCCGCACAGATCCCCGCATCCCTGCTTTGGCGCGCTCCGGCATTGCCCGCCAGCTCCGTCCGCCCAGGTACGAGCCATGCACTTCGCGGTGTCAATGTTTTCTGGCGTAAAGCGACGCCATTCGTCCCCCGCGAGCGACGCCCCCGCGCCTGGCTGGACTCCAGCAGGAGCCGGGTCCGCGGACGGAACGCCAGCGGCCCTGCCAGCGTCGTCGTCCTCGTCGCCCGTGCTGCCCAGAGCCGGCGGGGACAGCCCGCGCTTCTTGCCCCTGCGCAATGGCTGCTGCGGCTGCCCCGAAGCGCCGGGGTCCCCGTCGCCAGCGCCAGGATCCCCGCCACCCGCCCGACGCCGCTTGCCCGGTGGCTCGCCCCCCGACGCCTGCTGCCCGGCGGGCGCACTCGGCGGCGCAGACGGCGCGGCAGGGGCGCTGGAAGCAGCGCCGCCGCCGCCATCGCCGCTCCCCGCAGACCCCGCCGCGCGCCCGCCTGCATGCCCGAGAGGCGCAGTCGGCGGAGCCGGCGGCGCCCCAGAGGGTCCCGCACCACCGCTGCCGCTGGCGCCCCCCGGAGACCCCGCCGCCGCGCGCCCGCCGCCTCCGCCCCGCGGACCCGCCCTGCGCACATACGCAAACACATAGGCGCCAACGTGCACCTGGTGGTCTCTGGCAATCTGCGCCCAAGTCCTGGGCTGAACAGCTTCGTCGTCGAATTTGGCGTATTCGTTCACACCCACGGCTGCACACGCATAATAATGGCCGCTCTTCGCGCTTTCGCCCTGATGCACAACGACCCCAGAGAAATCGTACTCGCACTCGGCATCCACAGGCCGCAGAATCTGAGGAAAGCGCACAGGGCGTCTGTCGTACCACTCGCTCCGATCAGCGCGCGTGACCACCCGCTCCACGGTCACGAAGAGCACCGGCGGCGATCGCTCCCAGCGATTGCCCGTATACACCCTGATGCCTTGACAGACCCCGGCCGCCTCCCTCTGCGCACGACTGAGGTGTGCGTGCGCCGGACATCCTTGACCTGGCCCGCCAATATGCCTCAATTCCAGTCGGATCAAATCCTCCAGATCGCAGGCCCCCCGGTGGTCGGGGCCGAGCAATTCGGAAGGGACCAGCTTCAAGCGCGAATCAATCACCCCCGTGTCCGAACTTGCCCGGCACACGTCGCATCGCCTCCGCTGCCGCAACGCAATGCCGCAAACGTGCTGCTGGAGCGCAGTGCGCGCACCGTGATGCGGTGTCGGTACCTGATATCCAGCCTCGGTGACAGCACGAAGGGCGGCCAGGAAGAACTCTGACGCGTCGCATTGCTTCGGTCTCCCTTGCTGATCGAATTCTGTGAATTCTCGCTGACCGAAAAGCCCCGCGCGCGCGGCAGTAGCGAGCGGCGCGACGGCGTCGACCCCCACGCCCTGGACAGAGAGAGCCGCGGCCTGAGCTCCGAGCGCACACACCGGGCAAGTTTCTGTGTTCAAAGGGCAATTCTGGCCGTGCTCGTGGAGAAGCCGACGGAAGGGAGCCAGGCGCAGCAGCACCTGCGCGACTGCGCTCACGAAGCAAGTATTGCCGAGGTTTGCGATGCCCACGCCAGAGCCGTGGCCGCAGTGCCACTGCAGCTCCCTGGTGACATCCTCCTGGGACACGCCGTAGGCTGCCATGCACAGATCCCGGTCCAGCGGGAGCAGCTCTGGCGGCTCTGCACCATCGCCAACAGTCGCCGCCGTGCGAAACATGTCCCCCCAAAGATCCCTCGGCACTACGGCGCCCCTACCAGCACCGCGGCCGCCACCCGCGCGCCCGCGCCCCCGCGAAACAGCGCTCCCCGTCGACGATGCCGCCGCCGCATCTCCGGTCCCCGTCGCGTCGCCGCCGCGGCCGCGGCCCCTGCCCCGCCCCGCAGGCCCAGCGTCCGGCGCAATGTATGCCGGCGGCACCGTCAGAGCCTGGCCCGGGCGCAGCGCGTGCGAGGGCAGAGGCGTATGCACAGACGCCGCAGGGGCCGCCTCCCCGTCCGAAGGAGCTGATCCGTCGTCGTCGTCGTCGTCGCCCGCCCCCTCACCGACGCCCGCCGAGCTCCCCGCGTCACGAGACGGGCCCAGCGGCGACGGCGGCGGCACCGGCGGCGGCGCGGGCGCCGAGCTCGACTCCTGGGCGCCCCGTGCGGCGGGCCCATCCCCCACGTCCCAGCCGTAATCCTGCGCCCATTGCTTCGCGATTTCGAAACTCTCCCCCATCTTTTTCTCAAAGCGTTGGACCCCTTCGCGGACGTACTGCGGCGGGCCCCGCTGCAGGATGTCCCAGGGCGGCAGGTTGTAGACGAGCACGCGGTGGGCCACGCGAACGCGACTGAGCATGACGTACAAGTGCAGCCACCAGTCATCGGCGCCCATGTTCATGGGCTTCTGGAGCACCATGGTGGCCGCATCCATACCCAGGCCCTGCGCAGTCTGCACGGTGCGAACTTTCTCTGGCAGCAACGGGATCTGGTACCTCGTAACCTTCACCTTCCGAAGCTTTCGCTCGCCATCGTCGTCGTAGTGATGATTCCACTCCCAGGACGCCCTGTGCGGCGCGATCTGCACGACCCCTTGCCCGAACCCAAAGTCCTTCTTGAGGCCATCAAACTCGACGAGGACACCGCGCGGCAAACGCTTGCATCGATAATAACCGAGCCGGTGGGCGTCGTGAAGCTTCTTTTCGCGCCAATCCGCGTCCGGCGTCTCGAACTCCTGCGGGTGGAACCTCACGTCCTTGACTACCCCCACGGCGTCCTGCACGATCTGGTGCTTCGCCGACAACTTCACGTTCAGCCGCACACGCATGCCGATGTACAGCGGGCACATGCCGATGAGGTGACCAGTGTTGTTCACGTTCGGCACCTGCAGCATGGCCTTGTAATGCTCCTCACAGAATGGCTTTGGAGGCAGGTCCACGGCCTGCACGTACAGCAGCATCTGCCCTTTATCCCTGGCCTCTCGCACGGCCCGATACTGCATCTGCCTGTGCACGGCCTCCCAGGCGATGCCCATCTCGAACCCGTCCTTGACATGGGGGTCCTGCAGCCGCCTGTCGTTCTTACCGGGTCGGACCACCCACCCTTGCACCACCCTTTTCTGCTCGGCCGTAAACTTCTTGCCCTGCCTCATGGTCTTCAAGAACCCGGGCATGAAAGGGCAGGGCGCGTGCGGAGTAACGAGAAGGTCCTTGAAGCGGTGCGTCTCGTACAGAAACATAGCGTGGGTGACACCGTCCAGGAACATGGACTGCCCATTGCGGACGTGAATCGGCGCCTCGGGCGACTCACGCTGCAGCAAGGAAGACCTTCTGCCCTTGCCGCTCACCGGCCCCAGCTGATAAAAATCCCCCAGGAACATGACAATCGGAACCTTCCCGAACATGTGCCCCCGCGCCATGTACAGGTTCACATCGCAATTATACTTAGCCTTACGGGCTTTGCACATGCGAAACGATGCAGCGCCGAGAAGCTGGGGCGGCACCATGGACACCTCCTCCACGATGACGGCCTTGAGGTCGTTCATGCGGTCCACGATGTCATCGACTTTCTGCCCCGAGAGCCTAGCGATGGTCATGGCCTGCTGGCCGCTCAGCCCGAAGCCGCTGTGGATCGTCTCCCCCCCGATGACGCGCGCAGCGCTGTTCGACGAGGCCACGGCGATCTCCGATCCCGCGCCGAACACCTCGTTGAGCAGACGTCGCAGCAGTTTCACCACCTCCGTCTTCCCCGTCCCGCCCTCCCCGTGCAGCAGGAGAGCCATCTGCTCCACCGGCTTGGGGCTTTTTCCGCTGCGCAGATCTTCCTCGTATGCCACGATGGCCTCCACCTGGCCCACGACCAAGGCGACCACCGCCTTCTGTTCTTTATTGAACGTCACGGGGTTGTCCGCCCTAGTCGCCCACTCGTTAAACAGCCTCTCCGCGATGTCGCGCGCCCGCCGCGGCCGCTTCGCGTCGCCGGCAACCGCGGGCGGCGGCGGCCGACCAGGCACCAGCACGGCAGGCGCCGAACCCGCGAGGCCGCCCCGCCCGTCGCCATCCCCAGGCAAGCCCTGTGATCCCTTTTTCCTGTATCGGAACGCCTCCTTCTGCTGTGCTTTGCCCTCCTCGAACTGAGAGTCGTCCAACTCGAGACCGACGAAGCCGGTCTGCCTTCCAGTACTCGCGGCAGCAGGCGGCGGCTTATGGTCTTTCGCATAGCCGTCAAGGAAGATATTCTTATAGACCAAGCTTTGCGACGACCCACGAATAAGCTCCAACTGAGCCACCGCGGGCACCTGACTATCCGGCACGGCGTGCGCGGGCATCTGTCGGTGCGCCGCCCACGCTTCGTCCGCCTCGCCCTCGTCCACCTCCTGGGCAAAACCATCCAACGCTCCGCCGCCGGCGCCCGCCCCCTCCTCCTCGTCCGCCTCCCCGGCAGGCCGATTCCCCACGGCCTCCAGCTCAGCAGGCTGCTCGAAATCCTTGGCCTCCGGACGGATCTTGGTTCGCGGCCGCCCTTTCGCCTCCGCCTCCACGTCGAGGTTCGTCGCGACCTGGACGGTCCAGCGTGCCATGAACTCGGCGGCGCTGGGGCGCTGTGCAAAGTAGCCTGGACGCTCGTCCGGGCCCCGGTTCAGATCGATGTCCTCGATCGTGAACCACTTTCCTGCTCGCCGCTCGCACTCCTCGTACTGCCTGGACAACGCCACCTGCTTCGCCCACCACTCCTCCCAGGCAGGCCGATGCTTCCCGGACGCGTCGACGCCGGCCCTGTAGGGCGCCCAGGCCGCAGCCCCCTTCTCAGCCGGCTGCAAAGGACGGAAGATCACAGACTTGAACAGCGCGTTGACCTCTGCCTCTTTCTCCTTCGAAGGCATCGTAAAGCCGAAGAACTTGGGCACCCTGAGCGGCGCGCCGACGCGGAGCTTCTGCACTCGGGAGGCGGCGGCCGGGTGCGTGTCCGCGAACGCGTACGTCTCGAAGTCCTGCGGGTCGAAGTGGAGCGGGTTGGCCTGCGCGGTGTACACGTACATGGCGTAATGGTACATGCCCATGGACTTCAGGGGCTCCCTGTCGCCGCGATGCAGCCAGTCCATCTTCATGTCGTGGTCCAGCCGCGCGCTGTATTCGACACCCTGCTGCTGCTCCTGCTCGGGCTGCCCCCCCCCAGCAGCACCGGCAGCCGCGCCCTCCCCGACAACGCCGTCGACGACACGGGCGTGCAGCGTTGCGCGCGCCTCGTCCAGCGCATCCATGACACCGCCGCCCCCCTCGCCGTCCACTTCTCCCGCGGCCGGCTGGTCCACCTCGATGTGGTCTGCGCGCGGGTCGGTCCAGAAGTCGTCCTTTTTCTGATGAACGGCGGAGCTTGCCTGGAACGCCAGCGCCACGATCCCCTTGCAATACAGAGTCCAGGTGTCATGGGAGCAATAGCACTCGTGGCCATACTGCATCTGGAACATCATCTCGGGCAGCTTCTTCAGGAGCGCCCGGTGCGAGCTGGTCGTGAGCTTGATGACAGTTCGCCTGGCAGAGTCGAGCACTCCGCCCCAGCCGCTGCGACGAGCGGCAGCAGCGGCCCGGGCCCCGTCGACGTCCTCCTCGCCCTCCGCCTCCGCCGCCTCATCCGCCTCCCGCTCCGCCTTCTGCTGGAGTCGGAGCCACTCCAACCCGGTGCTCTGCGCGTGCAGCACTCCGAGGTCTCCCGCGATCGGCCCCGCCTTGGTCGTGTAGTCCGTCTGGTAGTGCGCCATATTGATGGCGTCCATGAACACGGCCTCCAGCGAGTGCAACACGTGCTCCCGCAGGCTGCCGGGCGGACCGCTGCCGCTCGCGCCAGCAGCTGCGGCGGCGGCGGGCGACGCGGGCGCGCTCGATGCAGGGCTGCCAGACGCCGCCGCGCGCGACGCGGCGCGGCCTGGCGCCCGCGACCTCGGCTCTGTCTCGACGGCTGATTCTGGCAGCTCGCGCTCCGCGCGCCGGTCGCTGTAGTAGCCCAGGCCCTGCTCCCCCTTCTTGAACACGAACCCGGGCCGGCTGCCGTCGTAACACGAAGCCGCGCTGAACCCAGCGATGTCCTCGAATTCCGGCGTCGGCGGAGGCGGCGGATCCAAGCCATACGCATCGGCCAAATCCCACGGCTCGTCATCCTCTTCTCTGAAGCCCCAGATATCCCCCGCGTTCGGATCGTCCATCGTGGTCGGCGCCCCGCCGAGCAAACCTCCTCCCCTGGGCAGGCCGAGGCGGCGCCCCACGGGCACGCGCCCGCCCCCCGCCGCAGCCGCGCGCGCCGCCCCCTCGGCCGCCCCGCCCCCGCCCTGCGCTGCGGCCGACGCCCCGGAACCCGTGGAACCTCCGCTCTGCCCGGTGCCCTCGTCGCAACCGGTGCCGCCAGTCCCGGCGCCAGCCAGCGCGTCCGATGCCTCGCCGACAGGCTCGGCGAACGCACCGGGCTCCGGAGGCGGCGGCACAACAGGGTCGCTGGCGGGCGCGCCCCCGACGCTGTCGTCGCCCGGCAGGTCGAGCACCACGCGGTCCAGGCACTGGACGTCCAGGTTGCTCCGCAGACACACCTGGCCCACAGGGTTCGTGCTCCCGTGGTACGGGTGGTACCGCACCACGTCGACGCGACCAGCTCTGCCGTACCGGTTGCAGCGGTGCGGCCACGGGCCGTAGCCTTCAGCCGGAACGTCGTCCAGATCCAGGCGCTCGCCAGGAGGGTTCCACTCCCCCTCCTCCAACGGACCGCACGCGTACTGAACCTTCGCATCTTCCGGAAGCACCAAATCCTTCCCCTTGCGCAGGCGCCGCCAGACGAAGGCGGCGGCAGGACGCTTCCTGGACGGGTGGCTGTAGACCGCAGTCTCGTACTCGTGGTAGAAGCCGAGCCGGCACACCTTGCAGTGCTGAGGCACATCGTCGTTCGTCTTGTGCTTCCAGCACGTGGGACCGCACCTGTGCAGGTGGCCACGGATGATACACTTGCGCGCGTCCCGCGCGAAGCAGCGCGCCCAGGTCCGCGCCTCATCCCCCGGGCACTCAGCAAAGTGCATGGCCGCGGCGCCGTCCGCGCGCACCACGCGGTACGCAGGCTTGCGGCGGTACTGCGGCTGCAGCGTCACGTGCGCACCCGTGAGAGGCTCTCCAAATACCGCCGGGTACTGTGCCCGCTGCTCATGGGGATCGGGCTCTGGATCTGCCAGCGGCGCGAACGGGCGCTGCCGGAGCGGACCCTCTATTGCGGGCTGCTGCTCCAGCATCGCCCGCTCCTCCACGAGATCGACGTTCATCATGGCCGCAACCTGATTCCGCAGCTCTTCTGTGGACAGTTGGTTGTCAGCACGGACGGAGCGGCGGCCCTCTTCGTACGCCCTCTTGCACAACTTCCCGAGCTGACGACGCGAGGCGCCAGCGATGGTATCGTACTTCAATTGGAGGTCGCTCTCCTCTCGCTTCCCGTCCGCGAACGCGAGACGTCGATCCCGCGGGCCGAGCGGAAGCGGCGGCAGACGGTCCGGCCCGTCCAAGCCCAGCTGCCGGCCCACCTCCTCCGCCGCGTCGAACTGCACGCTGCCGACCCTGGCGAGCACGGCCTCCCTCCACCTCCTCAGACGCTCCTCGAGGCCTTCGACGTCCCCCGCGCGCAGCTTCGCGAGGAACGCGCCGGTCATCGGGTGCAGGCGCCACAGGTGGATGTGCGGATGGATGCCGCCGCGCCCCTGCGACTCCACGGGTCCGAAGAACGCGCGGACGAGCCCGAACGCTCCACACGCCCCCGTGGCGGCCACGCCGTCGGAGACGCCCGTGGCCCCGCGCTGCCGCGTGACGCCGACGACATGCTCCAGGAACAGTTCCAGCATGAGGTTCGTGACCATGGCCTGCGACACCGGGTCAGCGGCCACCCGCCGCAGCATGTCCCGCGTTGAGGGCATCACAGGAGCAGTCTCCTCCAGCAGCCGCCATCGCTGTACGGAGGCGCCCTCGTACATCAGGGACACCATCAGGTTCCGAGTGTCCGCGATGTTCGGCGTCGTGAACACCAGGGGCGGCCCGAAGAGCCGGGTGTAGCTGGTACTGATGTGCCGCAGCGTGGTCCGGTGCGCGTCGGACCCGACGACATCACGGTTGCTGAGCAGCATGCTGCGCAGCGCGCTCTTGACGTTCCGGGGCAAGCCCTCGAGGCCCAGGGCCTCCTTGATGCCCGCCCCCCTGCCGAGCACGGCCACGACCTGCGCCAGATCCTCCGGCGTCAGTGCGGCGAGGTCCGCGATGCTTTCCCCCAGACGCTGCTTGCGCACGAATAACCTAGCCGACTGAATGATAGCCTTTCTGCGCCAGAGGCAATACTGGGCCGTGAGCAGGTCCGCGTGGCGACGCCAGCGCGGCACGGGCGACTCAGACGCGGCGGGCGCCCGCGCAGCGTCGGGCGCGGGCGCCCGCGCAGCGTCGGGCGCCGAGACGTCGTCGGGGACCTCGTACTCGAGCTCCTCGCGAGCCATGAGGCACCTGCACCACTCGTCGTACGTCAACTTCGCCTCCCTGTCGAGTCCGAAGACGCCGTCGCCGTAGGGAAACGCGACGGGGTCGAAAGCACTCCAGAAACCGGGGGAGAACATGCTGACAGGCTCGGTTCCAGTGGGCACGACGACCCGCACCGCGCGCCTCGCCCCCCCGCCCTCAGCGCCCCCGGCCGGCGCGCCGCCGCCGCCGCCGCCGCCACCGGCCGCGCGCTTCCCGGCGACTCCCGGAGGAGGCCGCGTGGCCTGAATCTTCTGCTCCGTCTGCTCCAGCTTCTTCGTGAGCGCCTCCTTGTTGCAGTTGGTGAGCGCCTTCGCAGCCTTGTGGGCCTCTTTCGCGGCTTCCGCCAAGCGCAGGTCGGAATCTCGGTCCTGGAAATTCTCCATGTCGTCGAACTGCCGCGTCAGTGCCTCCACACGCCGCTTCTCGCGCGCAATCACCTCCGCCTTCTGGAGGCTGAGGTGCACGGTCTGCCACTGCTTGTCCAGATCGGCCAGCATGTCGGCGTCCGCGACGGCGGCGCAGTACTCGCCCTCCTCGACACCCTCGCCGCCCTCTCCCTCACCAGCCTCGCCCTCGTCGCCCTCTGAATCCTCCCCGCCAGCGCCAGCCGCGTCCTCACCGGTGGGATCCCCGCACCCGCCCCCTGCCTCGCCCCCGCCGTCAGCCGCCGCGTTCGCTTCGCCCTCCGCGCTCGCTGCGCCTGCACTCGTCCGCTTCGGCGGGGCCGAGCCCGCGCCGGGCTGCACGGCGTCGGCCGGGCCCTCCTGGCGAGCGTCGCCGCCCTTACCCCCCACGGCCACGCACGCCGCGAGACAGCGAGGCAGGCCCAGGAGCGAGGAGCCGTCGCCATCGCCGTCGCCCTCGGGGTCCGCAAAGTTTTGCGCGGCCTCTTCGTCCCACCGCACCGCGGCGTACTGCTCGTTCGTGTCGCGGAGGTACTCGTAAGCGCGCTTGAAATCGGCGAGGGGCACGCCGAGCTCCTCCAATAGCGCCTTCTGCAGGGTGGCGGGGTCGGACCCCGCGAAGACAATCTGCACGAACTCGACGAGGTCGCTCTCCCGCGGCGGCAGCGACAGCACCTGCCGGCCGCCGTCCGCCTGCGGGAACGCCACGAAGTTCCCCACGTACGCCTTGATCTTCTGGTCGATCGGAGCCCACTCACCAGAGTCGGCCTTGCAGTTGAACCGCCGCACGATGCCCCGCGCGATGGGCAGCAGAAGCTTCGCGCCCAGCGTGAGATTCCGCAGCGGCGGTGGCAGCCGACCGATCCAGAGATCGTTGGCCAGCGCGCAGGGCGGCATCGTGGGCAACCTCTTGGAGAGCGCGCCGTGACACCCTGCGCAGATGGGCACCTTCTGCTTCGCGTCGGCCACGAGCACCCCGTCTGACTGGCGCCTGTCAATCTTGAAGCACTTCTTGTGCAAGAGCCACAGCTTCCCGTCTGGGCCAGGGTCGCGCACTGCGGACGCCTCCAGCTCCTCGAGGGGGATGCCGCCCGGGCGCTCGACGCCGTTGGGGCCCTCGCGCACGAAGCGCCACCGAGCGTGGTACCGTGCCGGGTCCAGCAGCGCGTGGGCGCGCTGCCGCTGCGTCAGGCGCATGGCCTGCGCCTGCGCGCCCGCGGCCTCGGATGCCTCTCCCCTCGCCGCCTCGAGCTCGGCGCGCGCGGGCGGCTTCGGCACCTGGTCGCAGAGCAGCGAACGCTCCCCGGCGCCGTCCGGCTGCTGCCAGAAGTGCACGCGCTGCAGCTCGTCCGCCCAGTGGAGACGAGCGCAGACGCAGCACGCGACCCTCGAGCGCACGGCGCGGCGACTCTGCCCGGGCTCGGGCCCCTCGACGTCCGACGCCGCCGGCGCAGCGCCCAGCGCGTCCAAGTCCACGGGCGGCATGTCCACGCCCGCGGGCGGCACGGCCCCGTCCGCGCCTGGCGGCTTCCACCAGGCGCGCGGCGCGCCCGGCGCGGCAGCGGCGGCGGCGGCCTCCCCCGAATCGGCGGGCGCTGCGCAGGCCGGCCAGTCGTGAGACCCCGTGACGAGGTGCTCAGAGAAGGCCTCCACGCACTGCCGCCACTCCTGGGGCCTCACGGGCCGCACGTCGTCGTCCTGCTGGGGCCACTGCTTGGCCAGGTAGAACAAGCGCTTCCTATACTCCGGCCACCCGTGGTGCTTTTCGTGCACGTGCGTCATGAAGCCGGCATGCGTGGCAAAGTTCTTGTCGCAGAGGCGGCACGGGAACGGCGGGAGAGCCTCCGGGGCCTCTATAAATGCCCGCAGAGGACGGCGCTCGCCACACGGGAGGGCCACATACTCGGGCTGGAGCCTGGGCACGCGCGCCTTGCGAGCGGCAGCGATGGCCGGGGTCGGCGCGGGCGGGGCGCCGCCGGCATCCGTCTCGCGCTTCCGCGCCTCCTTCACGGCCAAGCCATACCGTTCCGGGCACTCGCGCGTCAGGGAACTGTGGCGCTGGTCCGGGTCCCACTCCCCAAAAGGTCGCTGCTCGGGTCTGCCGTGGCTCCCACAGAACTGCCCTTCGCCTTTGCAAGAATGCCGGCACTGCCCGAGCACGTGCACGCCCCGGTGCGGGTGCCAGACGCGCGCGACGCACCTGCCAGCGACGCACGGCGCGGGGTCCAGGAGCCAGGCCGGCAAGGTGCCCTCCTCGCTCACGTGGGGTCATCCAGAGCCACGTTCACCTCCACGTCCCCTGCCTTCACTGTCTTCCCTCTGAGACGCTCCTCCTCTTCCTTCCGCAGCCGCTCCTGCTGCAACCGCTCCTGGTCCCTTCTCGCCGCCCCGCGAGTCCGCGGCCCTGGGCCCGCGGGGGCTTGCCTCTTGGGTCCGCCGCCGAGCAGCCGACCCGCGCCCCCGCCCGCGCCCCCGTCGCCGTCGCCGCCCGCGCCACCGTCGCCCGGCCCCTGCTCACCAGAGCCCGACCCCGACGCTGGTCCACCGTTCGCACCGCTGCCCGAAGAGGACCCGCCGCCGCCGCCGCCGCCGCCCCCAGAAGAGTCGTCGCCGCCGCCCCCTCCTCCCACCACCTCCTCCCCGCACCCCGCCAGCCGCAGCCATTGGCTGCATGTCCGGTCCAACCAGATGCGCACGAGTTCCTGCGAATACTTCGTCGCCACCCTTGCAACACCCCGCGCGAGCTTCGCTTCCTTGAAATCGGGCTCCCCGCGCCGATCGGCGAACGCGTCCGGCCAGACACCGCCGTGACGGGCACGGAACTCGTCGAGGGCAATCAGAACGTCCTTATCATTCTTTGCGGCCGCGTCGTCCTTCTCCACCGCGGCGAGCAACGCGGGATCCCTCTCGAGCGCAGCGAGCAGGCGCTGCTGGTCCAGGTCCCAGTGCCCCGCGGCGAGGTTCCACGTCAAGCCCACGCCCGCCCGCTCCCGGCGCACGAAAGCCGCACCTGCCGCGCCGCCTGAGGCTTCAGCTTGAGGAGCTGCTGCCAGACGGGCCACTCGGGGATCGCCTGCGGCTTCAGGTCCGCCAAGTACACGGGCGGCTTCAGGTCGCCACTCGGGGACCGC
>CAUYUJ010019043.1:0-188916 GCA_963575745.1 Prorocentrum cordatum
GGTGGGTGAGGCCATGGCCTCTAGGACATGCGGTGTCTGGATTCATGCAATGCGGGCCATGTAAACAATTAGGAGGAGAGGGGGGAGGAGGAGGAAAAGAAAATCCGTGGTGTCGGTGTCGGCGCGGATTGGGCGAGACATCTCGACGTTCGCAGAAATTTTACGTCATTGGTCTGAATCCCGGGTGCTGGTCGACGTGAGGTCGGTGAAGTGGTGCTCGAGCGCTGTCCATGCTTCGGTGTCTTGGGCTGTTCGCGTCCATGTGATGTCGTCCGGTTGTCCTTTCGAATGGGTTTGCGTGGGCAGTCGGTGGAGGTCTGGTTTGCGTTGACGTACGTAAGCGGTGACTTCGTCGTCCCAACGCTTGTTTTGGCCACCGTGTTGCCTGTCTCCCCGCTGGCGCGGGTTGAGGACTGGGTGCCAGCGCAGCACTCGGCATGTCCACCTCGTCCAGTCGTGGTTTGTGACTCGCAAAGCCATGCGCCATACCTTCCGTTTGCGCAGCGTCTCCCCGTTGTCAGTGTGGTAGAGCTTCATGAAGTGCTCTGCGCGTCGTGTCGCTCGCTGGATGTAGTCGACCCATTGTTTCATTTCGTCTGCGGTGGTGCTGTCTTCGCCGTCTTCGCTGTGCTTGTCAGGCGCCAGGTGAATCACACTGTGATGGGTTGCTGTCTGCGTCGTCGCTAATGCTGTTGGTGCGGTCTTCGTGGTCTTGTGTTTCGTCGTTCGCGCCGTCGAGATTAGGTCCCTGGCCGCTGTGAGGGCCGGTGTCCTTCGTTGTGCGTGTCCGTGGCGTTCTGATGATCATGCGAAGCATGCGTCGTTGTGTCCGTCGTAGATGCTGCCGTAGAGGCTCCGTGAGGGTCCACGTCTGTGCTCCGTATAACGCTGTCGGTGCTACAGTGCTGTTCCTAAGTCGGAGTCGGTGAGCCAGTGGGTAGTGTTTGCTGGTCAGCTCCTGCTTGCGAGACGCGAGTGATGCCCATGCAGCTCGCGTGCTGTGGTGGATTTCACTATCCATTGGTTCTTGGAAGCTGATCACTTGGCTGAGGTATTTGATAATGCCCCCGTATGGAACGATGTCTATATCCATGTCTACGCGCTGTGCGTGAGCTCGCCCTTCCCGTCCTTCTCGTATGGTTGCTCAGTATCTTGGTGCTGCTAGGGTGTAGTTCGAGCCCGTGTAGCCTCGTCGCGCGCACAATGTCGTCAAGCATCGCTGTCAGGCGCGGGAGAGTTTGGCTGGTCAGGAGCACGTCGCCGGCGAAACGTAGGTTGGTCAGCGTGGCGGTGCTCGCGAATCCCAATTCAACTCCCTTCCTTTTTTGCTGCCATTCGGAAACCAGCGGTCCAAGGACGTATTGTAGAAGAGCGTTGAAGAGCAGGGAGCTGAGGACGTCTCCCTGCTTCGTGCCCCGCAGGAGGCTAAAGGGTCTGCCGCTGACGTCTGTCCTCACCGTGGATGTCTGTTCCTCATAGAGCTGTTGGGGTAGTGCAACGTATCCAGGTTGGACCCCTTGTGCCTTCAATGCTGCCCATACGCTCTTGTGCTCAACTGAATCGAAAGTTTGTTTGAAGCCAAGTGCTGCGACCCAGAGGTTTTGGCCCCATTCTTTTGCGCGCTCGCGCAATAAGTGGAAGGTAAAGAGGTGGTCAGTGGTCGAGTGGGCTGGTCTGAAGCCCGCCTGGTCGGCAGTCTGGTGTGAGTCGAGCGTCGGTTGTAGCCTGTTGTACAGTAGTCGGCTGAAGAGTTTGTACAACAATGCTATCGTGCAAATGGGGCGGTAGTTTTGTGGAAGCGCGAGATCTCCACTTTTTGGTATGACTGTGATGACTGTGCTCTTCCAGCAGGACTGAGGACGGAAAGCACTCGAGGGGCCTAGGGACACTCCAACTCGTGCCTCAAGCCGCACGGTGGCGGGATGGGCCGAATGCCATTAGATCCGCCGCCCCCTGCTTGCAGGGGTGCACGGCGTGCTGGATGATTCGGTTTTGGTTTTGGTTCTTTTTCTAAAAAGAACTCCCCAGTGGGCTTCGGCCCGTCCCGCCGGCCACCCGCGAATTTCCCAAAATGCGTCTGTCAATGCCCAAAAACGGCCGCTTCGCTCGGGACATCCTCAAAAAATCGCGAAGATGGCCCAAGATGGCCTCCAAGTCCGCCCGAGATGGTCCAAGACGGCCTCCAAAACGGCCCAAGAGAGTCCAAGCCGGCCCAAGACGGCCCAAGAGGCCCCCCAGAGGCCTCCCAGACGGCCCAAGAGGCCTCCAAGAGGTCCTCCAGGAGAGTCCGAAGAGGCCAAAATCATTGATTTTCCATTGGTTTTTGAAGGATTTTGGCATTTGCGCCTTTTCGGCTCTCCGACGGCTCAAGACGGCCCAAGAAGCCCCCAAGATCGCCCAAGAGGCCCCCAAGAGAGCCCCAGGATGGCCCAAGTGGCCTCCAAGATGGCCCCTAGAGGGCGCCAAGAGGGCCCAAGAGGCCTCCAACACGCCCAAGATGGCCTCCCAGACGCCCAAGATGGCCTCCAAGACGGCCCTGGAGCATTCCAAGCGGGCCCCAAGTCGGCCCATAGAGGCCCCCCAAACGGCTTCCGACGGCTTCAGACGTGCCAGGAACCCACCAAGATGGCCGAAGTTGGCTCGAAGCTGGCCCGAGACGGCCCAAAAAGCCCCAAAGATCGCCCAAAGCTTGCCCAAGAGGCCTCCAAGACGGCCAAGATGACCTTCAAGATGCCCACGTGTTCCCCGAAGGCTTTCCAAACCGATTCGGGGAACACGTGGTCCGATAGCTTGGCAGGTCTGGCCTCAACGTTCGGCCACATAGGCGCTTCCAAAAAGGCAGGGGGCGGCGGTGATTCGCTGTAGGCGTCTTCGATCCGCCGCCCCCTGTCGACTCATCGCAGGGGTGCCTGGCGTGCTGAACCCTCTCGGTTTTGGTTGTGCCTCTTTTTCCAAAAGAACTCCCCCTGGGGCTCCGGCACGTCCCGCCGGCCACCCGGAAACTGCATCAGTCAATGCCTGAAACGGCCGTTTCGCTCGGGACATTCTCAAAAAATCGCGAAGATGGCCCAAGATGGCCTCCAAGTCCACCCAAGATGGTCCAGGACGGCCTCCAAGACGGCCCATGAGAGTCCAAGACGGCCCAAGAGGCCCCCCAGAGGCCTCCCAGACGGCCCAAGAGGCCTGCAATAGGTCCTCCAGGAGGGCCCGAAGAGGCCAAAATCAGTGATTTTCCTAAGTTTTTTTAACGATTTTGGAATTGGCCTCTTCTCGGCATTCCGACGGCTCAAGACGGCCCAAGAGGCCCCCAAGATCGCCCACGAGGCCCCCAAGAGGGCCCCATGACGGCCCAAGTGGCCTCCAAGATGGCCCCAAGAGGGCCCCAAGAGGGCCCAAGAGGCATCCAACACGCCCAAGATGGCCTCCAAGACGCCCAAGATGGCCTCCAAAACAGTCCAAGAGCCCTCCAAGACGTCCTCCAAGAAGGCCCGAAAGGGTCAAAATGGCCTCCAGACGGCCAAGATGACCTTCAAGATACCCACGTGTTTCCCTAAGGCTTTCGAAACCGATTCGGGGAAAACATGGTCCGATGGCTTGGCAGGGGGCGGCGGTGATTCGCCGTAGGCGTCTTCGATCCGCCGCCCACTGTCGATTCATCGCAGGGGTGCCTGGCGTGCTGACCCCTCTCGGTTTTGGTCGTAGTTCTTTTTCCAAAAGAACTCCCCCTGGGGCTTCGGCCCGTCCCGCCGGCCACCCGGAAACTGCATCAGTCAATGCCTGAAACGGCCGTTTCGCTCGGGACATTCTCAAAAAATCGCGAAGATGGCCCAAGATGGCCTCCAAGTCCGCCCAAAATAGTCCAAGACGGCCTCCAAGACGGTGCAAGAGAGTCCAAGACGGCCCAAGACGGCCCAAGAGGCCCCCCAGAGGCCTCCCAGACGGCCCAAGAGGCCTCCAAGAGGTCCTCCAGGAAGGCCCGAAGAGGCCAAAACCTTCTTGGAATTTGCCTCTTCTCCGCATTCCGACGGCTCAAGACGGCCCAAGAGGCTCCCAAGATCGCCCGAGAGGCCCCCAAGAGGGCCCCATGACGGCCCAAGTGGCCTCCAAGACGGCCCCAAGAGGGCCCCAAGACGGCCCAAGAGGCCTACAAGACGGCCCAAGATGGCCTCCAAGACGCCCAAGATGGCCTCCAAGACGGCCCCGAAGCACCACAAGAGGGTCCCAGTCGGCCCAGAAAGGCCCCCCAAACGGCTACCGACGGCGTCAGACGTGCCAGGAACCCACCAAGATGGCCGAAGTTGGCTCGAAGCTGGCCCAAGCGGCTCAGAGGCCCCCAAGAGGGCCTCCAGGAAGGCCAGAAGAGGCCAAAAACATGAATTGTCCTATGGTTTGTTTGACGGATTTTGACATTTCCGTCTTGTCGGCCTTCCGACTGCCCGAGACGGCCCAAGAGCCCCCAAAGATCGCCGAAAGATCGCCCAAGAGGCCTCCAAGATGGCCCCAGAACGGCCCAAGAGGGTCCCAAGACGGCCCCAAGAGGCCCCCAAGACGGCAGAGGAGGCCTTCAAGACGCCCAAGACGGCCTCCAAGACGGCCCTGGAGCATTCCAAGAAGGCCCCAAGTCGGCCCAGAGAGGCCCCCCAAACGGCTTCCGACGGCGTCAGACAGACCAGGAGCCCACCAAGACGGCCGAACATGGCCCTAAGATGTCCCCAGACGGCCCAAGAGGCCTCCAAGAGGACCTCCAGGAAGGCCCGAAAAAGGCCACAATCATTCATTTCCCATCGGTTGTTGAAGGATTGTGGCGTTTGCTTTTTTCCTGCCTTCTGACGGCCCGAGACTGCCCAAGTGCCCCCAAAGATCGCCCAAGAGGCCCAAGACACGGCCCCAAGAGGCCCCCAAGACGGCCCAAGAGGTCTCCAAGAGCCCTCCAAGACGTCCTCCAAGAAGACCCGAAAGGGTCAAAATGGCCTCCAGGCGGCCAAGATGACCTTCAAGATGCCCACGTGTTCCCCGAAGGCTTTCCAAACCGATTCGGGGAACACATGGTCCGATAGCTTGGCAGGTCTGGCCTCAACGTTCGGCCACATAGGCGCTTCCACAAAGGCAGGGGGCGACGGTGATTCGCCGTAGGCGTCTTCGATCCGCCGCCCCCTTTGATGTATCAAAGGGGTGCCTGGCGTGCCAAACTATATGGGTTTTGGTATTGGTTCTTTTTCCAAAAAAAAGCTCCCCCGCGGGCTTCGGCCCGTTCAGCCGGCCACCCGGAAACTGCACAAATCAATGCCGAAAACAGCCGTTTCGCTCGGGGCATTCTCAAAAAATCGCGAAGATGGCCCAAGATGGCCTGCAAGATGCCTCCAAGACAGCCAAGATGGCCTCCAAGACGGCTACGATGGCCCCAAGATGCATCCAAGACTGCCCAAGATGGCCTTAAAATGGTCTAAGACTTCCCAAGAGGCCTCCAAGACGGCTCAAGAGGCCTCCAAGAGGTCCTCCAGGAAGGCCCGACGAGGCCAAAATCTTCCTTAGGTTTTTGAAGGATTTTGACATTTGCGCCTTTTCGGCTTTCCGACGGCCCGTGACGGCCCCAGAGGCCCCCAAGGTCGCCCCAAGATCGCCCAAAGGGCCTCCAAGATGGCCCCATGACGGCCCAAGAGGCCCCCAAGACGGCCTTAAGAGGCCCCCAAGACGACACAGGCGGCCTTCAAGACGCCCAAGATGGCCTCCAGGACGGCCCTGGAGCATTCCAAGAAGGCCCCAAGTCGGCCCAGAGAGGCCCCCCCAAACGGCTGCCGACGGCGTCAGACGGACCAGGAGCCCACCAAGATGGCCGAAAGTGGCTCGCAGCTGGCCCAAGACGGCCCAAGAGACCTCCAAGAGGGCCTCCAGGAAGACCAGAAAAGACACAAAAGAGCGATGTTCCAAAGGTTTTTGAAAGATTTTGACATTTGCTTCGTGTCGGCCTTCCGACGGCCCGATACGGCCCAACAGCTCCCAAAGATCGCCCAAGGATCGCCCAAGAGGCCTCCAAGATGGCCCCAGAACGGCTCAAGAGGCGCCCAAGACGGCCCCAAGAGGCCCCCAAGACGGCCCAAGAGGCCTCCAAGACGCTCAAGATGGCCTCCAAGACTGCCCACGAGCCCTCCAAGACGTCCTCCAAGAAGGCCCGAAAGGGTCAAAATGGCCTCCAGGCGGCCAAGATGACCTTCAAGATGCCCACGTGTTCCCCGAAGGCTTTCCAAACCGATTCGGGGAACACATGGTCCGATAGCTTGGCAGGTCTGGCCTCAACGTTTGGCCACATAGGCGCTTCCACAACGGCAGGGGGCGGCGGTGATTCGCCGTAGGCGTCTTCGATCCGCCGCCGCCATGTGGCGTGCTGCAGTTGTGCACGGCGTGAAGAACGTTAGGATGGTCCAGCCCTTCCAAAAGGTGTTGACGCTTCGAGCTAGTTCCAAAGGCTCCCAAGATCGCCCACAGAGGCCCCCCAGAAGGCCAACAAGAAGACCCCCTGACGGCCCAAGAGGCCTCAGGACGGCCCCAAAGATATCCAAGACGGCCCTAAAGCGCCCCAAGAGGGACCCACGACTGCCCAGAGGGCTCTAAGACGGCCTCCGAAGGCCAGGGAAGGTCCCTTGGAGGCCCCCAAGAAGCCCCCAAGAGGCCCCAGGAAGCCCCCAGGAGGCCGCAGGAGGCCCCCAAGAGGCCCATCACAGGCTCCCAAGAGGCTCCAACAAACAGAGCATGATGCCCCAGAGGGGGCCTCACGCTTTGTCCTGCTCCCCCTCCTCCTCCGCCTCATTCTCCGTTTGCTCTCTCTCCTCCTCCTTTTTCGTCCTCTCCCAAGTGTTCCCCCAAAAGGGTTCCACAGCGGCTGGGGGAGCACACAGTCCAACGGGACGGGCAGGCGTCGGACCAATGTTTGGCGCATAGGTGTTCCAACAGGCATGGGGGCGACGCCTTTGACATACACACGCGCATAGATAGGAGGGAGACAGAGAGAAAGAGAGAGAGCGAGAGAGGAAATTGATATAGAGAGGGGGTGGAATAGAAGGAGAGAGAGAGAGAGAGAGAAAGAAAGAGAAAGAGAGAGAGAGGGATAGAGCGAGACAATGAGCGAGAGAAAGAGAGAGAGGGAGAGACAGAGAGAAGGAGAGAAGGCAATGCATACACAATAACGAAAAGGCGGGGGGAAAAAAGAAGGGATCGAATATGTGCCCTTCTCATTCCATCCCATCCCTGCTGGCACTCCTCAAATGCGGATAGCTGTGCCCGGTGATGATCCAACTCGCCCTCGGCATGAACATACGCAATAATTCACAACACGAAAGCGCTCCCCCTGAGGGTAAACACATCATGTGACTGGGCTCATGCGATCTACGCAGGAGTCGACAACCATACCGCGCGCGTTTAGAAAGTCCGTCGCGCCTGCACCCCAAACGCTGCACTTAGCATGTACTACACATATATGAGGCCAGTAGCATTACACACCACTCTATAGCCAAAACGTACGGCTGGCACACCGTCTACTCCTTTCGAGCGGCCATCCAAGAGGTACCATGCCAATGCCAACATACTAACGCATGCGGTCGCCGCAGCAGTCGCGTATTCAGAGCTATGACTTGAGGTGAGGATGGCACAAGCGGTGCTGCGGCGTGGCCAACCTGAGAGAACGCTTTTGGCAATCTACTCCGAGCCGCACGTGATACGCACATATTAAGTTGTTAGTAGAATTTGATTGGACGTGCTGTTCTGTGGCGAAATATGACTATTAGCTTCAAGACTGCAAGGGGCGCTGAGCTCCAATATGCGCAGCAACCGCTGTTCCTGCAACAGCGTGAACTGCGATACGCGGGTTTGAACGAACAGTGCACCAACTACGTGCAGAACCATACACATGTAATGTAAACACTTCCATGCGCGAATGTTTTCCACCACTTCTTCTGGTGTGCATCCCTGTTCCCCACTCTCTCTCTCTCTTTCTCTCTCTCTCTCTCTCTCCTCATCTGTTCACTCTCCACCCCCTCCCCTCCCCCTCCTCCTCGTCCCGCCCCTCCTCCCTATCCCCTCCTGGACCCCCCCATGCTGTTCCTGCCCCCTCGTTTCCTCCCTGGCCATCTTCCGCCCCTCCTCCCTCTTCCCGCTGCTCCCCCCTCCCGAGTGCCCCCATCCACCCGCTCTGTCCCACGCCCCTCCGCTGCTCCTCCGCATCCTGCCCCTCCCGCCGCCCTCGCGCTCGTGCTCTCCCTCCCCCCCCCTCATCCCCTGAGGCAGGGCTCGAGCCGAATCGTGGCTGTCGCGTTCGTGCTCCTTCGTCCTGCCTTCCTTCCGCCTGTGCTGCGAAGCGAAATCAGAACGAGAAAGCTGTCCACGAATTCGCCAAGACACCGTTGAGCTCGAGCCCTGTCCTGAGGATCCCCTGAGCCCTGTCCTGAGGATCCCCTGTCCCGCCTTTCGCTCCTCCGCCTCCCCGGCACACGCCATCCTGCCTCCCTCGAGGTCACGTTCGCTCTGCAAGCTGCAGCGCAAGGCAGGCCATACGACATGTAGCACTAGCTAGATATATGCAGTATGATCATGGGGCCCTTTGGTCCGCCCAAGCATCGTTCCTCCGCCTCCGCCTCCACTTGGAAACGTCACGTATCGACAGCTGCTGAAGGAGGGAAGCAATCAGAATGAATGGATCAGCCTCGCGTCGTCTGATGTCGTCCTGCAGCTTTCGCACCTGAGCGCATGCGGCAGCAGTTTCACCCGACGACGCTTGATCCCGCACAACTCGTCAACGCAATCTGCGAGTCGCAGTTGACGCCCCCTAGGGAACATCCAACGCGAATCGCACACCAGGCAGAAGCAGCGGCACCACTAAAATCGCAGCCCTGGTGGCACTCACCTTCTCTCGGCGACGCGCCGAGGGGGGACGTGAGAAGGCCTTCGGAGGAGCCCCCGAGCCTTCTGAGAAACCCTTCGTGGCTGCGGAGAAGGCTCAAAGGGCTTCCCGGACCCAGCGACCTTCTGAGCCTCCCGAGAGGGGCCCCCCTCACTCGGAGTCCCCCCCCTGGCGCGCTGCCGACTCATCGCGCGAATACGTACGACTCCCCGCAGACGATACGGTGCGAGGCCCTCCGACGACGCCGTGGGGTGACCTCCTGGACGGGCCGCACCGGGCCGGTCCAGGAAGTATGGGACGGGCTCCAGCGGCCCATCTACCGGGCGATGCCCGAAGATGAACACGTCCTGCTTCCTGTCGTGACGACCCCAGCGTGGGCTCCTGACACCGCGACAACGGCTCAACCTTGATCGATCGGCAGCGTTTGGATCGACAGATCGTTTCACCTTGGCCATTTCTGGGGCACTGGCGGCGTTCGACCTTGAACGCGCGAGCGCCAGGATCGCCATCGCGTCGACTCGACACAAATCTACCGCACATGAGATGCTCCCTCGACCTCGTTGCTCGAGAGCGGCCCCTGGACCTTCCGTGAAGCACTGTCCGACCAGGACCTCGGATCGAGGCGTGCCGACGCCCTTCCTCCCCCTTTCCAGCCAGGAGGCACATCACACATACACATAGATGTATGTATGTATGTATGTATGTATATATGTATAGTTGTATGTATGTATGTATGTATATTTACATATATATATATATATATATGTGTGTGTGCCTATATATGTATATACATATATATACATATATATATGTGTGTGTATGTATATATGTATATATGTATATATGTCTATACATATATACTCGAACCTTCTCACTCGCTTCGCGCGCGCTCAGGTTCTAGTTGTGGGCACGGCCTGGGCGCTGAGGGGGGGGGGATTTTCTTGCCACAAGGGCGGCGGGGTCTTCTCCCACCCCATGTTCCGGAAGCGCGCTTCCGGAACATGGGGGGGCCTCTGATCATTCTCATGCGCGCCTGCGCCCTATTTGCTCACACCCTCGACCCTGGACCCCTGCCCTCCGTACCTTGCGCGATCGTCGTCGTCGATGTCGGCGGCACATGATCCCTTTCCCAAGTTCCTGAACGCCTTGTACGGAAAGCATGGGGGCAACAAAAAGGCCTCGCGCAATGGGGCGGGGCCTCCACTGCTTGTGTTGGCCTGAAGGCTCCATGGGGTCTCTTGGGGGTCTCTGGGGGCCTGTATTTGTCGTCTCTTGGAGTCTTCTGGAGGCCACTTGGGGTCTCTTCGGATCTCCTTGGGGACTCTTGAGGGCGTCTGAGGACCTCTTCGGGCTCTCTTGGAGCCTCCTGGGGCCCTCTCGGGGCGGAAAATTTGGTTTTTGCTTGTTTCGTCGTCCTCTAGGGCCCCTCTTAGGGCTGCCTTGGAGTCCTCTTGGGCTGCCTTGGGTGTCTTTCGGGCCGTCCGGGGAGCGTCTTTGGGGCCTCCTGGGCCGTCTTGGGGTGTCCTGGCGGGCCTCTCGGGCCGTCTTGGAGCGTCGGGAAGGCGAAAGTGCGAGAAGGCCAAAAACATAGAAGAACACAATGGACAATTAACAATTATCCCTCCTCGGCGTCCTCTGGGGAGATCTCTTGGGGACTTCTTTTTTTGTGCGCACGCAGCTAGCCGCTCACTCGCGGAGAATACTGCACTCATTCGAGGAAACATGCGACCTTCGAAGCACGTTGCCTCTTCCAGCAATGCGCACCTTTGTAGGTACATGCGACCCTCGAAGCATGTTCCCATAATTGGATGACCTGTGACCAGCTCACACTGCATTCAAATGTGTGGCGATCAAATCTAAGACTTCACCTGAAGAGAGAGAAAGAGAGAGAGAAACAGAGAGGAAACAACTCAATAAATGAGAGAGGCCGGAAAACGGATTAATCCGAACTTATTTCAAGCGCGGCCCGCTCAAACGCCTGAGCCTCCATTCGTGCGCGGAAAATCTGGGACTACCACCAGAGACGCTGAATGAGAAACACTCAAAAGATTGAGCTAGCGATCGAAACTGAGACAGCTGCGCCAACCATTGGAATCCTTTCGTACCTGCCGTTTTACGGCAAGCAAGTCTTCATGCATCCAGCTTGGGAACTGTGTTGTACGCCTTGCTACGGTAATGCTTCAATACGCTGGGTGTTCAGTCGCCGCGCCAATCCGTGCCACGGACAGCGACTCTGTAAAACAACCGAAGCCTGCGGCGGCGCGCGACGCAAGAGCTCAACATAGAAATCTAGCGATCACCGTGCCTGTGATCGGAGGGGGCCCCGGAGGGAACGGCCAAAATCACAGCCACGGGTTCTAGCCAGCGACGCACTAAGAACGCAGAGCGGAGGCAGCCTTGTGCCAAAGCGTGCTATGCCACTGCAAGATCTCCTGCCGCCAGAGCCTCAGGCACGACTCGGCCGAATTGCACCGCGTGCCAAGTCAAAATCCAGCAGTGACATGACCCTCCATGTGGCGATGGGCGTAGCCATGGCTCACGATACCGTTGGCACTGTCGAGCTCCACGCGCACCCGCAATCCACGCACACTCCGGGCCCAGACGCGTCGCGTCACTGCCAAGGCGGCTTCGGACGACATGCTCGGGTTGCCACGAGCCGCGCGCACGGCCGCGACAACCAGAGGGGCCACCATCGGATGCTCGAATTTAGCGCGTTTCAGCTCCACCTCCCTGCCGCCTGGCCAGCTGCGGGATGGCCTCGCAGCGGATGTGGAAGACGGCCCGGCTGTTGTGGGGTGGTACGCATGCCTGGGCACCCATGTTTCGTTGTGAAACACCCCTGCCGTGAGCTTGCACAAGCTTCCAGTAGGACACCCAACCCACACCTCGCTCTCGATCCCAGCCAGGTCCTTGCCACGGATGAAGCGTGCGAAACCGCCGTTTGCGAAATTCGGGCCCCACGAATTCTTCCAAGTCCAATACGGCATGCCCGTTGCACGATCAGTGCCCCAACCGACAAGCTCGATGCAATGACCGCCTGTGTTCGGAGAGCCTTCCGTGCTGTTATAGATGCCCTGAGGGTAATTGTTATAGAAATCATCGAAATTGGCGAAATCGTCCATGCAGGTGTGGAGCGGGCCGTTGGTCATCATCTCAATCTGCATCTTCCGGACCTGCCGGTCCATGGCTGCCTGCTGCGAACGCGGACGATAGTGGCCGGTGCTGTCGTCGCCCGAAAAAGCCTCATCATCACCCCACGAGCCGCGCGCTGGGAGGTCCTCTTCCATGATCCAGCCAAAAGAGTTCACCGTGAAGCGCTCCGGCTTAAGGCCGGTGTCGGCGCACTGCGAGAACTCGCACGGGTGGCAGCCGTTCCCCTTGGGGTCCTTTCCCGAGCACAGGCCGGAGGTGTACGGCGTGCAGCCGCCCTGCTGTGTGGAGTCCATGATGGTGAGGCCCTCGTGGTAGAAGAAGCGCCAGGCATCCTGGGCTTCTCCGCCATCGCATCCCACGCTCGAAGGGTAGAGCGTATGGCCGGGGCTGTAGCCACTGTCATTATGGTACTTATTGTAGGTGGGCTCGTCCCTGTTGTGCATATTGCCGCAGCTGACCAGTGGCTGCGGGCTGACAAAGAGAGCCCCGCGCTCGCAGCCGTGCTCGTGGGCCTTGCCCATCGTCCCCTGGCCGATGCAGTTGCCCGCCTGCTGGAACATCCGCTGAGCCACCCCAGCGCCACGAGCTCCTGCATGTGGTAACGTGACGGGCGCGCCACCTTCCAGGAGGTGGATGCAGATCCTGTCGCCGAAGGTGTTTGCTGCGGAGGCCGCCCAGCAATCGCCGCACTGTCCTTTTGACGCCCGAAATGGGCACGGAAAAGATGGGTGCAATGCCCAACAACAAATGTTGTCCCAAACCAACAGCGGCCGCTGTTGGGCGGGCGGCCTCCTGTCTCGAATAGAGACAGGCCGCGGCGGCGCGGACAGCAAGTCCTGTTCAAGATGAACAGGAACTGCTGTTGGGCATTGTGCCCGTTCTTTCCGTACCCATTTCGGGCGTCCAAATGTCCCTGGTCAACCACGAATGTCCCGCAACCAATCCACTCGTCTCGTGTGTCAAAGAACTCGGGGATCTCGATGTCGTCCTTGGCAGCGGGCTTCTCTTCGACCCGAGTCCTCATCTGCGCCGACGCTGCGTCCTCGGCCTCGCCCACCGCGAGGAACTCCCTGGCAGTCCCGCTCGCCTCGCCCGCCGCGCGAAAGGCCTCGGAACCCGAGCCTGCGCCGCCCGGAGGCCCGAGGCGGTACTGCTGGACGGCCATCAGCAGGCCTCCTGCCATGAAGCAGCCTGCGAGCAGCAGCTTCAGCGTTCGGTTCTCTCGCCTCAGCGATCCGAACTGGTCCTCTGGTGCTGGGTTCGCAGGCGGCCCCTGGGCAAGCGACGCCATGGCTGGGGCACGGCGTGGCAGTCAGAAAACAAACCTCTTGGGGACTGCTTGGCGATCGCTTGGGCCGTCTTGGGCTCATCTTGGTTGTTTCGGGGGCCTCTGGGGATGTCTTGGGGGCCTGTGGGGGCACTCCGGACTCGTCCTGGGGCTCTCTAGGCAGGTTCGCGGCACGGCCGGGACTCTCCGGGGGACCTGTGGCCACCATGGCGACCGTGGACAGCTGGGCGAGGGCCCCCGCCCCCAGTACCCCGATACACACATATATATATGTATATATATATATATATGTAAATATATCTATATATACTAGACACCACGCGCGCTTAGATTCTGGCAAGCTCGGATAGCATAGATTGTCATACGGATCGTGTTCCGCAAGGAGCTCCACCTACGTCTCCAGAGACAAGGTTCGCATAGTGCCACGCCTCTCGCGCGGATCGTGCCCCACAAGTAACTGCATTTGCGGCACCACAGGGAAGCTTCTTAGCGTCGCCCCGATCATTCCGATCGTGGCCCGCAAGGAATTCCACGGACGGCCCGAGAGACAAGGTTCGCACTCCGCTCTCCCGCCTGCTTCGGCACACGTCTCACACGGATCGTGGCCCACAGGAATTTCCACCTACGGCCCCAGAAATCGACCACACGCACGAGTGACCCAGGACAAAAGTGATCTCTGGTGCGCGTTTTCAGAGGACCGACCCTGTAAGCCCGCACCACAGGGTCACTCGGGCACAGGGTCACTCCTACGCGTAGCCGGCCAGAGGCAGGAGGAGGAGGAGAGGAGGAGGAGGAGGAGGAGGAGGAGGAGGAGGAGGAGGAGGAGGAGGAGGAGGAGGAGGAGGAGGAGGAGAGGAGGAGGAGGAGGAGGAGGAGAGGAGGAGGAGCAGCAGAAGGAGGAGGAGGAGAAGGAGGAAGAGGTCGCACTGCGCCCACACCCACCCCCGGCCATTGCGGCACACCCCTATCACGCGGACCGTGACCACAAGAAGCCCCGCCTGAGGCCCAGGAGCCAGGGCCGTGCAGCGCACCCCCATCGCCCCTGGCGGCACACCTGCCGCGCGAATCACGCTGGCGTCCCCCCCATTTTGGAGCATGCCTCGCACGGGTCGTGCCCAGAAGGAGTCCACCTGCAGCCTCAGTGGGCATATTCGCGCGGCCCCTCACGCGGGTCGTGCCCCACAAACAGTTCAACGCACCCGTGCACGCGTGATCCGCAGCAGCCATCTTTCCGCACCGCCCCGCGGCGCACAGTGTATGAAGAGAAACCCGCGCCCTGCACTACACCTAACTGCATAGGCATGGATCGGTCGCCAAACCAATTGCTTGCTTATCTATAGCCTTCGGCCCATACAGCTTCTGTGCCGGAGTGTTGGGCAGGCGGTTTCTTCTGGGCACCCATAACTCGAAGTCTCTTGGCACACTTCTCGGACGCCTCGTGGAGCGAGCTGTGACGCTTCTGGTGGCCTCACGTGGGCCCCCTGCGGCCTCGGGGGCCTACCGGTGGCGGATGGCTCGAGTGTGAGTTGGAGCTCCCCCTCCTGGAAAGCGTCTTCGGGTCCTCTTGGGCCGTCTTGGACTCCTCTTGGACCGTGCTCGGGCTCTCCTGGGCCGGCCTGGGACCCTCTGAGAGGCCTCTTGGGGCCGTCTTTGGGTGATATGTGGGGCCTCTTCAGCCGTTTTGGATGCTGTACCAAAATGTGCGAATATGCTACACAACATGCACGTTGGCCCTAGAAAATGAATCAAGTTTGGCCTCCCAGGACCCGCTCGGGACGCAACCTGCAGCCTTCTTGGCACGTCCTCGGGGCCTCTTGACCCGTCTTGACACAATATTCGGGCGTCTTCGGCCCTGTCCGGCCGCTCTGGTCGCCTCCTGGTAGCCTCCTGAGCAAGTTTAAGGAGCGGGGGGGGGAGCGGGAGGCCCCAAAGGGGTCAAAATGTCGTGGGCCAGAACGAGGGGGGAAATCCGGGAGGGTGTCCCGGCCTGGTTCCCAGGCCCCCGGTACTCCAGCATACATCGATGTAAATACGTACGTATGGAAAAAGGGTGAGAAAGAGAGAGAGAGAGAGAGAGAGCATTAGTCTGGGCGAGGGGCCAACTACATGCAGGTGTGTGTGTGTGTGTGTGTGCAGTTCTTGTGAGTACTGTGGTCGGTGGGTCTTCTCTTGGGGCCACGAAGCGCGTGAAGGGTGTGCAGACATGTGGCGGGACCGCCATGCGGGCGCATGGGGCCGCAGGTTGAGCTTCCTGTGGGGCCACGACACGTGTGAGGGGTTCGCGGAAATGGACGATGAAACCGCATGCGTGCGCTGCCATTGGAGTCTTCGCTGGAGCCCCTGTTGGGCCATGCAGCGTGTGTGAGTTGCACCAAGATGGGGGTGGAACCGCATGCGGACGTTGCTTCTGGGGCCAAAGGTGGAGCTGCCCATGGGGCCACGAAACGTGCAAGGGTTTCGCCGAAATCGAGGGTGGACCCGCATGCGGGCGCTGCCACTGGGGCCTTAGGTGGAGCTCCATATGGTGCCACGAAACGTGCGGGCGCTACCACTGAGGTCTGCGCCACGAAACGTTTGCGGGGTGCACTGAAAGGGGGGGTGGAACCGCATGCGGGCGCTGCCACTGGGGCCTTAGGTGGAACCACCTACGGGTCACAAAACGTATGAAGGGTGTGCCGACATGGGGGGGAACCGCATGCAGGCGCTGCCACTGGGGCCTTAGGGAGGAGCTCCACATGGGGCCACGAAACGTGTGAGGGGTGTGCCGAGATGGGGGGTGGAACCGCATGTGGGCGCTGCCACTGGGGCCCTCGATGGAGCTTCCTACGGGGCCACGAAACAGGTGAGAGGTGCATCGAAATGGCGGGTGGAACTGCATGCGGGCGCTGCCACTGGGGCCTTAGGTGGAGCTCCCTATGGGGCCACGAAGCGTGTAAGGTTTGCACCGAAATGGGGGTGGAACTGCGTGCGGGCGTTGCTGCTGGGGCCGCATGTGGAGCTCCCCATGGGGCCACGAAACGTGCAAGGGATTCGCCGAAATAGGGGGTGGAACTGCATGCGGGCGCTGCCACTGCGGCCTTCGGTGGAGCTCCCCATGGGGCCACGAACCGCGTGAGGGTGTGCCGACACGGTGGACATGCGGAGAGCAGAAGCAGGGATGGGAGGAGGGAGGGGGCAGCGAGAGGTGAGTTACGCGGGGCGCTGTCTCTTCAGAATGTGTGTGTGTGTTTGTGTGTGTGTGTGTTTGTTTTTGTCTGCTGTGTTTATATTTGTGTTTCTGCTTGTGTTCGTGTTGTGTGTGTTTGTGTTCGTGCTTGTAGTTGTGGTTGTGGTTGTGTTTTCGTGTGTGTGTGTGTGTGTTTGTGTTTGTGTTTGTGTGTGTGTGTGTGTGTTTGTGCTTGTGTGTGAATACAGAAAAATATAATATGTAGTGCCCTGCCCGGCGGGGGGGCCTCACCGGTACACAGCGTTCCTGTCTGCCCCGTACCCTTCGTTATCCCTCTTTCAGATGCGAGTCGGGCGCAGAGACATGGAAATGACTGAAGGGTTATGTAGAGCCTGCTTTTCCTCCTTCCTCCTCCTTTCTTCCTCATAAGTAACAGTGTGCGGTTCGGTCGCAGCTCCACGAGTGACCCACAACAAACATAGAACTCGAAACAAACAGGTACCGACCACGCGGATGGTCATAGACTACGGCCCCATCGGAAGGCAGGGTTCACAAAGCGTCCCCCCACCCATTTCGGCACGGTCCTTACACGGATTGTGTCCCCACGTAAGCTCCACTTTCGAAACCAGGGACAAACTTCGCACGGGTCGTGCCCAAGAGGGACATAGTCTCAATTGCGGCCCTGGTGGGAGGAGTCGCATAACGTCACGTCCCCTTGTGTATGTTGACTATCTCCTCATACGGATCGTACCCCACAAGGAGCTCCACCGACAGCCCCAGAGCCAAAGTTCGCATCCCGCCGCCCCGCCGATGCCGGCACACCCCTGACCTGGATCGTGAGGTCGGGGCGTCTTGGGCGCTTGTCGGGGCCTCGCAGCGTGCTTCTCAGTGGCCTCTCGAAACCCTGAGATGGATCGTGCGTTGCGCGGCTCTGAAAGCCTCTCTGGGAACGCCGTGCAGGATGTAGACGCGCGACGTCTAACACGCCTCTGGGGGCCCACGGGGAGGTCTCCTGGGAGCCTCCTGGACGCATTTAGGGAGCACCCTGGAAGCTCTTGGGGGTCTCTTAAAAAATCTGGGGGTCTCTCCGGAGCCTCTGGGGGCCTCATGGAAGGCGCTGCTATCCTGGGCTGCAGCAGCATGCAATTAAATACCCCGGCATTACTTATCCCGCACTGCACTTGAACGACATTGGAACCTGGTGGGGAACCCGGAGGTTGGGGGGAAAATCCGCCGACCCGGCGTGTGAGTTTCTGAGAGCGTGGACTCGAGCTCGCTCAAGCTTCGCTCTGCAGGGGGGGGGGGGGGGGGGGCACGATATTTCCGACGTCATTTCCAACGTTTTTCTGTACACGGGGCTATTTCCCATGTAATTTCCAATGTTTTTCGGTACCCCGGGACAGGGGGGTATAGAAAACTCCACTTCCGGAGCCCCGACCGCCCAAGACAGCCCAAGAGGAAGCCAAGAGAGGCCCCAGAGGTCCCCTAGACAATGCAAGAGGGCCCCCCGGATCGGCGGCACTGGCCGGAGGCCAGCCCAATAAGAATTACTATCATTCCGGAATTGCGAAAACTGGATTCGTTTTCCCCGGGACATTGTAAACCCCAGTCAATATTCCTGGAACATTATGCACCAAAATTAAATGTTTTCGGGGTCGATATCCCCAGAACAAAATAAACCATGGTTTACAATGTTCCAGGGGGGACATTCTGAACATCAGTCAACATTCCCAGAACATTGAAACCCAGGTTCAGAATGTTCCGGGGGAGACATCATGAACCCGGGTCAATATTCCTGGAACATTATAAACCCCAGTTACTATTTGGAATCCATCCTGGAGTCGAGCCTGTGCATGAGGTGCGTGTCCAGTTCTAGGCCGCTTCCGGGGCGGGGGGCAAGAGGTAGGCAGAACCTCGATGAGGACGATACAAGGGAGGAGGAGGAGGAGGAGGAGGAGGAGGAGGAGGAGGAGGAGGAGGAGGAGGAGGAGGAGGAGGAGGACGAGGACGAGGAGGAGGAGGATGCCCGCGGGGTAGAGCGCTCGTGTCGTGCCACGAGCGCCCCCGCGCGCGCCGTACGTCGCAGCCTCACACTGGATGGGATTGGCGACGCGCGAGCCCAGCAGCTCCTCTTGAGCTCCCTCGCTGCCCTGATGTGTGCTGGGCCTGCCGCAGCGCCAGCATGATGGCAGTCGACTGGGCGCCCTACTTAGGGGGAAAACAAGTCTACCTCGCTTTTGACCACCCTCGCTTCCAGGAGATACGGAACGATGCCAAACTACGGCCTGTGCTGGTCAGGCCGCTTGACGAGGCGGCGCGTGGTACGACTTGGCTTTGCCTGGGGGCGAAAGCGGGGTAGGTAATTCACGCTCTGATTACTTAGAAGAAGAACAGAAGAAGACGAGGGGGACGAAAAAACCAGCGCAAACGTAAACAGAAAAACTGTTGGTCGGGGATGGACAGACCTCCCTTTAGTAAAACGTGGTTTAGTGAAAACGACCTGAGGCCCAAACCTGGCGGGCGCAAGCCTGGAAAACAACGGCCACGGCGCCCTCTCGAGAACCGAACACGGGCAATTCACGAATCGACGTGTCACTGTTGGGGGTTCTGTCCAGCCCCGATAGAAGAAAGGACAGAAGAAGACGAGGGGGAAGAAGAACCAGAGGGAGGAGGGAGGAGGGAGGAGGAGGAGGGAGGAGGAGGAGGAGGAGGAGGAGGAGGAGGAGGAGGAGGAGGAGGAGGAACCAGCGCCAACGAAAACAGAAACACTGTTGGGGGCCCGCGCAGACCTCTCTGGGATCGGCGCTGGGGCCCCCTTTCCCTTGCGCGCCGCGCGCGCCGGGGCCGGCGCAGGAGGCGACGCCAGGCGGGCGGCCCATCGCCAGGGGGACGTAAGACCTGGGTACAGGGGACTCGGAAATCCTCGACGAGGTCGTCAAAAAAATGACGAGGCCGAACCTGCATTTTGACGAGGCCTCCCGCTGCAGACATCCCACGAAACTCCTCCTCGTCAAAATCCGAGGCGCGGTCGTCAAAAAACGATGGCGAACCCGAGTCCTGGCAAACCCGGGTCTTACGCTCCCCCGACATCGAGAACTCCGCGCGGACCTCCGAAAGTCGATGTTCATACAAATGTCGGCGGCGAGCGAGGGGGAGAAATGAGAAGGAGAAGGCCGCCTCAGAAGGCGGCGGGACTTCTCAGAGGCCCTTGCGCCTTCTGAGAGGTTTTTTCGGTCTTCGGGGAAGGCTCAGAAAACTTCTCAGAAGTCCTGGGGACTTCCGAGCCTTCTGAGAAGGCCCGCCCCTTCTCACCCCCTCGCTCGCCGCCGAAAATGTGTCTTCTTCGACCCTGGCTCTGGCCCCCGGCGCCCCTGGCGCCGCGCGACGCTCTCCTTTTTTTCCCTGCGGTCAGAGCCGCTGGGGCCGGGATCACCCGCATCAGCCCCCGCGGCTCGAGTCATGCAGCGCTGGCTGCCGGCGAGCCCCCCTTCGTGGCAGGAACGAGGCTGACCACCCCATAGCTCCAATCGTTACGAAACATCGCGACAAAGGATTATTCCCCATGTCTCGGCTTCCGGGGGCCCTCTCCGGGCCCCAGGGACGGTCAGGAAACGACTCGGGATGTACCACTGGCCCCAGGAAAAGGTCGAGACCCCTCGGGGTCCACGTGGCAACAACCAAAACAACACAAACGAAAACTCAGCGGCGGTGGAGGTCGGCCTCCCCCTGCCGATGCCCCCCCCTGTCCTCGCGCACCCCCCGCTCACCGCTGCCGCTCTCCCCCCACCCGGGAGCCTTCCCCGCCCTGCTCCCCCATACTCTAGATTTCGTAATAAAAAGGAGGGGGTCTGGACCCTCCAAGACAAGCCATTTTCAGACCCCCCCCCGTGGGAGAACCCTCCAAAACATCGTCCCCAGCGCCCCCAGGCCCTCCAAGATAGCCTGGAAGAGAACCCCCCCCCGAAATGAGACCCCCCTCCCTTTATCACGGAATCTGGAGCACCTTGGGCGAGGGGGCACGACGGGACGGAGACGAGGGACACCACGGGACATCGACCTTGGGCTCGAGGCTGCACCGCCGCCAGGTCAGGGCGGCAGGCCCCTGACAGCGACAGAACAGAGCGCACGCTCCTCGGCGGGGCGGGCCCTCTGCCAGGCCCCCAGCGGCAGCGAGTGGGCGCCTGGGGGTCGAGGCGCTGCCCCCCTGGGCCTGCTCCCCCCTGGTCGGTGCCCCTGGTCGGCGGTGGTGGTGGTCGGTCGGTCTCCCCCTGCCGTCTGGGGGTCGACGCGTTCCCCCCCCCTGGGCCCGTTCCCCCCCCCCCCTTCTCGCTGCCCCCGAGCCCCCGATTGGTGTCGGTGGCGGTGGCGGTCGGCCTCCCCCTGCCGATCCCCCTCCTCGCTCATCCCCCGCTTCCTCGCTCGTCCCCCGCTGCTGCTCCCCCCCCCCCTTCCCCTTCCCCCGCGTCCGCGGCATGCATGCCCACGGGTGCCCCGCCGGGCCACGCCGAAGGCAGCGCTCCGTCGGAGGAGGGCCACACCGAGACAGGAGGAGGAGGAGGAGGAGGAGGAGGAGGAGGAGGAGGAGGAGGAGGAGGAGGAGGGCCCTCCCGGCATCTGCGCGTGCTCCCGGGGCCGCCTGGAAGCTTCCCGTCGGCACGGCGGGAGCGGGACGGGGGTCCGCGGGCCGCGGGGGAGCCGCCGTGGTCTCGGGCTGGCCCTCCTCCGAGCTCGCGCAGTGCAGGAAGGCAGGAGGTGGCGCGGCGCGCGGTCGGGTCGGGGGGGCAGGGGGGAGAGGGGGGAAGACGCCGGCACGAGGCCCCTCAGAGCTCGAGGGCCCAGGCCTTGAGCGCGTCCAGGCCTCTCAGCTCGTTCAAGAAGCCGTCCAGCGACTGGGCGCCGACGGGTCGGAGGCGACGAGGGCGGCGACCAGGACGACGATGAGCACGACGACGATACGACGATCAGATTCTGTTAACGAGGCCGACGACGATGGCGGCGACGTCGGCGACAACGACGACGACGAGGACTTAGACGACTCAGACAATGACGACAACGACGACAACGAGTCGACGACGACGACGACGACGACGTCTCAGACGACTCAGACGACGACTCAGACGACGACTCGGACGACGACTCGGACGACGACTCAGACGACGACTCGGATGACTACTCAGACGACTCAGACGGCGACTCAGACGACGGCTCAGACCACGACTCAGACGACCGCTCAGACGACCACTCAGACGACGACTCAAACAACGACTCAGACAACGACTCTGGACAACGACTCCGACTCCGACTCCGACTCCGACTCCGACTCCGACGACGACGACTGCGGCGGCGGCGGTTGCCTCGAAGCCAGCGACGTCAGCGATGGGGAGATCCTTCGTCTCCTGGTCGCACTGCTGCCGGCACGCCTTCTCGAAGTCCCCGCGGCGCTCCTGGAAGTGCTCCTCGGTCGCGCCCTCGTGGTCCTTGCACAGCTGGAGCGCCGCCTGCACGTCCTCGTTCTCGGGGTCCACCACGTGCATGCCCTTCTCGCGGAAGGAGTAGCACGGGTCGAAGAACGCCCGGCGCGTGTGGGCCATGCACGTCTCCATGCACTCTGGGTGCTCGGCCGGCTTCAGCGCCCTCTCCAGGTCCTCCAGGGTCTCCAGCGGCGGAGCCGGCGTCGCGCCAGGCAACGGGCTGAAGTAGCCGCTGGCCAACGGCAGCCCGAGCAACCCCACGACCACCGCCAGCGGGCGCGCGGCGGCGCGGGGGGAGGAAGCCGCAGCGGGCACCATGCCCGTCATGGCGACGCTGCGGCGGAAGACGAAAGTGGCCGAGGGGGGAAAGGGACTGGCTCAGTAGTAGGGAAAGACATAAACATAAAAACTCGGAGGTCCGCGAGGATTTCTCGGATCGGCGCTGGATCCCCCTCCCTGGCGCGCGGAGCGCGCCGGGGGGCCCCGGCGCCGATCCGAGAAATCCGCGCGGACCTCCGAGGTGTTATGTTTATGCCGCTTGTTGTTCCCCTGAGCAGGGAACCGAAACACGGTCAGGCCAGCGCTGGGCTCCAAGGGAGCCGCCCGAATGCCACCGCAGAGCCGCCCGAGCACCAGCCCGACCCACCAGCCGTGGGACTGCCGCCCCAGGGCCACGGCGAGTCAGGGCCAGTGCTCCAGCATCCTGGGCATTAGCACACTCGAGGCCCAGAGGGGGGGGGCGGGGACATCGTTCGGGGGCGCGCAAACATGGATTCGCGATCCGTGGATTTGGGGAGCGGTCGCCCAACCTATGGATCGGGAGAAGTGCCCTCCCCAACATGCGGCCGGTCGCCTCGTTCGGCGGCGGAAACCCGCGATTTCCGACGGCAACGGGGCCCGTCGCTCATCCACGCCCCCTTAATCCATGTCTGCGATCGCCTGATCAAGGCCCAGAGAGGGAGGGGGGAGGGACATCGGGGGCCTGGAAGCGGCGCTACGAGGCCGGGAATCGGCGATACGTCGGCCGACACGTCAGCGAGATCGGCCCCTCATCGCAGAAGCGCAGTCGCGAGCGAGCGAGGCACGGACACGAGGAGCGAGGGGCGAGGAGCGAGGAGGAGGAGGAGGAGGAGGAGGAGGAGGAGGAGGAGGAGGAGGAGGAGGAGGAGGAGGAGGAGGGGGAGGAGGAGGGGGAGGAGGAGAGGAGGAGGAGGAGGGAGGAGGAAGGAGGAGGAGGGAGGAGGGAGGAGGAGGAGGAGGAGGGAGGAGGAGGGAGGAGGAGGGAGGAGGAGGGAGGAGGGACACGGCGGGCCGCCCCGAGCCGGGAGAGCGGCGAGGCACGGGCACGGTCGCAGGTCGAGGCCCATTTCCCCCCTGAGCCGATCCTCCGCCCCCCCGCGCGCGGCGCTGCCCTGGAGTAATTAATACAAAGGGCAGGCGCCCGTTGAGAGCTGGGAAGGGAAGGCCGAGGAGACCGCCCGGCTCGAGCTGGAGGCTGCCGAGGAGGTGCTCCTGGACAAGGAGAAGAGGGGGGGGGGAGACTGGCAGGGCGTTGGCCAGGGAGTGGGCGTGGAAGCAGGAGCGAGCAGGAGTTGGGGCAGAAGCAGGAGCGGAAAGCCCCCACAGAAACGAAAACTGCCATACATGGGCTCCACAGTGGCCCGAGATGTTCCTGGATAGCCTCCCAGACTGCACAAAATGGCTCAAGATTACTTCGACGAGAATTTCGGATGGCCCCAAGATGGCTTCACGGTGGCCGAGGAGCCTCCTAAGGAAACGACTGAGAGGCCAGCGTGACTGCAACGCCAAGCAGCAGTTCAAGTATGGTGGCTTTCTCGCCATGGCTCCCTTCAGACGGGCTGGAAACGCTCTAAGACGGCCCAGGGGTCAAGAGCCCTGAAAAGGGCCATCAGAGCACCCAAGATAATTCCAAGGCACGAAGCCCCTGAGACGCCAGCAAGCTCCACAACAACACCTCCTGCGGGCCTCTTAGACTGGAAGGCTCTGCTGTTGGGTTCGCGTTCCCCTTCTTGGGCCTCTCTTGGGACCGTCTTTGGCGCCTCAGGCAACGTGTTGGTACCCTCGTGGGCCGTTTTTGAGCCTGTTGGAGGCCTCTTGGGCATCTTGCAGGGTCCAAGGACCCGGATATCATGGCGCCACAAGGCCGTGCGAAGGCCGGAGGAAGATCCCGAAGGACCTTCTAGAGAGCTTCTGGGCATGCGTGGTGGGAAACGCTTAGAAAAGGCTTGCCGGAACACGCTGGATGTTCGGACGAACCGCTCCGGGGATTTTTCACGGAAGCCAAAACGACCCCTGGGGCTGCCCTACGGCTCCAGCATCTGAAAATGAGAACTTCTCAGCTCTCGACGAGCTCTCTGGGAATCCTGGAGCGGTCTGGGGGGCCTCATGGGCCGTCTTTGAGCGTCGAGATGCCAAAAGGCTGGCAACTTTTGAATCTGTCAAAAACAGATGGGGCACAAATGAGTTGTGCCTCTTCGAACCCTTTTGGGAGGCCTCTAGGACCCCTCCTTTGCCTCACATTTTGTCCCTCCCCCTGTCGCCAGTCACCGCGTCAGGCATCCGTAGATCGACCCCCGGAACCCCACCAGAGCGCGCGCGGATCCAGAGGTGGCGACGAGGAAAGCCCCCCAAGGCACAGAAGAAGATCATTCACCTTCCGCTACCCCTTGACCGGATGGTTCCCGATTGGGGCAAGAGGAAATGATCCAGAGGATTTGAGCCGCATTACCGATGCATCGATGACGACGGTCATGTCAGCTTGTGATTAACAATTCCGGGGGGGGGGCGTGTGGTAATATGATATAAGAATTAGCCTGGCGAAGCACCCAACCATATGCAGTTGTGAGTCCCGAAGTTGTGAATATCGTCCTCGGTGGAGCTCCTTATGGGGCCACGAAGTGTGTGAGGGGCCTGCCACAGTGGTGGTGGTGGGGAACCGCATGCGGGCACCCCCACTCGGGCCTACGGTGGAGCTCCCTGTGGGGCCACGACGCGCTGCCCCGGGTGGGGGAACCGCAGGCGGGCACCCCCACTGGGGCCTACAGTGGAGCTCCCCGTGGGGCCACGAAACGCTGCCCTGGGTGGGGGAACCGCATGCGGGCACCCCCACTGGGGCCTGCGGTGGAGCTCCCTGTGGGGCCACGAAACGCTGCCCCGGGTGGGGGAACCGCAGGCGGGCACCCCCACTGGGGCCTTCGGTGGAGCTCCCTTGTGGGGTTGCGAAACGCTGCCCTGGGTGGGAGAACCGCATGCGGGCACCCCCACTGGGGCCTTTGGTGGAGCTCCCTGTGGGGCGAGCCAACTAAGAGGGGGAAGCCATGGCTCGGACTCGAACGAAACAATGTGTTCCGTTTTCGTTTTGCTTTCGCATGTCCCGCGTTCTGTCTTCGTTCCGCCCTTGCGACAAAACGAAATCACAACGAGGACGGTCCACGAGATCACTAAAGCACAGATTAGCTCTAGCCCTGGGGTAGCATCGAGCCCGAGTCGCCGACATACGTCTCCGATAGATCGCGGATGGGCCCCCAATAGCGAGAACACACGTTCCTGGGCAAGGTTGGCCATCGGCCCCTCTCGGCGATGAATGGGCGATCGGGGATCGTTCTACTCCCCCTTGCGCCTGTCCCCCCAACGTTGCCCCTCAACTAAAGCGGGGATACTGCAAGATTCGTCAGAACTAAACCGGTGCTTATGCGGTCGGCGCTGCTTCAGTGCTGGCACGAGGTCTTTGGCCCAGACGCAGGGGTGCCCGAAAGCCGGCAGTGCCCCCGCATGACTGAAGAACGCCTCTCCTGGCAAGCGCCCGAGCTATCGAGCGCCTCGATGTTCAACGGCGTGCCAATGTATTTTCGACGAGGCTCACGCGAACGACAAACCGGCTGCATGCCCCTGGCTTTCCCGCCTCCTCCTGGCGACGGAGGCGGCCACGTGGAGCGCCCAGCGGCGGGGCCGGGACCGGCTGCCCCGGAAAGCTGCTGCCGCAGGGTCGGAGCATGCTCTGCTCTTCGCTCCCCTCGCCTGGATCTCGTGGGGAGCCCTGGCCCGGAGCGCCCCGGTTCCCGTCCAGGGTAGGGAGCCCACAAAGGACGTGCGCGCCCAACCATGCACGTGCACACGGCCCCTCGATCCGCGAGGCCGCCCGCGTGATACGAGCACTCGCGCCGTGCATGTTCTCGAAACCAGCGTGGATTCATGTACGTGTACGTCCTTCTGTCGCTCCTGACAGGGGCCCGAAGAAGGAGGGGGAGGAGGAGGAGGAGGAGGAGGAGGAGGAGGAGGAGGAGGAGAGGAGGAGGAGGAGGAGGAAGAGGAGGAGGAGGAGGAGGGGCGGGGGAGGAGGAGCAGGAGGAGGAGGATGAGGAGGAGGAGGAGGCGGGGGAGGAGGAGCAGGAGGAGGAGGAGAAGGAGGAGGAGGAGGAGGAGGGGGAGGAGGAGGAGGAGGAGGAGGAGGAGGAGGAGGAGAAAGGGAGAGGAGGAGGAGGAAGACGAGAAGCAGGACGATGGGCGAATCACGAGGGGCGGGGGAGGAGGCGGGGAGGGACGACTAGCAGAGAGGGAGAGCGGAGCGCGGGCGGCGGCCTCGGCGTCGTAGGCGGCGCGCTCGGCGTCTCGCTCCTGCGCAGGCGCTCGGCATGCCAAGAAGTCGGCACGGGATCGGAAGCTGCGACTGCCCTGCTGGACGATACACCCTGCGAAATGCTTAAGAAATCATGGGCTAAGAATCTTATAGTCTCAGAACTTGAATAAAAAACCCAACATGTCCATTAAACACTTAGGATGTACACTGAAACGTGAAGAATAATCGAGACTCTGGCCGAAAACTTGGGCTTCTTAAGCATCGCCTAAGGTGTACGGCAGAAGCGCGTCAGAGCCGCAGCCCGCCCCGTCGCTGAGCTGGATCCCCCCTGGTCCAGGGATGGACAGAGACCCCTTTAGCAAAACGCGGTTTGGTGAAAACGGCCTCGGGCCCAAATCGGGCGGGCGCGAGCCTGGAACACGACGGCCGCGGCGCCCTCTCGAGAACCGAAAACGGACAAATCACTAATCGACGTGTCAAGGTGGGGGTTCTGTTCACCCCCGACTGGTACGGACGCAAGGTCACCGTCGCAAGTTCGACTGGAGAGCGAGGACGCAAAAACTGGGTCAAACTGCCCGCCTCGCCGCTGCTGGATCCGCCTGGGACGGGCGCAAGGTCAGCGTCGCCTGTGTTGCTCGGATCACGGCTGGAGCCCGACGAACACGGAAAGCCAGCCCTAGAGTCACCGTCGCCAAGTATACTGGCGCTGGCGGGCGCAGGAAATAGGTCAGACCTGCCCACCTCTTCGATGCTGGATCCCCCTCTTATGGGCACAGGGTCAAAATCCCCAGGTTTGTTGGAACATGCGATGGAGATGGACGCTGAGGTGATCGATGACACGCGCGACATCTTCGGAGACCAGTCGGGGCAGGCGGACTCGAGGCCAGCAACGGATGGAGGCAAAAGACCTGGGGCATTCACCTCAGCTACCGCGCGCAGCGGTGCGACGTAGGAAGGTCGGGCGAAGAGGCGAGCGCGGCCAGCCCAGATCAGGCGGAGTGGAGATACTGGATCTGCCAAAAGAGGATCGACAGCACGCACACACACACACATACCAAAGTAGTCATCACCCCCTCTTCGACGCCCCCGAGAAGGCGTCCGCTGCCGCCGCACACCTAATTAAAAGACGAGGCCAGCACGATGACAAAATCGGGGGAGGCACCAAAACTCCGTAATCACTTAGATCTTAGATCCCGCGGCTCTGGAGGTGTCTCGGGCGCCGCGACCTTCTCAGAGCGCTCCGGAACGCTCTGAGAGCGTCCTGGAACGCTCTGGAAAGGATCGATCCTTGTCCTGGCAATTGGCCGGGCATGTCCTCCTACAAACAATGTTTGGAAGCGCAATACAAAGTGTCAACACGCAACTATCAAGCACAGGCCGGAAGGGCACGGAACATCCTCCCCTGCCTATCGCTTCCTGCTCTCCTCGAGCACTCCTCCTGCAGAGGGGCGCCGTGCCCGCGTTGCCCTGGCCCTCGTCCGCGGCCCCGCCCGAACCCCGCCGCAGCCCTGGCGCGGCAGGCGGCCGACGCCCCTTTTGCGCGGGGGGGCCCCCGCGGCTCCTGCGCCCTCGCGTGCAGGTGCTGCCGCTCCTCGGCCCACTGCTGCCGCTCCTGGGCGCCGCGGGGGCCCCGCGCGGGGGGCGCGCCGCGCGGGCCCCCCGCGGGGCTCGCCGCGGGGCCCTGCAGAGGGGCAGGGGGAGCCCACAGAGTCTGCCGCCGCCTCCGGGCTCCGCATGGGCCCTCCACCGGCTCGTGGGGCCGTCGGGAGGCGGCTCCGCATGCAGGTCCCGTCCTGCAGGCCAGGGGCGCGCCGACATGGATCCGCGATCCCCTGGATTTGGCGCGCGGTCGCCGAATCCATGGATCGGGGGAGGCGCCCTCCCCGAAGTGCGGCCTGCGCCGCCTCGCTCGGCGGCGGAAAGCCGCGGCTCCCCATGGTAGCGGGACCCGTCGCCAACCCACGCCCCCTTGATGCATGTTGGCGACCGCCAGGCTCCATCGGCCCAGGCCCCGCTTCCCTCAGGTCCCGACTCCCCCGTGCCAAATCTGCCCCCGTCCTCGCTCCCGCCCCTGGATCGGCGGCGAGCGAGGGGGAGAAGTGAGCAGGAGAAGGCCCTCTCAGAGGGCTTGGACCCCCCCCCCCGGCCTTCTGGGAAGTGTTCCAAGCCTTCCCAGAAGACAGAAAGCAACTTCTCGGAAGGCGCGAGGGCTCCTGAGAGGTCCCGCCGCCTTCTGAGCAGGCCTTCTCCTTCTCAGCTCCCCCCCTCGCTCGCCGCCGACTGGAGCCCTGGGAGCGCGCTCTTCTACGAGATCTGCGATCGGCGGTGGACAAACCTCCCTTTCGTAAACCTCCCCTTGGCGAAGACGGCCTGGGACCGAAACCGACGGACCTGGACCCGCAAACATGACGGCCGCGACGCCCTCCCGCGAACCGACAACGGCCAATTCCTTAGTCGACGTGTCAGGGTACGGCAGGTTCGTGTCGTGCCGACCCCAGCGTTGGTTTTTGACACCGCAGGGATCGTTCAACCTTGAACGATCGGCCGCTGCCGCAGCGTCCGATCGTTCAACATCGATCGATTCTGGGTCGCCGGCGGCGTTCAACCTTGAACGCCCGCGCTGGGGTCAACGCTGGTCGACACGACGCAAACCTACCGTAGGAGGTCTGCCCACCCCCGAGCGCTACCGGGGGCGCTCCACCGTGCCCCCGCTCGCCCACCCGGCGACGCCACGGCTCGCACGCCGGCGCCGCTTGGGGAAACGGCTCATGGGCGCCCCCTCGCCCCGCCCCCTGTCCTTCCCCCGCCCGTCCCCGGCAGCGGCCGCTGCCGACGGCGGCTCCTGGAGCGGAGAGGGTCCAAACCTCCACGAGGAGGAGGAGGAGGGAGGAGGAGGAGGAGGAGGAGGAGGAGGAGGAGGAGGAGGAGGAGGAGGAGGGGAAGGGGGAGGAGAAGGAGGATGAGGAGGCAGGAGGTGGAGGAGGAGGGGAGGGAAGAGCAGGAGCAGGAGGAGGAGGAGGAGGAGGAGGAGGAGGGGATGGAAAAAGGAACCCAGTGGCTCCTGCACGTGGCGGGGACGCGCATCGCTGGGAACCAAGAGCGCCGCCGCGAACGGGGGGTGTCCCCGCGCAAAGATACGCTTTCGACAGTACGCGCGGAGTTCTTGGGAGTGCGCTGCGTCGGGGCATCCTCGTCCTCGCCGTCCTCCCTCCTAGGTCCTGCTCGTCCTCTTCGTCGGCTTCCCCGTCCTCGTCGGCATCGTCAACTTCGTCCCCGTCCCCGTCCTCGTCGGCCCCGTCGTCCCAGGTCGTCCGCGTCCTCGTCAACCTCCTCGTCCTCGTCGTCTTCCCTCCTAGCTCCTCCCCTGTGGGAGGCACAGCACCAACAAACAAAACCAACAACACCAACAGCAAACACACCACCACCACCACCACCACCACCACCACCACCACCACCACAACCACAACCACCACCACCACCACCACCACCACCACCACCACCACCACCACCACCACCAACAACAACAACAACAACAACAACAACAACCGCATCAGCATCATCAACAACAACATCAGCAGCAACAGCAACAACGACACCAACGAACATAACAACAACAGCAACAATTACAACACCAACAACAACAGCAACAGCAGCAGCAGCAACAACACCAACACCAACAACAACAGCACCAACAACAAACAACAACAACAACAACAACAACAACAACAACAACAACTCCAACACCAACACACAAACAACACCACCACCACCAACAACAACCATCAAGTTAATCATGTTCGCTCTTATCTGCTCGAGTGTCATTCATCGTATATGTCCCAACCCTCGATACACGCCGTCTTCGTCTTCGAGCGTACCCCTTTCAGGGTGTTATATCTTTCTTCCCTGCCGGCCGGGCCCTGGCAAGCGGCGGGACGGCCGCGGACCGTCGGCCTGAACAGCGGCAGCGCTGACCGGCGGCAACCCGACCCCAAGAGGGACGGACAGGGGACCGACCACCACGACGACGACGACGACGACGACGACGACGACGGCGACGACGACGACGAGCGAAAGCGAGAGCGACAGCGGGGCCACGAAAGGCAACAACAACAACTGCAGCAACAGAAATGTTGGAGCTCGGCGCGGATTGCTCGGATCGGCGCCTCTGACACCGACCCTGGGGGTCCAGCGCCGGTGCAAGAAATCCGCGCGGAGCGCCAACAGTGAAAGCTTATGAAGTTGCTTCCTCTTCGATTTATCCTTCTCTCCTTCTCAGTCCAGCCTCCCAGCATCCCCAGCGGCAGCTGCAGCGGCAGCAGCAGCGAGCACCAGATGCTCGGCTGCAACTGCGGAAATCGCGAAACAGTTGTATGTTCCATTACCGCTGCAGCACCGCTCTGGGAAGCGATCCAGAAGTGAGTGCGCGCATGAGCAGGGTCCTTGCCTTGTCGCTCGCAGCGCGCACGCACCCTCGCGTCTCGTCCGACGCGCGCGCAAGCGCCACATAGCCCAGGTCTGACCCTGGTCTGTGCGAGGGGAAGGAGGAGGAAAGGATGGATGAGCAAGAAGAAAAACAACAAGTCTTGCTCAGGAGCCCAACGAAAGGGGGGAACGACAAGACACCCACGCCGCTGATCCGCGGACCTCTCCGGACGTCGAGGCGAAAGCAGCCTTGGTGACGAGGGATGCGCAGCCATATCAATCCGTGCCCCTCCTCCGATTGCCAACCCCCGCCCCTCGGGAGCCGCACACCCGAAGGTCGGCGGAGGGTCACCGCATGACGTGTGGCCGACCCTCCGGCCGGAAGCCTCGTGGGACGGCCGGGGCGTGGCCTCGGGCAGCTGGCGGGCTGCTGGGCGGAGAGGCCACCGACGCCCTCCTGATGCTGCGACCGCTCGCCGTGCTGCTGCCCGCGGGGCACGCGGCGCCGCGGCGTCGGATCGGGCGACGCGCTCGGCGGCTGCGGAGAGGGAGAGAGAGAGACGACTGCCCCTCCCCCTCCTTGGTGGCCCCCAAACCAGGTGGTGACACACCCGGTGGTGACCTGAAATCCTAAAAACGTAATTTCTAGGTTTGGGGACACAGGGTCACCACCGGGTTTCGTGATTCCCGGGACCACCCGCGCTCGAGACATCCTCGAAACACCGCCCGAGTTCCAAAATCCAGTGGTGACACCAATTCGCCCCAGACTCACCACCGGGTGTTCTCACCACCACGTTTGGGGACCCCCGACCTCCTCCCGGCGAAGCGGCGGCGGCATGACCGCATGACCGGGGCACGCCTGCTGCACGTGCTGCTCCCTCTTGGCCAGCTCCTCTCTCTCTCGCTCTGCCGGCCGAGGGGGGGGGGGGCACCAAAGTGGAGGCTTCGCTGTCGCCGCTGCCGTCGCTCGCCGTCGCTCGGAGGTCCATTGCCAGTGCATGTCTCGGGTTCCTGCGTGCCTCTTCTAGCCAGGTGGTCGAGGAGGCTCCTCGAGAGTCCTCGCCGAGAAGAACATGCACACGTCCGAGCGACGCCAGGCATCGTGGTGGTCGGTCGTGGTGATCGTGGCCGTCGTGGTCGCGGTGGCGGAGGTCGTCGTGGTGGCCGCCGTCGCCTGCCTCCCCCCACCCCCGAGGGAGCTGGGGAGGACTCGCAGGTCTTCGACGGAGCTCGGAGGGATGAGCAGGGCTTTCCAGGGGGGGCTTCGCAGGCGGAGGCGGGCGGGGGGGGGGAGAGAGACGCGGGGAGCAGTGGCCCAGGTGGCTACGTTGAGGAGGGGCAGGGAGAGGGGAGCGTGCCATCCCTCGGGCGTCCCTGTCCGCGGATGTCTCGATTTTTCGTGCGTCCAGGTGTGTCGACACTGCTCCCAGGTGCTCCTCCGGTGGTCCCCGCCGAGGAACAATGCACACGTCCGAGCGGTGCCAAGGGAGGGGCAGGGAGAGGGGGGGAGGCGTACGGCCCTCGTGCTGCCGCGTGGATAATGCCAGCAGAGCACGACGGGGCTCTCCCCCGGCCGCGGCGAGCCTCGGCCACCGGCGGGCGCCCAGACCTCGAGACCTCGGGAGCGGCCCGAAAGCCCGGGCTCCTCCAGCGCGACTCTCATCGGCGGCGAGCCCGGGGGGCAAGGGCGAAGGAGCAGGCCTTCTCCGAAGGCTCGGAAGTCCCCCGACCCTCCTGGGAAGCTCTCTACGCCTTCGCCGAGGACACCGGAGACGTCCCAGAAGGCCCGAGGGCTTCTGAGAAACCCCGCCGCCTTCTGAGAAGGCCCTCTCCTTCTCACTTCCCCCCCTTGCCCGGCGCCGATCTTGGTGCAACGCGCTGGCTGAATGGCGCAAAGCAAACGCGCGACGAACCAAAAAAGGTCGCGAGAGGCCCCCTTTATCGACCTCACGCGGTGGCTATCGCGCGCGCTGCCAGCACGGAACGCTGCGCCGGAAGCGCCGGCGCGCACGCGCCATCCTACGCAGGCAGCTGTTAGTTACGCGCCTGTGTCCGTGCGGACAGCCCCCTTTGCACTGCGTCGCTCAGCTTGCCATCGCTCGGACGTCCACTCCCCGTGCATGTTTCGGCTTCGTGCGCGATGTTCTCGCAAGATGACCCTGGATGCTCCTCGATGGTCCCCGCCGAGAACGAAACACCACACGTCCGAGCGATGCCACGTCAAGTGGCGAGCAGGTCCGACCATGCAGCACCGGAACGCCGCAGCGCTCGAGCTCCGCAACAGAACACCTGGCGCAACCGCGGCCTGCCGATCGGAGGGCGGCGGCACGCCGGCACAAGAAGGACACGCCACCTCGGGTGCCGCCGACGGAAGGGCGAGGAAACGCGCGCCGCTCTTCCACAGCATCTTGTTCAGCAGGGACCGACCGACCCTGCATTCCTGTAATTAGACCACCACGACACGTTCCCAGGACAAAATAATATTCGAATCACAGAAGCAGCGTCCTTAGAACACAGAACTGACGCATTGAAACACAAGAGTGTCGCAGTCAGACATGCTACGAGAGCAGCCTCATATGCAAACCACGACGGGTGTCCAGAGCGTTCTCCTGTGGGCATCTGGGCCTCTACGCGAGCCAGGACGCTCGGCCATTGCTCGTTGCTGGGCGCGGGGTTGCAGCCTGGGGCTTTCGGGGCCTCCTTGGTTGGACGCCCGAATTATCCGGGGTAACTCGGGTCCGGGGTAACTCGGGTTTGGGTTTCCGAAAAACCAACCCGAGTTAGCCCTGACCCGAGTTACCCCTGATGATTCGGGGCTGTGGACGCCCGAAATATCCGGGGTAACTCGGGTCCGGGATAACTCGGGCTCGGATTCCCGAAAAACGAACCCGAGTTAACCCTGACCCGAGTTACCCCTGATGATTCGGGGCTCTGACTTTTGGTGGTCTCCAAACCAGGTGGTGAGACACCCGGTGGTGACCCCGATTCCCCAAAAAGTAATTCTGGGTCGCCACCGGGTTTGGGGACACGCGGTCGCCACGAGGTTCTGCGTTTCCTGGGCCAGCCAGCGCTCGACAACCATTACCCAAATCGCCCAAAACTCACCACCGGGTGTTCTCACCACCACGTTTGGGGACACCGAGACCTTGGGAGCCCGTCGAGCCGTCCGGGGCAACCGGACGCCCGACAACAAGACGGCAGCACCAACAGCTTTCTCAAAGCGTGTCCACCATCCACGGCATTTGCGCTCTGGGGGCCCTCTCGGTGCGCCGCGGCGCTCGCGCCACCTGCTTCTGCACACGGGCCGCCTCTGCCTCTCCCCGGGGAGCTGCCGCGGCGTGCCCCCCCGCCCTCTGTCGGTGGCGGGCCGAGGCCGAACGTGAGCAACTGAGGCAGCACAGGTCCTGGCGATCGGTGGGACGTCCATTTCCCGTGCAGTTTTCGATGTCGTGCGTGTTTTTTGGGGGGGGGCTCGATGGTCATGGTGCTCCTCGATGGTCCTCGCCGAGAAAAAAACAAACGCACACGTGCGTGCGATGCCAAGATGCTGTGGCGCCGCGGAGCGCGCTCGGGGCGGCGCCCGAGGCGCCGCCAGGCGTGCCCAGCGGAGATCCAAGAAATCCGCGCGGACCTCCGAGCAGATGTGTTTTTGCGGTATTCTGCGTCTTCGAGTAATGCTTCGAGAGGGCGCTCGGCCCTGCCTGCCTCGCATCCGTCGTCTGGGCGGCTAGGCGGGCGCCGGCATGGGCGCTGGCCCCAGCCTTCTTGCTGCTGCGCGGCTCGCTCTCCGCGCCGACGCGCGGTCAGCCTCCGCTAATCCCGTTCTGGGCCCCTGTGACGTCGGCCCACGTCTGTTCCTGGTGTCGCCCGTGTCCTTGAGGCCTCGGGGGCCCACCGCATCAGAACAACTAGGCTCACGACCGCGGGCTGCGCATCCGCCTGCGCAAGACTCGTCGCAAGGGAACTGTTCCTTCAGAAGGAGGAAGAGGATCACATGCGGGAAAAGGAGGAGAAGGAGGAGGAGGAGGAGGAGGAGGAGGAGGAGGAGGAGGAGGAGGAGGAGGAGGAGGAGCCTCCTCCCCTCCTCTCTCCTCTCCTCCTCCTCACTCCTCCTCCTCCTGGAGGGGAGGGGTAAGGAGGCGGAGGAGGTAATTAGATCAAAGGGGGGGGAAGGGAGGAGGCCCATAAGGGGGAGCAGGGAAGGGGAGCATGCCACGGGAGGAATGAGCAAGGTTCTGGCTGCCCTCCTCCGCCCGAGCGCGCAGGACACGGGCGCAGCCCACAGCGGCGACCCGGCTCTGCAGCCTCGGCCTCGGCCTGCCGCCTGCCAGCGCCCCCGGCGAGGCGTGGCGCCGCGCGTCCCGCACGCGGGCCGCGCGGGCCGCGCCGGCCGCGCCGGCCGCGGGCGGCCGCGGGCGCGCCGCCCGGGGCTCCCAGGGTTACTCCCAGAGCTTCTTTTCCGCAACTAATTTGCGGAATTGTTTTTTCCTCAAAAACATGTTGATTCCGCAATTCCTTTTTTTGGTTGTGACACAACATAATTCCGCAGTTCCGCTTTTTTTGTCTTGAGCAATGATGTTGACGATGTTGACGCTGATGGGTTTGGTGCTGTATGTATATATATATATATATATATATATATATATATATATGTGTGCGTGTGTGTGGCACGCACATATACATATATTTGTATGCATATACATATATATATATATATGCATATGTGTACATATGCATTTATATATGTATATGTATGTATGTATGTATGTATGTATGTATGTATGTATGTATGTATGTATGTATGTATGTATGTGTGTATATGCACCCATGTACGCACGTATGCATGTATAAGTATATGTATATGCACATTGCCGCACATGTCGCCATATATATACACGCCCGTCGATTAACGTATGATATGCGCATACCCCCGTGTGAAAAAAGTGCGCATACCATCCACGATTGGGTACATACATTTTTTACGTTACGCGCGTGCAAACGCAATTGATCATACACAGCATATGGATTTATGGACATATCTGCGCAAACGTATACACACACACACTTGCAGGTACGTCACGCGTTGGTCACCGCGCTTGCTTCCGCAACCTCCGATACGGATGGAGCGGCAAAAGGGGGTGGAGGACCTGGAGGTCAGCAGTATGATGTCATACTGGCGTTGGAGGGTTTGGCGGATCGACGGGTCGGACCACCCTTCTTGAGATTTCTTGGGGGGGTCCTCCTCCTCCTCCTCCTCTTCCTCCTCCTCCTCCTCCCTCCTCTCCTCCTCCTCCTCCTCCTCCTCCTCCTCCCCCTCCTCCTCCCCCTCCTCCTCATCCTCCTCTATCTTCCGTTCTCTGTCTCCCTCTTTCTCTCTTTGTCTCTTTCCTTCTCCTTCCCCCCCTCTTCATCGCAGTATTCATCTCCCTCGCCCCCCTTCCCCCCTCCCCCTTCCTCCCCTCCCTCATTTCAAGCTTTCCCCCTTCCGCCATGAACCGATCCCCCTGGCGATCCTTCGATTTGAAGCGCCATCGTCGTCCGCCGTCGAACGATTCATAGCTGTCGAAACTGACCCAAAACATCATCCACTGAAAAGGAAGGGCCAGGAGGATGAGGGGGGGGGGGCGAGGAAGGGAGGGAAGCGTGAGGAGGAAAGGGGAATGGGAGGGGGGGGTCGGGAGAGGGGGGAAGGGGGAGAAGGAAGGTGATTATTGAGGACCTCCACCCCATATCTGCAAACTAATATGGGCACGGATGGTTCCGCCGCCTCGAGGTGGTCCACTTCCCTCGCGTTGGCCCAGGCGTAACTTGACCGATCGATCGATCGGCTCATTTCAGCTTGGACCTGCGCTGGGGACGGGAACAACCTCGAGGTGGTGGTGCCGCACATGTCCATATCATGTTCGTTTACTCTGCGCGTCGCTCCGCGGACCAACCGTCGGTCGGTCGAAACAGCGTTCACTGGCTAGCCTGCTTCTGTACAGTCGGTCGCTCTCTCTCTCTCTCTCTCTCTCTCTCTCTCTCTCTCTCTCTGTCTCGTAGGATCACTTGTTCCTTGCTCGTTATCATTCTTCTTACACATACTATGTCTATACCCATAGTTTTGTAGTTTCGTGTTTCTCTGTATCTCTCTCTCTCTCTCTCTCTCTCTCTCTCTCTCTCCCTCTCTCTCTCGCCATGCGCTTTGTTCACCCTATATATCCTCTTTCTCCCTCTATCTCTCTCTCTCTTTCTCCCTCTCTCTCTCTCTCTCTCTCTCTCTCTCTCTCTCTCTCTCTCTCTCTCTCTCTCTCTCTCTCTCTCTCTCTCTAGTCTCGGCTCGAGAGTGCCCTGCACTCAGACCGCAGCCGCGACGCGAAGCGCCCCGCCTCGGAGTCAGACTCCCAGGCCTCGCGAGACCGGAGGGGTCCCAGCAGGACCCTACTGATTCGCGTCACCTCTCTCCCCACCAGAGCGCCCGCCGCAATGGCCCCCGGTAAGCCGGAGCGCCGTCGCTCTTCCAAGCAGCCGCCGAGCTCACGTCCTGCTGCTGAAGGGTCTCTCCTCCAACGCAAGCAGGACTGCATCGCAGCTTTCAAGCAAGCGGGGTCTGACCGCCCCACGGCCGCATACAACGGGCTTGCCGAGCTGAACGCGGACGAGCTTCAGGCCACGTACGACATGCACAAGACCAACACAAAGAAGCTCGGCAGTGCCTTGATCCGCATGTGCGCCGCCAACCAGATCAGCTACACGCTGGATCACCACCAGCGCAGCAAGCCTAAGCGCATTGGTGGTGACACATCACACCCACCAGCTGCGTCCGCACGTCTTCAGGCTGCGGACGCCCAATTCATTGCCTTGGACCCGGCCTTCTGGAAGGTCCCAGTCCTCGCCGAACCCACATCACTTGACGACGGCAAGACGTACAAGCCCAGTATCAGCCTCCACGACTACGAGAGCGGAGAACGGCTGCTGCAACACCACCTCGAGCAGGGTAAGCGTACCACGGGTCAGCTTGCGATTGCTGTCATGGGCCCAAAAAGCGATAACTACGTCGGTACCGAGCTCGCCGTCCCCGTGCTGAAGCGTCACCCCAAGGCGCCCAAAGTGGTCCACACGCACGTCCCCGTGACCGTGTACCAGCTGGGCACCAAGGAAGTCGCCTGCACGGAAAAAGTAGCCGTCGCCACCATCGATCCTGCCGACCACGTATGCTGGATTCGGGTGACCATACATGAAACCGAGGCCATCGCCGCAGTCCCCTCCATGCATCAGGCCTTCGAGGATCAGTTCTCGGGAGGTGCCCCCGTGAACGGTGGTCCACGCGCCAAGGGTCCTTTCCGAAGGGACTCCGCTCCACAGGACAAGGCGCGCCAAAACCAAAAGCACAGGGAGTCCAAGAAAGACGCTCGCCGCCAGGAGCTCGATAGTCAGCTCCAGGACACCTTCAAGGCCCTCTTCCACGGCAACTTTAAAGCCGTCACCATCCTCGAACCCTGCAAAAGCCTAGGCAGGTTTGGATCGGGCGTCGGAAAGAGGTCCCTGGCTGCCACCTTCGGCGTCAGTCTTCAAGCGGTCGACAAGGTCTTGGCGGGTTCAGGGCAACTCGGCGCCACCTACGACCTCAGCAACGTAGGTGCAGACGAGCCCACTGCAGACAAGTACCAGACCGTGTGGTTCCCTGAGGACCAGCCCATCACGATGGCAGATGCGTTCCAGAAGTCGGTGGACTTCAAGGCCCTAGGAGTCGTCAGGCACGGCAAGTCAGGCTTATTGGGGATCCGTGTTGCACGAGGGTCAGACGCCGCCAAGGCTGCTGCCGTCAGCATCCGTGGCTGCGAAGCCACCCTCGCCAAGACGCGATACCGCATCACTGGCATTGCGGCACGCCACGCCACGCTGACCCAGCTCGCTAAGACTCTCACGGGCCCGTCCGTCAAATGGGACTGTGAGGTCTACCACACCGCCTGGGACCCAGCCACTTCGGCTCAGTTTGCCTTAGTGCGCGCCCATCGTCCCCCACCCACATATACGGTACAGGTCGCAGGGTGCCCCATCCCGTGGAGCATCACCGAGGCCCCGTTGGCTGAGGTGGTGCCGAAGAGGGACAACGTTACCATTGTCACCCCTACCACTATCACAGAGCCTGTGACGCCGCCAGCCCGTGGTGGCGGCTTCAGCCCCGCCACGGGCACACTCCTCACCAAAGCGGCCCAGAGCCCTTACCTCCACGACCTCATGACTGCCACGCCCAAAGGCAAGGGCGTCGCACCGCTCTGATCCCCAAGGAGGAGCCTTTAGCCAAGCGCCACCGATCCTCCAGTGGGAAACGCGACGCCACGCCGCACGCAAGATCACACGGCGCCCCAGGCCGCAGCTCCTCTGCACCCCCGCACGGCACGGATGGAGCTGCCGAGCAGACGGCCGTCCAAGGATCAGGTGGTCATGACCCGCAACTTGGCACGGTGGCGGCTGAAGGCGGGGGCCACACGGAAGGGGGCGCTGCCACAGCCGCCGAGGTACCAGGCGACGCTGACGACGTCGAGATCCTCTCATCAGGTGATGAATTCAGCGTGGCATCTCACGAACTTAACACCCTCGGCGAACGCTTCGCAACGGCCCCTAAACTGTCAGATGCCGCCACGACCCGCATCCAACACATGGAACAACAGCACGAGCTGCTTGCCAACACGGTGGATAACATGCAGGTTCAGCTTGCGGGCGTTCTCTCATCCCAGGCCACACTCACGGAGCACGTTTCAGGTTTGGAACGAGGGCTTGCCACCGTCGTCACTCAGCAACAGACGGCAACTACCGAAGCTGCTGCACTGCGTGGCGACATCCAGGCCCTCCTCGGGCACCTCACGGGGGGCACCATCCACCTGCCACAGGTGGCCACTCTCGAAACAAAAAAGGAGGAAGCTGCATCAGTTGCCGATCCCGTGGCTGTCTGCGGGTGGATTGACCAGCCAGGCCAGGTCACCCCAGGGACGGGGCCCCCAGGGGCTGACAAAGGCAAAGACAAGGGTCGGGTCACTCAGGAACCCTATTGAAGGTGCCTCAGAGAGCCTGCCTCAGCCCTCCGAGGAAGCGCCTTCAGAGGCATCTCTTCTCTCTTCGCGTCGTATCTCTTTCTTGTCATATCATGTCAGTTTTGGCAGCAGCACGAGCAAGCTATCTGGTGTAGGGACACCTGTCATCTTGCTGTGGGCGTGTTTGTTGCAATGTACATGAGCATGCAGGGGTATCTGAGGATGCGTGCTGACATGCAGCTTTTGGCTCATCGCTCGCGCCGCCCGCCAGGCCTCGCCATCATGTGGCGCCTTGCCTGCAGCCTGGCCCTCCCCTCGCTCGCTGGAGCACACCCGTCTTCAGGCGGTGCGCCCCAGCATGGAGGTGAGGTTTTCCTGCGACACGCTGAACGTGGGACTCTTTTCTACCTCTACGATGACAGCATCTACAAGTACGATCACTGCACCATTTTGGACCCGATCGTGAACAGCACCGTAGCCGCGGGTCCGTGCGGCAACGGACCGCTGGGCGCCATCGTGAGCGCATACACGCCCTTGTCAACTACGACACATGCATCGAAATCCACCCCCAGCGTGGCCTCGACTGCGGTGCAGCAGATCCTTGACGGGGACGTTGATATAGGCCAGGCACACAGTGGCGGCTTCAGCCCCGCTGTCGTGCCCCGCTATTGCCCCACGGGTCTCACCACCCCCCTGTGCGCTAGGGGCGAACCCGAGGAGGACCCTGCTTTCTGGCACCTGATGATGATCCGTGCCCGGCTCATACCGTGTGCTGCGGCGTGGGCACCAGGTGAGGACCACCAGGACGTGTTCTGGGCATGGCTCGAGGACTGCGTCCCGTACATCCTGGCGACGCTTCATCTGCCACAGTACGATCACCTCTTTCAGGAGGATTCTGAGGACACAACCGACGCCCTGCGCCAGCGCACCGCGGTCGACATGTGCGAGGACATCTGGCACAGAGCGGGCCCCGACAGACAGCGCACCAACCGCAACCTCACTCGTGTCCAGAGCAGCCGCGAGTACGCCACCCGCTACTTTGGCCTCCTTCTGGAATACCAGGGCGCTCGTGCCACGCTCGTCGGTCCTGAGGCTTTCACGGCACCTTTGCCGCCATACCTCTCACGGGCCCATGCTTTGCTGCCAAGAGGCCTCCCTCCACCCGACCAAGACGCCATGGCGTACCTCGCCGATGTGATCCTGCACCAACCGCCAGACATGCTGCCGCTTGTCGAGGCGGAGCTCGCCGCGGCACCGATGGAACCGCCAAACCCACCACCGCCAGCTGGCCTCGCCCAGCACGCCACGGGCGATCAGGCCGCAGATGATCCCGTTTCATGGCTGCTCCAGCACATCGCGGCCAGCGATATTGGCAACACATCCATGGACTCGTTCCACGCGTCGGACGATAGCCAGGACGGCATCGATACTCAGGATCGTGACGGCACGACACACGGCCCAGCGTGACCGCGACAGTGAACCCCACTTAGGGCACACCTCGTCGCACAACAGTCCGCCCCACAACTCAGCTCAGGCCGACCCCTGCGCACAGCTCAACGACGCTGAAGGCGTCACTGCCGCCGACGCGACAAGCCATACCACCGCATCGCCAGCTCGTGCCAGTCCGTGCAGTGGCGGCTTCAGCCCCGCTGCAGCACTGGCTAGCCCTGGACATCCCCAGACCGCAGGTGGCAGCGCCACGCCCCACACCTCTGTACACCGCGACAACGTGACTGACTCAAACCCCAGTGCCATTGGCCACTGGCAGGCCGACATCGACAACGCCCCCATCGATGATGAGTACCCAGATGCCAGCGGTTTCCACGAGCCCCAGCACAGCGCAGCGGCATCACGACATTGTGGCTGCCTCATCTGTCTCTTCGTGGCCACGCACGCCATCGTGATAGCAATGCCGTACAAGGACCAGATCGATGGGTACTTGCCGACACCGAGCCGTGACCCCAGCTACCGACAACGACGACGACGCAAAGCGACGGCACCAGGCCCATCGGTGTCCACCACATCCCGACGCACAACGACATACAACGTCACGGCCGCATTGTGGGCCACTCTCAAATGGACCAACGTCAAACTCAGAGATAGCGTCTCGGGCGGAGCCACCGCAGTCGGGGTCGGCCTCGGGGGTGTCCTGAAATGGGCCAGCGGCAAGCTCGGGGCTATTGCCACGGGTGGAGTCGTGTGTGGTCTTCTACTCGTCAGTGCCAAACTTCTTGCTCAGGGAGCTGTCGGACACGTAGGAGCCCGCATCTGTGCGCGGGCCCTGGACTCATCCACAGCCCAGTGGTGCCTCCGCTGTTGCCAACCGAGCAGGAGGCCGCGTGATGAGGCCACATACAAAATGCCGTGCACGCTCGCCGACGAACACGACGACCAGCACGTGCACGCACTCCGACATCCGCTGCTGCAGGAACACTACGCCGCAGCAGTTGCCGCCGCAGTCGCCGATGTCACTACCGCCACCACCGCCGCCATCGTCGAAGTCACTGCCGCCGTATCGCGAGCCTCGTCTGTCACGCCAAGATCGACCAGCCCGTCTCCACGGGACGGCTCCAAAAGCGGCGCGGCATTCGGTAACCTACCGACTAACGAGGATGCCACAGCACACGGCAGCGACACCGAGGCAAGGGAAACACGTGAGCGCACCCACGATAGCCCGTGGTCCATCTTCCGACATGCTGATGCTCGTGGTTCCTCCCCCGACGCGGACACCCAACCACCACGACGGCGAGCACGCTATGCATCACCCGACAGGCCCCAGGCGCCTTCAGGCCCTGGTATGCCTTACACAGCCCTCAAGCCACCGACACGCAACTTACGCAACACTATCCAGCGCGACCCAGCGGTCCCCGTGCCGCCGAAGAGCATACTTAACGCCCTGTATCAAAACGGCTTTGCGCTTGGTAACAGTGGCGTGTCTACAGAGGACATCAAAGACGCTCTGCGACTCCACGACCATCCTCGATTTACTCATGATCCAACACTCCAAGCGCTGGGGCCGTGGACGGACATCATGCAGAGGCCCCCGAACCGCCTCACTTGGGTGCTGGAAGACTCGGGCGGGAACTCAGGCGAGACAATCTTCCCATACCTCACGTGGGACCTCCGCCAACCCACCACCGACGCGCCCACTGTCTTCTGGCATGGGACCCGCGGCGACCTTGCGGCCCGTCTTGCTGCCAGTGGAGGGCACCTCTTGCCAGGTCCCCGCCGTGAAGCGAAGGGCCGAACTGGCACCAACGTTGGCCGCACGTACGCGAGCGTGCACCCTTCGCTGGCCGCGTGGTACGCAATGCCGCCCCACCCGCCCTACAGTCTCGAAGACGACACCCTCGCGTGGGGACCCATCGCACTCTGGATGTGCGAGGCCACCCAACCACCGCGCGGGGAAAACAGGCACAACTTCGTGAAAGGGGAGGCCCACGGAGCGCGCCTCATTTACCCTCGGGTCCTGAGCCTCCTCATCCGCATGGACTGGTGCGCCCCCACAGAAGCTGCTTCCAGGTGCCGTGCCCTACCACACGCCTATGGCATGGGCGACTGCGCGCACGCCCTTCACATCGCTGGCTACGATCATCCAGATCTCCGTGAGGCGGCTGAAGCTCACGACCAGGAAGCTAGCACCAGGCGCAGACCAGCCATCGCGGCAGCGTGGCCACCGCCGCAGGCACTATACTCGCCAGAGGCAGCGCGAGTATGGGCCAAACAGCACTACGACACGGAAGCAGCCACCAGGGATGACCCCAACCAGCCCCGCCCACGCGTCTCGCTTCACATGCTCCAGCTGGACCCGAAACCACTCATCGACCTGGTGTACACTGGCTTGCAAGCTGTCCCCGTGCGGGGGCATCCTGACGCACGCGGGTCGCGCCCCAGCGGCTCCAGCCCTGGGGCCGCGTCGGGCCCACCACGCACTTACAAGTCAGGCACAGCCCTGGCGCACAGTCCAGACCGCTCATCGACGTCATCAGGAGCCGACGAACGCCGTACGCCTTCCCTCATCAGCGCGGCCGCCGCCCTCGCCCGAGGCCGTGCCCGCCCACGGCGATCTGCCTCTCGCTCGTCACGACAGAGTGGCGGGAACTCCACCTCAGACAACAGTGGCATCGAGACGTGGGAGCACATTGTGACGGAAGAGGAGCCGACTGCCTACCACGTCCTCGCCTACCACGTCCGTGATGTGCGGACCCGTGTCAATGCCCCTGGCATCGAGGTCTGGCTTGACCCTGGTGATCACCACGACGGTGCCTACTTACCGTGGGGGACGACAGTCATGGGCCACCGCGTTATTGACCCTGCGGTGGCGGGGCGGGACGGCTGGGTCATCCTCCACCACGACCACGGCGACACCACTACTAAGCTCTGGGCACCGACCCAAGTCCACGTCAAAGCGGACGACACCTGGCGCACCGTCATGGTACCAGCGGACATGGGGCCCAGTGGATCAGGTGCCACGCCGAGGACGCTCGCCTCCCCGCCGAGGTTGTCCGCACTACAGGCCAATCCTGGTTTGCTGACGTCTGGCCCTTGTGGGATCGCCCGCGACCCCACCCAGACGACCCAGGCACAAACGAGCATGCGCTCCCGCCTCTTACCAGGACGCTGGTCTTGCCTACAGTGTCGATTCCAATGCTGTCAGTACTGTGCGGCTCGCCGCAACACGCAGCTCGGCACCTCGGGCCAACCAACGTGCCCAGACTGCGCCCGCAGCGGACTGCGTACACTTATGGACTGGTCCACGGACTACTCGTGCAACAGTTGGACGTGTGCATACAGCACCAACAACAGGGACTCCGACACATGCTGCCTGTCCAGCAGGTGCCCCATCCCCCCAGTCCACACAGCCTGCTCGACGTCCGTGCCACAGGGATGCCGCCGCACATCCTTGCCCGCCAATTCGGCAACGCGCCAGCCCTCCACGACCTTAAGGAACCCCCCCGAGCGCCTTCAGGCCCCGGGGGGGAACCTCCACAACCAGGGCAAGCAGGTTACCAGGGTCAATGGTACTTCCCACCGCAGCCGCGGCGCGTCCCCAGGCAGGGACTGCCTGACGGCACAAGGCGGCCACCTGGATTCACAGGAACGGGGATGCCCGAAGAACCTTTCCCCGACCAACCTCTTTGGAGGGAAGGCTACGTGCTCTTCAGTCCCCACCAGGCCCTCAAGGAGGAATTCACCTTCAACAAGACGGTCCGCCGACCCTACTCCCTAGCCATCACCAACATGTACAGGGACCGTGTCACGGTCAGGACCGTCTGCGAGTCGATCGCCGAGCGCATCCACACTACCCGCACCCGCTGGCGAGACGTGGTACTGTACTGGGACGCCGAGGGTGGTCCTGGGCCTCAAGCCCTCGACTACGACATGCGACTCTGCGACGCCATGGTGAGCCGTGCCACGACCGAAGCCGAGCTAAACCACGACCGCAGCAACCGTGGTAGTTTCTGCCTCTATGGACCAGCGCACCAGCGAGCCGTCAACATCACGGCGATCTCCGAGCCGCAGAACATCGACTACATGGAGCATGTGCGGCGATACTCACCCGTAGGGGGGACCTACCCTGACCACGCCTTCGAGCACGTCTATCGGGGCTGGCAGCGGCCCGACGTGCCCACCCATCCTCCCCGACACCCGTCCCCTCTCGAGAGCCGACTGGCAGCGACACCAACAGCACCAGCAGCGCATTCAGCAGCGGGACCAACGTGACGCAGGACAGCAGGACACGCCACGCTACCGCTCCCCCGCGCGAGTCCCGACAGGCGGTAACACGGCCTACGACGGGGTTGCCGCCTACTACCGTGGCCCCATAGGTGCCAGGCCCGCGGCTGCTGGAGCAGCCGCCTCCAGCTACGGCCACGCCCCCCACGCCAGGGTACACCCAGCGGTCATCGGCTACCCGCGTGCACCCGTGCAGGCCCTCCCAAGGGCCACCTCGCCAGTGCCAGGGTCCACGCGCGCCTGGGGCCTTTACTCAGGCCGACATGATGGCACCTCCAGCAACCAGCCCGCAGTGATAACCCCTGCGGCTTCAGCCCAGGGGGCTGCAACAAACCGTGGCAGGGCTGGGCGCCCCGAAGGATGGCGTGATGCGAACGTGCGCGCTTGGCAACCGCGCCAGCACACGCCCCCGCCAAACGTGGCTGCAGCACTGCGCCCTGCCCAGGCAAAACCTGCCCCACCTGAGCGGGAGAGGCAGCCGCTTACCCCGCTCGTCCTCACGCACATCCAGGCGCATCACAGCGCCTCCCCGCGGCACAGCGAGGGAAGCGCCCACCACGTCAGCCCCCGCCCCGACGCTGTCGACCCTGACCAGGCCACAGCCACGGCGGAGGGCGGCACAAGCGCCTCTCGCCAGCCCAGCCCATCACCCTGCGCGGCGCCGATCCGATCCCCGAGCAGGGCGGATTCCGAGCGCGCTAATGCCCAGGCGACCTCGCCACGCGACCGCCACACGGGCGGGCGCGTCCCGCGCAGCAGGACCTGCAGCCGCCACAGTTCACGCAAGGCCCCAGGGAGCTCCACGAGCTCGCCGCCTCGCGAGACTCAGGCTGATGGCCGAGCCCCCGAAGTGGTGCCACGCTTCGGAGCCAGCGTCATCGAACCTGGCCAGGTCGACCTCGAGCCGACGCCGTCCACGGACCACGAGCCGCCGCTGCCCACCCGCGTGGATCGTCCCCATCGACGAGGCGCCAACCTTCGACCCGTTCAAGAACAAGTACCGTGTCAAGAACCTTGTGGCGGGTTTCGGCGGTGGCTCACCGCTCTCACCTCAGAGTCGGGGCGGAGCCCCCGCCACCTCAGCCGCTGCCGCGGCAGCGGCGGCCCCGCGGGGAATCAGCCCTGTCCGCAACGTGGGCCTCGCGGCAGCGGGCATGGACGAGGCCCAGCGCCAGGCCTCCGACCGTGCTGCTGGAGCTGTTCCACCAGATGCTGCTCATCAAGATACTGACGGGGCGGGCGCGCCACCGCAGGACGGACCAGCGGTGTCGCGTGCGCAGTATATGCGCGTGCGTTGTGCCGCTGACGCGCCTAGCCGCCGCCGCTGGTTCGCTTTTGCTTTTGTGTTCGGCAGGACGGATCGAGGAGTCGCCTCCCTCTCCCTCTGCTGCCGTCTCACCTCTCCTCCCCTCGTCCCCTATGGTACAGGAGTGAGGAGGATTTTCCGAGACAGTTTTACTGACGTTTATGAACCCCCCCTGGCGCAGTGCCGACCGTGTCCCGCCTATACTTTTGGCCTGACGGCGGCTTCAGCCCCGGTCAAGCTAATCCATAGGAACGCCATGAGCTCCTACTGTGGCCAAGCCTTCTCCCTGGGCGAGGGTCAGGCTGACCTACACCGTGCGGGGCGTGCAAACCCCAGCTCCACCGATGGAGACGGGCCAGGTCGCTCCATACACCTCGTCAGCCTAACATCACCAGTCTCTCAGCGAATTGGCCAACCATCACCGCTCTTGGTGTCGACCACAACGCCGCAGTCATAGCACTGCAGGAGACCCGACATGCCAAGCCGACCAGACAAGCCATCGCTACCAGCTCCGCCAATCCACTCCACGGAGGATACCACGCCAGTCTTGGACCTGACCTTGATCTGGCGCGAGCCCAGCGCAGAGCTGCCCACGGCGGCACAGACCACACTGTTGTGGGCAACACTGGCGCCTCGGGAGGGGTCGCCATCCTCTCTAAGGATGCCATTGTCGACTCCACTGTCGACGACAATGCGCCCTGTATCGTCGCCCTCAAGGCCAAGAAAAGATGGCACGAGGTCTTTCTCCCGCTCTGCACTCAACACCGCCGCAGGCGGCGACGAAACAACCACGGGCCCGCGGGGATCTACATAGCGAGCCTCTACGGGATTGCTGGAGGAGACAGCACAGCTCTTTTTTCGGCTCGCTGACTGCGCCGCCGCTAGGGTCGGCTCAGCCCCTTACTTCATCTGCATGGACGCCAATACGAACATTGACGACAATCCACACCTTCTGCACATGTTGCAGCACGGATGGTTCAACGTTGCTGAGGGCACACCAGACCACACCATGCACACATACGGCAATATCCCTGACTGGGACCGCGTCACCAAGTGCCCCCGCACTTCGCGCATCGACTATATCATTGCCAACCAAGCGGCGCGATCCCTTGTCACCGACTTCTGCTATCTACGCGACTTGCCAGCGAAGTCTCATGTTGGCCTGCAGGTCACGCTAGACCTCAGTCGCCTCGACCATACGGCCCGACTTCTTCTTGCCCCCACGCCCTACCCTCCCGACGATGGAGCTCATGAGGGTCACGAGCTGCAGGCACTAGGGACCCTCATCGCTGGGCGATATCAGGACCGCATGGAACAGGCCGACACACGCGACGACGTGGAGCGCATGTTCGCCCTGGCAAACGAGGCCAGTCATGAGTACCATCTCACCCGTCTGCGCGACCTGCCACCTACACCGCCCGACCACCCAAAAAAGAAGCCCCCCACCATGCACGGGCTCACGCCCATGTTCGAAGAGCGACCAGTTGTCCCCCGCGCCTTCCCCACCTACGGAGCTTCCACGACACACATGAACCGACTGCGCAAGCTCCATCGGCAACTCTGTGAGCTTCGCTTCATCGGACAGCACCATCATTTAGATTGCCGTGCCATCCCGCCCTACCTTGCGCAGCGCATCGACTGCACGTGGACCGCGGCCCGCCTCTTATGTCACAAGCTGCGCCCCACGGTTCTCCTTGACTTCCCCGAGGCCTGGACCCCCGACGAGCCAGCACCTCACGGAGAGCACCTTGACGTTTTGATCCAACACCTCGACTTAGAGCTGGCGCGACGTGCGAACCGTGCCAAAGCTGAACGCATCAAGATATGGGCTGAGGGCGTCCGCGAGCCAAGCGGGCGAAAGGCGGCCATATACGCACGGGCTGCTGACAGCTCGCCACGGCGTATCTCCGCACGCCTACCACACCTGACGATACGCAACTCCACTGCGACACCAACGCCTTTAAACCTGACGAAGCTAGCACGGACGACAGCGACGCTGACACCGAAGCTGGCGGCTTCAGCCCCAGCGACGGTAGTTCGCCCGACACGGACAACGACGAAGACCACACTCGTGAACCACCACCTGCGCAAGTCCCCGACATTCTCCCTGCCAACGCCATTGTTGCTAACACCAAGGACATGCTTAAGCTCATGGTCGACACCTGGGAGCCCATCTTGGGCAGGTACCGTGCCCGTGCTGACATGACGCCGAAGCCATGCCGACGTGGGCTGACTTCTACGACGAGTACCGACAAGAGCTGCCTACGCCATCACCAGCTACCCCTTTCCACCTCACCGACGACCAACTCATCCACTTTATTCGCACCCGTTCACCGCGCCGCGCGGGGGTCTGGACGGCTGGACTACTAAGGAGGCTAAGGAGTTACCCGACGACATTCTTCGCCTCTTTGCCAGCGTCTTACGCGCTATGCAACGCACTGGCACCATCCCAGAACCCCTCCACCATGTGCCAAACCCGTGCCTCCGAAAAGGCCGAGGCGAACTCCCAACGGACCAACGACTTCTCTCGGTGCTTTCCGTTTGGATGTATGCGTGGGAAGCGCCAGCTTACCGCAGCCTCACGGACTGGCGAAAAGGATGGACCCACGCCACGAGTTGGCGCTGTCCCCAAAGCTACCATTGGGGACGTCAGCACCTCTCTTGCCCTGCGCATCGAACACGCCAGGGCCTTACTCCTTCCCCTAGCTGGGGCTGCCCTGGACCGACAGAAGTGTTTCGACTACCTCATCACGGACATCTGCCTTAACCTTGCGCTCCACGCGGGGTGCCCCCAAGACATCGTTTCTGTCCGCAGAAACTTCTACAGTCGTCACAAACGCTACATCCGCATGAACGGTGCGTACTCTAAGGAACTGGCCAGGACAAACGGTCACCTCCAGGGAAGCTCTTGGTCCCTGGACGACATTAAGCTGCTCATGTGTGTGTGGACCAAGAGACAGCATCGATACGTTCCGCGATCACTCAGCACTACTTTTGTTGACGACAGCAACTCCACTACTCACACCGCGCCTGAGTTGCAGAAATCTCTTGATGAAACCGCCAAGTTTGATCGATTTTCAGGTCAACGCATTCACCCTGGCAAAGTGGCGGGGTGGGCGCTCACCGACGAGCTTCACACCGCCGTTACCCAGCTCACTCTGGCGGAACGGCCCTTACGCGTGGTCGACTCCTTCAAGCTCGTCGGGAGTTACATCAACGCCGAGGCAGCGCCGGCTCCAGCCGCGCTAACCTCACGGCCACCGCTGACGCCCGTGTTCGCAGGGCGACTAGTCGCCTGCCGCGCATTGGCAAGCTCCCATCACCGATGCTTATTAAGGCGCGGCACGCCCGTTCCCTTGCTGCCAGTGTCTGTACCACGGGCACCGACATTCAAGCCCCATCAGGCCCCGTCAAAACTGCCTACAACCATGCCCTTAAGGCGGCTATCCGCCCCAAGGGAAACAGGTGGGTCGAGTTTTGGACCCTCATGGCCGTGTGCGTCCCAGGACACGCCCTGGAGATTGACGCCATTACGCAGCGTGAAGTCTTCCTGTGTCTGCGGCGACAGGTTAACCGCGACGCCACTCTCTGCGGTCTCGTCAGGGATCTCCAACACCATGTCCAGACCCTATTTCGGGGGAGGACCTGTCGGACGACTTGTCCAGACGCTTCAGCAGCTCCGTTGGACCTGGCCCACATTTGGCATCATGTACGACGACTGGGGCTGTCAGATCAGTTGGCTGAACTTACCCCAAAACGCCTTCCTTCACATGCTGCGAGCCTCACAACGCAGAGCCTTTCTGAGAAAGATCAAGCCACGGCGTCATGACCTTGGACACCTGGCCTCTGTCAGACAGGGCCTCGACCTCTTCGCCAGCACGTGGCTCGCCCGAACGAAAGGAGCAGCCAAATGCAATGCCTGGCAGCTGGCGCTCCTCCTGAACTACCTGTCGGGCGGGGACCACACCCAACAGCGACGATCCCGATCAAACACGTCTGCTGACCCCAGCCCCATCTGCCGATACTGCGACGAGGAAGAGGAAACTCAGGAGCACACTGTCCGCGACTGCAAGTGCTGGGCCCGAGAAAGAGTCCCTCTCACCACCCTCATCAGTGACGAGCAGTGGGCCCGTCTTCCGCCGCACACAAGACACTGCGGGCTCTTCGATGAAGACCCAGCCCTCCTCGACCTGCAGGCCGACCTCGCGAGGGACCCGCTACCTCAGCCCATACCGCGGCCCCCACCTGAGGGAGATCCTGCGGCTTCAGCCCAGGACTCCTACACCACCTACCTTGACCACGACACTGGTTGGACATGGGTCTACGCTGCCACGGACGGTGCATGCACCAACCAAGCCATCCCATTGCTTGCACGAGCGGGCTACGGCGTCTACTACGGCATCGACCACCGCATGAACTACAGTGCACGCGTTCACGGCATTACGCAGAACGCACAGCTTGCGGAGACCCTCGCCATTGTCCACCTCACGGCATGTGCTGAACGGCCCGTACACGTTTTCGTGGACAACCAGGCGGTGGTTGATGGTTTCCAAAGGATCATCGACGGACACTCACCACCGCAGGGCACGCACGTGGAGCTCTGGGAAAAGATCCACCGATGCGTCATGGCCAAGCCCAACATGTTCCGCGTCGAGAAAATCGCAAGCCACCAGGGCGACATGGGCATCGACCTCGGGCTCATCGGGCCCATCGCGGAGGAGTTCAATCGTCAGGCTGACGCCCTCGCCACAACGGCGGCACGTACTCATAACCTTCCAGACGACATTGTCGAAGCTGCCAAAACACGACATCGCCAAGCGACCGTGCTTCATGGAGTCGCTGTCGCCATCTACGAGCGTAGACACCGTACACTCCCCCTCCCACACCGCAGGGCTGGGTTCACAGCTGCGGAACTCAACAAAATGGAACCAAATCCCCTGCTGTCTGACCAGGCACCACCCGCGGCTGGACCAGACATCCCACAGAACCCGGACGAGCTCTGGGCCGAGGCCCAACGGGCGATATTCGACGAACAGGAGGACGACCCGTTCGGCTTTGGTGGGGGCCTGGACTTCCTGGGCGACGGGCCAGCCAGCGCCAACCCTGCCTCGTCGGGCTCCCGCACGGCGCCCCCGACTCCGCCATTGAGAGCGGCAGCGCACCCACATGACAACGCCGTTCATTTTCAAGACGCTGACGAACAGGAGGATGACCTGTTCAGCTTCGGTGGGGGATCGGACGCTTTGGACGACGGACCAGTCAGCGAAAACCCTGTCCCGTCGGGCAACCTCTCGATCCCTACTGCGACTCCGTCCCCGAGAGCGACATCGCCCACATACGATGATATCGGCCACCGCCAAGACGCCGACCACGACCTGGGTGACCCCCGCGGACTGAGTGGCATGGAGGACGCACCGCCGATACCACACGCCGCCGACCATGCCGCCCTACCGAGACGCCAACCTTCTACGCGACCGACCTCAGAGCCCTTGCACGGCATCATGACTGGTCCCACCGCGCAAACCACTCCGCCCCCCCACCGCCGGCAGCCCGCGGGGGCGGCTTCAGCCCCCCCGCAGGGCACTAAACCAGACAGGCCCTCGTGCCCCGTCCACGCTTTCATCGTTGCTGAGCGAGAGGAAGCGGCTCTCCCGACCTCTCGGGGCGTGGCCCTAGCGGCTCCAGCCCTGGGGTCGCGTGTGCCCCTCCAGTCACCCTTCAAGGGTGACGGACGACAGCGTACAGGGTGCCGCACTACGCTAGTCCACCATTTGGACAGGCGTACCGAGGACCTCGCCTCTGTCTCGAGGCTCTCGGCTGCTGGCACTGAGCAGCCACCCCTCACCGACCGCGAAACCGAGCTGTCACAGGCTATGGCTGCTCTCCAGCAGAGGTGCTTAGCTCTCGCCGCGGACCTCGCCGCCGCCCAAGCTCGTCAAGGCCCTCTACTCCAGCGCCTCCACAGCGCTGGGCGAGCCTTTGCCGAGCTGCTCACGGCCTCGCCCGATGGTGCCGTGCCGTCACTCACCATCCAAGCTATGCTGTCATCGTTCCGCGGCGCTCCACCTGGTGCCCCGCGCTAATCTCCTCCTTTCTGCCTGCCCGTGTGTACGCGTGGCTCCGCGTCCACGGTGTCAGGGCGTGGGGGCGGGGGGTGCCCCGTCACTGCGCGCCGCTTAGCGGCCAAGCGCCCAACTGGCGGTCTGCCAAGCCGCCTAGCCACGTGTCAGCACGTCGCCTTTCTTGTTGGGGCCTATTTCCTCACGCGGTCTGACAGGTGAGATCATCATCGTCTGACCGCCGTCTGTAGCGTCTGTCGCACTGCGCCGGGGGAGGGGTTTTTTCGTTGCCCGCCCTCGTATCTAAAAGCTGCACCGCCGCAAATAGTGCATGCGAGTTGTCGCACCGCAGTGCGCCTCGCGGACGGACCCTGGTCCGCCTACTTGTCCGATCTCTCCCTCTCTCTCTCTCTCTCTCTCTCTCTCTCTCTCTCTCTCTCTCTCTCTCCCGCGCACTTTATATACACGGTTACCCCTCTCGGTCCCTACTGATTTCGCAATAAAGGGAGGGGGGTCTCATTTCGGGGGGGGGTCTCTTCCAGGCTATCTCGGAGGGCCTGGGGGGTCTGGGGACGATGTTTTGGAGGGTTCTCCCACGGGGGGGGGGTCTGAAATAGCTTGTCTTGGAGGGTCCAGACCCCCTCCCTTTTATTACGAAATCTGGGGCATCCTTCTTCTCGCCCGCTGAGCGCCCGCCCTGACTGCGAGCGGCGCGCAAGCTCTTCTCAGGCGACGCCGATAACGCAGCACACCTCGTAGCGGCCGCCTCCCCCCTCCTCGGCATGATCTGCATCTCCCAACTGTCAGTTTCACAATCCTCCTTTCCTCCTCACCATCGCCCACCTCCCAGCCCCCCATCCGTTCAGCCACAGATTCCTCTGTCCCACCACCCACTCTCCCTCCTCATGTCGAGAAGTGCCTGCCTCTTCCTTGCTTGGTTGCTGTCTCACATGCGCCCTCCCTTGCCCCGCCGCGTTCGCGTCCATCAATCAGCTGAGTCTGCGCCAGCTGCCGATCCTGCATCGCCTTCCGAGGGGCTGCGCCAGGAATGGCGAGGGGGAGTGACGGCGAGGAGGGGAGGAAAGAAGCGTGTCTTTTTTGGGATCCAGAAGGGCCGCGTCGATTTCAATGGAGCGGGGCGTCGGGCGTGAGGGGCAGGAGGAGGGGTGGGAGGCAATAGGCCCGAGTGCCCACGATGAGTCGTCCAATGGACACCAAATGATTCCACAATGAGCCCCAATGAGCCCACAGTCACCTTTAGACGCAGCCGCAGCCCTGGTCCTTGCCCACTTCATGAGAGAGGTTTGGTCTTTGTCGGTGGACTTGTTCCGGATGCGTTTCTTCCTGCTCAGGTTCGCCCCGTGCCTCTTCGCCTCAACCCAGGCGTCGTGGATTGCGGTGCAGTACGCTGGTGGGTAGTGCTCAGTGGTCTTGAGCTTCTGAGGGGGGGGGGGGGGGGGGGGGGGAAGAGTGGGGCGACGAACCTGACGGACGAACACTATGCACCCATGCCCACAGGAGGGTCGGAGTGAGGATGACTGGCGATGGGCATGGGCGCGGGTTGTTGGACCCTGCGGGGCGCTCTCGTCCGAACGGGGGCCCAAATCTGACAGCGCGCGCCCAAAGCCCCTCCGTCCCCCCCATGGGTATGAGTACGTGCGCGTTGTTCGTTCGTCAGAATCGGTGGGTGAATCGGCAGATGGCGCGGGGGTCGATTGAGCTCCATACGTTAAAAAGGAAATTATAATTTTGGGGAACGGTCGGAGGGGGGATGCTGAAGAGCAAATGGGGTAGAATATTAGAGAGGAAGGGCTGGCGATTTAAGAAACGGTGCTGTAGGATGTCTGCGCGGTTGGTTATTATGTTTCGATCGAGTTTTCCAGCCCAGGTTCCTTGCCAGACACCACCCAGCCTTCCTTGGTGGTGTAGTGGTAATATGTTTCTCATGTTCGGTCAAGCTCGGCCTCGGTTTGTTCCTGGTGAACTTGGCGTGCACGCTCTTAGGAAGGGTCGTGGCTAGATGGATGGCTTTCGGAATCGTCTTACAATCCGTGAACGCCCCTAAATACGTACGCGCCTGGGTGGCGCCGCACACTTCTAGCATCACTTCAATTGAAGGCCACGAGAAGAGACGGCTCTGCACAGGCTTCTCCAATATGAAGAAAACGCTGCGGCAATGGCAGAGTCCCATCAACCAAGCAATAGTGCACGCCGAAATGTTGGCCTCCCTGACCTTGAGCTCGTCGTCCTGCCCTCACCGACTGCTCGACCAAAAAAAAACTGCAACTCGCTGCCCGTGAGCGCGGCACGCCAGGCGGAAGATGAGGTTGAGGAGGCGAGGGGGAACGAAGTGCGGCGGAAAGCTGATGAAGGGCAAGTTTGATGGATGCAGCTTTCTCCATCCCTCCTCCGTCCACTGACAATTCGATCCCTCCTCTTCCTCCTCGACCCCCGCCCCTCCCCTAGTTTTTTTCACGTCCCCTCCTGTCTTCTGACATGCCCTGACTTTAACCATCCACCCTCTCCTCCCTCGTGACCCTTCCGTCCTCGAATCCGAACACGTTCTCGTTGCTGCGGCCGCGCGTCGCGCTGCTGGTGTAGCCGAGCCACGTGGGGCACTCCAACTGGCAGTATCGATAGTTACATGTTTAATGCTTTTCTGCTTGTCGTGCACTAGCTTTCGTGATCTCGCACCCCCCATCCCAACTCTTACCATCTACAACTCTCCTACATCCTTGCTTTGCACCTCCGATCTTCCTCCATATCCCCACCACCTGCTTATTTCCTCGTGCGCCGTTTCTGACATGCACTCCACTTGGCGCAGACTGCGCACTCTCGCGACCGCGCCGACGCACGAGCTTCCGATGCCCTGGCCCACCAACTCTGGCCCTACGACCCCATCCGCTCGGACCCCATCTAGGCAGGCACTCGTCGCCACGGCGCTGGATTCGCCGCGGAATCCTAGTCTGAACGCCGCCCAGGCCCCCAGGATTGTTCGATCCACACGATCAAAACAACAGAGAGGAAAGAGAACACGCCCACCGCGACGGTCATCAGCCCACATTCTTTGATGCGGAGGACGAGGAGGCCAGCGTAGATCATCCCAGCTAGGGTAGTCAAATCCTAGGGCAGAAGGGGGGGGTGCGGCAGGAGGCATGTCACCCAATGAGCTTTGCGCATCAACTCGGCCGCACCGATGAGCAGCCCAATGAATCCACAATGAATTCGCAATGAACCCCAATGAGTTTCACAAATCAGCGCAACCGCACCCAAGAGCAGCCCAATGAACCCACAATGAATTCCCAATGAACCCCAATGAGTTTGACACACCAGCGCAACCGCAGCGATGAGCAGCCCAATGAATCCACAATGAATTCCCAATGAACCCCAATGAGTTTGACACACCAGCGCAACCGCACCGATGAGCAGCCCAATGAATCCACAATGAATTCCCAATGAACCCCAATGAGTTTGACACACCAGCGCAACCGCACCGATGAGCAGCCCAATGAATCCACAATGAATTCCCAATGAACCCCAATGAGTTGGACACACCAGCGTAACCACACCGATGAGCAGCCCAATGAATCCACAATGAATTCGCGATGAGCCCCAATGAGTTTGACACACCAACACAACCGCACCGATGAGCAGCCCAATGAATCCACAATGAATTCCCAATGAACCCCAATGAGTTTTACAAACCAGCGCAACTACACCGATGAGCAGCCCAATGAATCCACAATGAATTCCCAATGAACCCCAATGAGTATCACACTTCAACGTAACTGCGTATATGCTAGCCCAACGGTTCCGGGGTGGTGGCGGGGCTCGGTCCTCCGTCTCGTGCCGAGTGCCACGGTCGAACTCCCGCGTGTTCCAGCCGTGCTCCCTGAACGCAGCCGATTCGTTGCCGCTGCCGCTGCAGACCTGGCAATCGGCGCGCGGCAGGTCAGTGTATACCGAGAAAGAAAAGGGTGGAGGAGCGCAGGGGAAATCCCAGAACACGCTCAACGATATCAAATAGGCAACATGCATGCGTGCGTGCTATCCCGAAACGCGCATCATATACAACGTTGTGGCCGAGGTGCAAGATGGGGATACTCGAAGGGAACTGATAGGTTGATGAACAGTAATTGGCTCGGGGATGACGCGGCAATGGAGGAGGCTGCAACGACAGCGGCAGCTACAGCTGGTGGACATCGAGAGGGGAACGGAGCAAAGCGCGGGTATCAACGGCCTCAAGGAGGTCGATGTCGCGGGGCAGGTGCTTCGTAAACATGTTCACGACCTCGGCAGCCTTGTCGACGAGCTGGTAACCATGCAATAGTGGCCATTGCCTCAGGTGGGCGTTGGCGAGCTTCAAGATCTCCTCGGGAACTCCGAGATGCCCGCCTCGCGAAAGAGAGGGCGGGCAGAGTGGAAGCAAAAACGCGCGGGAAGGGTGGGGGGGGGGGGGCGAAGGGAAGGAGGGCGAGGGCGAGGGCGAGGATGCGGATGAGGAAGGTGAGATGGGTGAGGAGGAGGATGAGGAGGAGGATGAGGAAGAGAAGGAGGAAGAAGATGGTTAGGAGGAGGCGGGTGAGAGGGGGGAGGAGGAAGTGGAGGATCCCGATGCGGGGGGCAAGGAGGAGAAGGGAGAGGGAGGTGAAGCGATTGGAGGATGAGGATGAAGAGGAGGAGACCAATCGCCACTCTCGGCAAGGAGAGCACTGGTAGGAGATCAGACGAATGGAACAGCGGGAGGGGTAAACGCAGCGCGCGAGGCGGAAGACGAAGCATGCGAGCGTAGAGACACCTAACGACAATCAAAGCAATGTGCCGCCTTGTTGAAACATGCATCAAAATCCTTTCGACGTCTTCACCGTGTCGTGGCCGTCCCTTGCGTTCTGCCCTTCGGCGGTGGGGGCGGCGCCCGCGCAATCTGCCTGCCCCCCCCCTGGGGGGGAATAGGGGGGGGGCAGCGCTATGCCGATTCCGCTACTCCACGGCACTTCCCATGGTGTTCGTTGGCCAGAAATGCGATGTGAATCCAGCCGTGGCGAGGACGGAAGGGCAGCGGTATCGTTTTTTTTTTCCCGCGTGGTGACCTTCATCCTGGACCCGCCAGATCTCACCAGACAGCCACAATGAGTTCAACAATGAAATCCAAGAGGAGCCCCAGTGGCACCCGATGCATCCAGGTGAATGGGTCGCAAGCCCCCTACACGGGAATGGCGGGCAGCAGGGGCATGTGGAGGGCGCAGCAAATCATAACAAGAAAAGAGAGCAACGGCGTCCGTGGAGACCAGCTGCGCCAATGCCAGGCCCCCACCCGCAGCCCCCGACCCCGCGCTGCAAGGGGCTGCAGCAGCCGAGCACGCTCGCACTTGCACGGTATTGCGCCCGTCTGGCATAGGTGGCGCTCTCTTCAGGGCCCTCCATCTCCTCTCCTCCGCCTCCCCCATCATTAACTCAGTTTCGCCTTTCCACATTTCTCCTGTCTTGCCATCCTCTCCCTCGCTCTCTTCCCCGCCCGTCCTCGCACCCCGATGGCGCTGCTGCTATGTCCCCTAAGAGTCCTGACTTCTGCATGTGACCGTACTTCCTGAATGCCATAAGCTCGAATCTCGCCCTATGGGTTGTGGCTGCAACACTTGCGATGAGCCCGTTAACACTTTCGTCCCAATAGGTGTTGTAGTACCGTGGGTTCCCCTTCCGAAATATGCGGGCCGCCAAGTGTCGAAACAAATGGTGTTTGGGGTACATGATGACGCCACTCTGTTCGGCTAATCCCACGTGGAGTTCTGCCAGCTCTTGAAGCTCTTTGCAAATATTATTCGGGATTTGTCTGGGCTGGCCATCTAAGATGTTGCTGAATGAAACGAGCGCCCTGCCCGCTGCAAGCAACGAGTCAAGCTTGCAGTCCTTTTTGAGTTTGGCCATGTGCTCCATGTGTTGAGGGAGGAGGTCCACGAGGAAATACGTGAACCATTTCGTCTCTTGAGCTTTCAAGTGTAGGGAGGGTGCAGCCTTGGTCCCGATCATCCCAGGCGTGAGATCGCCAATCCTGGTCATAGGTTTGTCTGGGCGTTTTTCTGCTCGGTGTCGTACCACTGGTCTAATGCGACCCTTAAATATTGAAGCCCCAATCGTACACGGTCATCCTGGAGAGAAGCATTGACATTATAAATATTGCATTCCATAAGCAGCCATACCACATGAACGGACCACGCCTGAAATACCCCAAGGTGCAGGCAGTGCAGCTCGTCAATGCTGAACGAGTGGAATCCGATCCCCACGGAGTCATCAAACAAGGGATTTCTGTGATAGGTTCGCTATGTGGCTGTGGGCCGCCAGAACTTCACGATTGTTGGGAATGTGGTGATGCGATCGAAGCTGTTAGTGTCAAGCATCGTGGCTGTCGGTTCGAGCCGATCGCCCTTTCGGAGCAACGGTTGGTCGGGGAGTTGAATGTCCATCGTCAGCCCACGTCCTCTATAGGTTTTCTTGCGTTGTGGCCGAAACCTTAGCTTGCGGTGCGCTTCCTCGTTTTCCACCACGATAAATATCTCATGGCGCGCGCGCTCAGCATCGTAATTCTCAGCGGGTGTAGATGCCATAGGTTGCTTAATGTTATGTTTGAAAATCTGCGCTCGGGACTGTCTGCACATCAGACATGGGGCCACGTTGTGGTTGTGCGCTGGGAACCCCATGCCACTGCTCATCTCTGGCCAGTCCGCCTTGATGTCGATGAGCACAGCTTTAAATCCCAATGCCTCCCCCCCCTTCCCCTGGCCGCACGCCCAATCAGTGCTATCCCTGGTCACACATGTCAGGCCCCTCATAATATCCGAACATGTTCTTTGGGCGGAGGGCAACGAGTGAAATCTGCGCAAGGTGAGTTGCAAGACGGACTGATATTCGAGGTGCAAAATCCCATATGGATTTCACCCTGAGCCCTCCGCCATCGGAAAATGCTCAGAATATCATATGCTCTCTCCTCCCTCCCCCCGTCTACACCCGTGCCCCCCGTTTCCCTCTGGCCATCCTTGTCTGTCCTCCACCATGCGTTCCACCGATCTGCCCAAACCACAATGAGCTCATCTGACCCTGTCAATGAGCCTGACAGGCGCCTGCCAGTGCCACGGCGCGCGCGCTTGCCCCCCCCTCTCTTGCGCGCTCACCCTGTAGCTTCACGCACGCATTCATGCCTGCAGGCTGCCCCGTCACAGATGGCTCAATCCTATCTGCAGGAGCGTTTAAAAGGATATGGAGCAAGGGCCCCCGGGCGCGGGCTCGAGGAGGGCGCTGGTGGAGGGCGAGGGAAAACGAGAGAGTTAGAGAGAGAGAGAGAGAGAGAGAGAGAGAGAGAGAGAGAGAGAGAGAGAGAGAGAGCGAGGGTGGAAGAGAATGAAATATAGGGGGACAGGGATAGGGAGAGAGAGAGAGAGAGAGGGAGAGAGAGAGAGAGAGACGAAGGTTCAGATGTCGAGCGGCCGAGTTCAAGATCAAGGGAGAGGAGGGATAGAGATAGGCGGTGAGGGATAAAGGTGGATAGGGATAACCTTCTCCAGCCATCCCCGTGTACATACACATGTATGGTATCTAGTAATGTTTGTAAGTATGTTTGTATTTGTCATATATATATATATATGCATGTGCGTGTGTGTACTGTGCGCAGACACATCGTGGGCTATTGCATTACAGTTGGATAAGATTGAGCACTCTGTGCCTCGAGTCCCAACCCCTCCCCGCGCACCTGTCCAGCAAGCTTAGCGCGTTGAAGATCAGACGCTTGCCACGGGGATTGGTCGTGGCGGCAGTCGGGGCACACGCCAGATGCCAGGCATCTCAACGACCAGTGAATAAAATGATACATGGGGTACGTGCTGCACCAGTGTCCACAACCACAACTACATAGGTCCCCTGTGCGTAGGCACGCAATCATGCGCCGTCTCCCTGTAGGTAGCAAATGCACAAACATACCAAGGAAGCTGTCGTTGTTGGTGTACGGAACTTTGTCCATATACAAAGCAATTGGTATCATGGACCGACGCTCTTTTTCCGACGCGGTCTTCACAAGAACGTGATCTTCCCATTCTTGGATCCACGGTTCTGCCGAAACTTTAGATTGCCATTCGCCCATGATTTCTGGATGCAGTTGCAACTCGTTCGCCAAGGCTTCGTGGGGTGGGACAAGGTGGTATGTCAACGTCGAGGTATCAGGGTCGTTCCGATCGTGTCCTGGGGCTTGCAATCGGTACAGCATGTTGTCAAACTGAGTGAGGTCCAGCGCAGTATCAAGTTTTCGCTGGTAGTTGGCCCCCTTAGCATTCGGATTGACAGCGTATTTCCCAGCCTCCTGTACACCACCCCTGTACGGGTAGTAACACAGAACGCAGAGATGCCGTGCCGTCATGGGTTTCCCCATTAGGTACATTTCGACCATCTGGGTCCCCGCGTTCTGCGTCGCATTCAGAATCAGTGCTCTCCTCGTTCCATGCGCGGGGCTGGGGGTCGAGAGGGCCGCGTCGTTTCCGACCTCGGGTTTCACCATGAGGGCGAGGGGGGGGAGGCGGGTCCATGGGCGCAGGACTAGCAAGGTTCGCTTCGGGCCAAACGTGTGCTGACGCAGCGAGGCTTCATTCATACGCAGTGAAAAAATGCATGCAGCTGTGTGTTAGTTGCTATGGCAGTGCACGTACGCAGACTGAGATATTGTATACATGCGTACATATACACATACTTATACGTATTTGCATGACGCATGACATACGCACGTTGTCCATCCGCCCACCTCCACTCTTTCGCCCCAGGCTTGGGCGGGATGGGATTGGACGAACGACCGCAAGCGGCGAGAACTGCAGGTGTCGGGCAGTAGGGGCGAACGTGCCGTGCTATCCCCTTGCCCATCGTCTCACACTCGCCCGTCCAGTCGTCCGTTATCCCTCCATCTCCCACTCCTCATTCTCCTGCCAGCTCACACAGAGACGCTGTGTGTCATATCATCCCGTTGCAGTCGAAAGCTCGCTGGATTGCCGTCGCGCGGCCGCTGCCGCTCGCTATAGAATGCGTCGCGCACAAAGATGGGTCCTGATCCTGCTCACCTGATTGTTTCCCATATCTTCCAGAATTCAAGCTCGAATACCTTTGCCTAGCATTTCGCGGGATGTCGATCGGGGCGTCAGTGGAGCACGTTCGAAGGTTCGCCCGTCGAGCTCCGCTGTCTGGCTAACTCGCAAACATGTTGGATACCGACAGGACCAACCCAATGTGCCGACTGTATCAGGCGAGCAAGCGACAGCGAAACTTCAAAATACTGAAGCACAGGGGGCGGGTGGACCAGAACCGCAGAGCTGGTGCAATCATTCTCGCGCGTGGCGCCACATCCTCACTAGTTCTTGCCTTGGGGATGCTGTTCGGGGCGATTCGGGGCCTCGCAAGGGCCCACTGCTGCGCGTGGCGCCGCATCCTCACTAGTGCTTTCCTTGGGGGGGCTGTTCGGGGTGATTCGGGGCCTCGCAAGGGCCCCCTGCCAGCTGCCCTGGGATGCCAAATGAGCTCATCGGGGGTCATCGGGTAGCTCATCGGGTCATTGGGCGTGTCTTGGGGTGCCCGGAGGTCGACTTTAGCTGTAAATTTACAGGGTTTGGCGATGCTCATCGGTTCGCTCATCGGATGGCCGCTCATCGGGCAACTCATCGGGTCGGTCGCTGGGCAGAAACCAGATTTTCAATGCAAAATGCTCGAAATTGTGCGTGGGGCCACCGGCCTGGGCCTGACGAGCTCATTTGGAGCCCCAGGGGGTGCGGAGGGGGGCGGGCAGAGGAAAAGGAGGAGGGCGCTGGGATCAGGAGGGGACTTGGTGGGTGAGGCGGCCAGGAGGGGGTCATATGGCGGGTAAAGACAATGCGATATGGCTGAAGAGGGGGGCAGGAGGGGGGGGGGAAAGGAGACGGTGGGAGGGGGGGGGGAGGGAAAGGCATAAGTGGTAACATAATTCAATCCGTTGCTCGCTACGTTCTGGCCCTGCCCGAAGCAGCTGACGCCCCCTGCAGCTGTCCACCCCTGCCGGGCGCTGCACCTATGCAGTAGTAGTCGCGTGCTTCCGCTCGAGGGCGTGGCTCTGCATGATCTTCGTGTGCCAGCGCTGCAGGGCCTCCATGGGGTTCTTCATCCTGCCCCTGCCCGTGCTTGCATGCATCAGCCATGCGCGCATGCCGCCCTGCCTTCCCATGCCCTCTACCTGTATGCTTGACTGTGTGTGTATGTATACATCACCTGTCGAAATCTATGCAGATCTGTCTCATCTCCGCGCCCCTCAGAGGACAACCCTCTTTCACCTATCAGCTGTCCTAACATGTTGCTGTACATAGCTAATGTTACGCACGTCCTTGCTCTATCTCGTTATCTCGCCTTGTTTCGTGTAGCTCCCTCTTTTTATTTTCTCTCTCTCTCTCTCTCTCTCTCTCTCTCTCTCTCTCTCTCTCTCTCTCGCCCCCGCCATCCCTCCCGCCTACCGCTTCTCTCTATCCATCTCTCTATCAATACATCTCTATATTCCTCTCTCTCTCTCTCTCGCTCTCTCTCTCTCTCTCTCTCTCTCTCTCTCTCTCTCGCTCTCGTTCCCTCCCGCTCTGTCTCGGTGGCACGCTAGCGAAAACCGCTACGACGTGCCATTCGCTATGCGCGTTGCGCCGAATCGCAGCTCCCTGACGCCAAGACCAGACAGGGATGCACCACCGCTGCGGCTAGGTTACACAGCCCGCACCCCCTGTTCCTGCTCTGGATCGCCCTGTACTCCTTCTCGAGGTTGTGCTCCTGGCCCTTCCAGTCCTTTTTGATGTCCACCATCTGCTCGCACATCATGCGGTCGAAGAGGGAGGTGCGGGCCTGCGCGATGGGCGCTTGCAGCTGCTCCAGGGTGGTCAACTCCATGGGGCGGTCCTCCGCTCGAGGACGGGCGAAGAGGATGAGAAGGAGGAGAGGAGGGGGTTGGAGGTAATGTCCTTGAGCCACTTCCACTCGGGCAGCGTCTCGGCAGAGGACTTGGTTGCCTCGATCGACTGCTGCAGCGCTTTGTACTTGAGGATCACCTTCTTGGCCTCTGACTCGGACCTCAGCAGCGTCTTCCGAGCCTCCTTGGCCGCCTTCTGCTCCTCGCTCATCTGCGACTCCTGCTCCTCCCGCTTGCGCTTGCGCTCAAGGGCGGCCTTCTTCTTCGGGCCCACGCCATCCAAGGGGGCATCCGCTGCTGGAGCGCCTGCTGGCGCCGCAGCGGTCGCGTCGGGGCCCGTCGCGACCGCCTCCTCCAGCTTCACCTGGGTCTGCTCGCCAATCTGCTGCTCAGCGATCGGGAGCGACGGACCAGTGGGCTCCCCCTCCTCGGGCTCGTTCGCGATGGCCTCGACGTGCTGGCTCCACGAGCGCTCCATCACGTCGCGGCGCTGGAGCGTGACGTAAAAGAACTTCACACGGCCAGTCATCTTGTCCATCGTGACCCACTCGCCCCCCATGCTGATGCACGCCTGGCGGGCAAGAGATGGGGCATGGACGACCCGTGTGAGAGGGGATCTGCCAGAGCTCCCATCCTCGCTCTCACGTCCCCCCCCCCCTCCGCCAACCTTCCATTCGACTCCCGCCCTCCCCCCTCTACCCCTCGAGCTGTGGAAATGGTGGAAAGCAGGCAAGGAGGGGAAGCTCTGGCATATCACCCGCGCTCGAGCTGCGTGAGTGGTGAGCGGTGGATGGCCGCGCGCCTCGCAATGCCGCTTCGATGCGAGCACGTTCTCCGCGTCGTGGTGACCGCCTTCCTCCTGCGGGGCTGAGCGGGGGAGCATGCGCGGGCGCCTCCTCCTCCTCCTCCTCCTCCTCATCCTCATCCCCATCCTCATCCTCATCCTACTCCTCCTCGCTCAGCACCGCGAGTTGGCCAATGAACCTGCCAATGACTCCCGAATGATTTCGCGATGAGCTCAAATGGACCCACCGCGTGGGCGATGGCAGGGCGATGGGAGGGGCGGAAAAATAATGGGGCCAGGGGTGCGGGTGGAGACCGACAGGCCAGCAACATGAGTTGGCAAAAATACCCAAATGGCCCATTCGGCCCAGATAAAGGAGGGAGGGGGCGGAGGAGGTGGACAAGGAGATATACATATATATAAATATAAATATAGAGAGAGAGATTGGAGCCCCTTCCCCGCGATCCACGACAATCCGCGAGAAGGAGTAGTAGACGCCCACGGTCTCGTCCACCATCTTGTAGGCGTGCTTGTGGACGTATTTCCGCTTCATCTCGGTGAGCTTCGAGTTGGCCCAGTCGATCCTGTACTGGCGGCGGTCCTCCGCCGACTTCGCCTCCCAGTCCTTGGCGAAAGACTCTTCCTTCGACTTCTGGGCGAGGAACCTGCCGAACTGCTGGTAGATGTCGGTCCTCGCCTTGACGCCATCTTTGATTGCCTGCTCGAGCTTCTCGAGCTGCGACCGGATCGCATCTGGAACGGCCATCGTTGCCTTGGCGTTCTCCGTCAACGTCTTCTGCCGCGCGGTCTCGGTGATCTGGTCGTGCACGGTCTGCAAGGGCATCGGCACGGACTCGGGCTCTCCCATGGGCTCTGTCAGGGTTGGAGGCGGTGCCTTCGGACGTGCGCTCGGTGCCCGTGCCATATCACGGTTGCCGCATTCAGGAGTTCTCGTCGGCTTTGGCGGCGGCATTGGCGGCAGCATCCCCACGTGGCCCGCCCTGGCAGATGGATGCATGGCGGCGCTGACCTCGCTCCACCCTGATATCGGAGCGGGCAACCCGTCCGCGCATCGCGGCGCTTCCCCCGCCGCCTTGGATGCGACTCCAGGCAGTCTCGAATCATCACCTGGCTGCTCACTGAACGTCTCGGGCAGCGGCCCATCGATGTCCACCATGTTCCCGTGCTCGTCATACAGCTCGGGGCAGGAGCCGACGGACGCGTCATCGCCCTGGATCTTGTCATCTCCCTGACGCTGGTCATCGCACTCGTCCTCGCACACGTACTCAGGCTCGTCTGCGGGCATCTCCGTGGCCTCACTGCGCGTCTTCACCATGGGCTTCATCATCTCCAACTCGGTGCCGTTGTCAGTCTCGTACCCGCTGGACGTCGCGGACTCCTCATCTTCCCGCACCGTCATGGTGCTCTCATCAACTGGCCGCGGGTCCTCTGGCAGCGTCTCCTCGACTGCGCCTTGGGCTGGCATGCGACCGTGGGCTGCGCGCTGGGCTGCCAATGTCTCGACTGCCTGCGTCTCGGCGTCCTTGTCATCAGTGGCGCGTCGGGCTGCAATCTCCACGGCCCTGCACGAGTCCTCGACCGACAGCGCCACGTCCTATCAGGCGCAGGCCCCACGGGTTGTGTGTCTCTCTTGTGTGCTCTCTCTCTCTCTCTCTCTCTCTCTCTCTCTCTCTCTGAGTGCCCCCCCTGTCTCTCGCGTTCTCTCTCCCCCTCTCGTTATGTCATGGTTTCTGTATTTATCAGCCCCCTCTTTATATGTATAAAGATGCGTATACATGTATGCATGCTTATCTTTGTGCGCATGTGTCTCTGACGCTCTCACACCCGCGCTCTCTTTCTCTTTCCCTCTCCCGTTCCCCCCTCTCTCTCTCTCTCTTGCTGTCCCTCGCTGTGTTGTTGCCCCTAGGCCGCATGTAGATCGCTCTCCCCCTCTCCATCATCATCTCGCTGTCTCTCGTTCTCTCTATTGCTCTCCAGTTTCCTCTTTCTCTATATCCCTCCCCCCCAGGGCACTTACCCCCTCGCTCGCCCAGTTGTCAGCTGGCCCAGATGGGGTGGTCAAATTTGCCAGGGGGGCTCAAAGGGCGATCCTGGCCGCAGTTCCCGCACTTGTAGAGGGAGAAAGGGTTGTCGGAGCCGCAAAACATGCAGGACCACTCTCTGTGACCATCCTGGCGCGGAGAGGGGGTGGCCGCGGACGGCGCTGATTCATTGTGCAAATCATTATGCTAACCACCCACCCCGCCCGACCGTTCGAATGTTGCTTGGGAGGGTGAGGGGGTCAGCGCAAGGATTTGCACAATGTGCTCCACGCCAAGTGGCGATGAACCCTCAATGAGCCCACTGGGCCCAGACGAGGACGCGGGGGAAACGTCAGCGGGGGGGGGGCTATAGGCAGGGGGGTCGGAACCAGGGCCAAAACACACATGCGACTGAATAGTTGTGCGTGGGGGTATGTCGCAGCGATTCTCTGAACCGCTCCTCCTGCGTACCTGTCAGCATTGATGGCAGCTCGGGCTCGCGAGGCGGGGGCGTATCGTCGTTGGCAGTGAGGTCCACTACAGCGCCCCCTGAGCTCTCGCCACTCCCTGCAGCGTGAGGATCCCCCCCGTCGGCGAGTTGCTCCTGGCGCGTGATCATCCTGCGAATACCATCAACGTCGAGGTCGTCGGGGGCGTAGTCGCCAGGGTCGAACGCTTGGAGCTTCGGGGCACGAGAGGGCTTTGCGATGTAGACTCCCGTGGCAGCGTCGTCCGAGAGCCGCCCATAGGCCCCGCAGAAGGCCGCGAACCCCTGTTCGCTCGACATGGTGCCCCCTGTGGGTTCAAGCTGCTTGAGCTCGAATCTAGCGGCAAAGGGGGGCGGTGCGCAGGAGTGGAAGGGGTTGGAGGCAAGCAGTCGCTTTTTTATGCAAGGGGTGCTGACATTTTAAACCCAAGACCTGCAGGCAGGAACTACCAGCAGCAACCCTGAGCCGATTCCCAAATGAACCCAACCGAGTCTAACAGGTAGGATCAGTTGGGAGCGAGTACGGGTTTAGGATAATGCGCGGTTAGGGCGCTCTCTCTGACATCGTTTTCAAGGGCATACGCCGACCTACGCCACCCCTTGGAGGGGCAGAGGGGATGAGAGGGGGAGGATGGAGAGGAGAAGGAGGAGAATGATGAGACCATGAGGAGGAGAGTGAAGAAGATATCGAGGGCACTGGCGAGGCGAGGTGAGGTGGCTTGCCCCAAAGAGCCAAGCTTGCATCTCCCGAAGAGATCGAGGGCGGACCCTCCCTGGCACCGTGCACGCGGGCCGAGCCGAAGCTCTATCTGGGTTCCCGCATCCCCCCGAACGCAGGGGATGCCGAGCCCAGGGGGGTCTCGGGGAGAGCCCGCCCCCTCGACGCAACTGGCCAGGCCGCGGGTCCGCAGGGAACCCGATAGGACCAGAAACAACCATGGAAGGTTTTAGGGGGCAGTGAGCCCCTTTCCGATGTGTTGAATACTTACCCCAGATTTCGCAATAAAGGGATGGGGGTCTCATTTCGGGGGGGGGTCTCTTCCGGGCCATCTTGGAGGGCCTGGGGGGTCTGGGGACGATGTTTTGGAGGGTTCTCCCACGGGGGAGGTCTGAAATGGCTTGGTCCAGACCCCCTCCCGTTTATTGCGAAATCTGGAGTAAACGTCTTGACTGTACTCCAGGAGCGTTTTAAGACAGAGGGCGCGCTCGAAGCGAGCTGCCTGCCGCGGCCTGTCGCCGCGGTGCTCGCCGCGTCAATCGCCTGCGAGCTTCTTCAGCATGCTGTCGCGCCCCTTGTGCATGTCGTCCTTCGACAGCAGCCCTGGGAGGGGGGCTTGAGCGAAAGGGGGACTTCGAGGAGGAAGACAAGTAGGATGGCGAGCCTTTCGTGTAGCGCTCGGCGATGGCCATCATGATCTCCGCACCCTTCATCTCGTTGGCGATCTTCACCCCGTCGATGGTGATCATGCACAGCTGCTTGTTCTTCTCTTTGATGACCACGATCGGCTTCCTGTCCTGCGCGGCTGCGGGGGGTGGTGGGCGATGTAGCTGGCGGGGCACGCAGCGGGCAGAACCCCGAAGTGGACAGGGCGAAGCTTGATGGGGACAGGTTGCTGCAATGAAGCACACAATGAACTTCGAATGACTAGCCACTGATCCTAACTGCGCCCCAATGAGCTCGGAGGAAGACGCCGGATGGGGGGGGCTCTGGAGGAGGGAGGAGGAGGAGGGAGGAGGAGGAGGGAGAAGGAGGGGGCGCGGCGGGATGAGAGCGCGAGAAGGAGGAGGAGGAGGAGGAGGAGGAGGAGGAGGAGGAAAGAACACTGCACAGACATCGTGGCATGTCCTTCTGCTTCAACGGCGCCACCCTGACCTCGGTGTCGGCGCGCGTGGGGCTGAGGCCCGTCCACGGCGTAGTCTTCTTGCACGCCGGCTTCATGTCTGATTGTGCCTCCCCTGCTGCTCCGTCAACATCCTCCTCCGCTTGACCATTCATGTTCCTCTCACTGTGCCCTTCTCTCTCCCCCTCTCATGGTACCTTGCTCTCTCCTCCTCTCTCTCCTCCTACCCTTCTGTCTCCTCCTGCTCTCATGGTGCCCGTCTCTCTCCTCCTGCTCATCTCTCTCCTCGTGCCATGCCCTTTCTCCTGCCATCCTCGTTTTTGTTCCCGCTGATCCATCCTCGCGAGGAGGAGGAGGATGAGGAAGAAGAGGAGGAAGAAGAGGATGAGGACGAGGAGGAGGGGGAGAAGGAGGAGGAGGGGGGCCCTCCTCATCTGTAGTCAACCCCGCCCCTCCTGCAGCAGCTCTGGCAAGTCACGTGCACTCAGGGCCTCCACCAAGAACCTCCCGCATGAGAACTGGGCGTGCACCTCGCTGGTGTCTGCGTTCGGCTCCAGCACGTCAGAGAACTCAGGCGGGCCGAACTTTTCCCTGCCAACTTTCTTTTTCAGGGCGGCCTGGCACCGCTGCCCGCGCCAGCCGACCTCGCACTCAATGGCGGCGCTGGCCGCGGGCGACGCTGATGGCGACGCTGACGGCGACGGCGCGGCCGTCTGCTGCAGCGTTGCCTTGGGGGGCGGTGCTTTGGGAGGCGTTGCTGCGGCGGCTGGCTGTGGCTTGGGTTGTGGAGGTGGAAGGCTCTCCGCCGTGGCCGTCGCGGGCGCGCTAGTCAGCATCGGTGGAGGAGGCGGCAGACTGTGCTTCCTCTCCAGGAAGCCCTCGGGGATTGCCATCGCCAAGCTTGGCCTGTGGAGGGCGGGCGGCGGTGGTGTTGTGTCGGGCTGCGGCGTGGTGGCCTGTTTGCTGGGCGGGCATCCTGCTTTGGCTGCCGTCGTCATGCACGCTGTCGCCGTTGCAGGGGGGGCCTCAGCAGGCGGCGCGCCCTCTGACGCTGCTGGCCGCATGCAAGCAGGGCGCCTCAGCACGGCCGTCTTGCTAGCAGCAGGCTTTTTGCGTGGTGGCGGACCCGCGTCTCCGTAGACGACGGCTGTCGTCGTCGCAGCTGGCCTTTTGCGTGCTGCGGGCATGGGTGCTTCAGCGGGCTCTTCCTCGTCCTCTTCCTGCTCTTCTTCCTGCTGTTCCTCCTCCTCCTCCTCCTCCTCCTCCTCCTCTTCATCCGCCTTTTCCTCGTCGTCCTCCTCCTCCTCATCTTCGCCGTTGCCTTTCTCGCCCTGCAGTTCTTCCTCGCCCTCTTCGGCTTCGCCGCGACCCTCCATGGTCAACAAGCGCTGCGCCCACTTGAGGTTCTTTCGTCCTCCCGCTCAATTGCAAGTGCAACTGCCACAGGTCATCATACCCCTCGTCATCCTCATCGCCATCACCATCACCACCATCACCATCGCCATCATAATCACCATCATCATCATCATCATCAGCATCAGCATCATCAGCAGGGCAGTGCGCACGCACTGAATTGAGCAATGAGCATGCAATGCATGTACAATGACACGCAATTGATCGGACACGATCGGACCGGATGCACTCCGAGGCTGCGTGCCGTCTCATCTAGGGCCCGTTCCACCCTCTCGATGGTCTCTCTCTCTCTCTCTCTCTCTCTCTCTCTCTCTCTCTCTCTCTCCCTCTCTCTCTATATATATCTTGCTTGCCCTCCATTTTGTTTTTTTCTCTCTCTCTCTCTCTCTCTCTCTCTCTCTCTCTTTCTATATATGTATATATGCATATAAGTATACTCCCCGCGTTCTCCCTTCACTCCTCCCTTCTCTCCTCCTCCTCTCCCATCGTTCTCCTCTCACTCCATCCTCGAGGATCCTCCTCGTCCTCCTCCCCCTCCTCCTCCTCCTCCTCCTCCCCCCCCTCCCCTCTCGTCCTTCATGTCTGACCCCTCTCGGCCCCAGCCCGTCCTGCGTCTCGCACGTGCACGACAGCTGTGCGCACCCTCTTTGAGTAGATCTTGATCCACTTGTCTCGCATCTCCCGTTGCCCGCGGTTGCAGGGGCGTCTCTCGCCTTCCGTCTCTCCCCACCTCCCCCTCTTCCTCCTGCTCCACGTCCACGTTCCCATCGTAACCCTCTCAATTGGTATCCTCCTTCGCCATTCTCCATCCTAGTCTTCCCTTTGGTCGTCCACACCCTTCTCCATCCTGCTCTGTTCATCCTTTTCCATCATGTTCTGATCGGTTTCCCCCTCCACCATCGTCTTTTGTCCGTCGGTCGGTTGCTCTCCTACTCCCAGTCTTCTTCCTCGCGCTCTCCGCGCTGACTCCAGGCCTCACCTCCTCGTCCTCCCGTTCCCCCTCATGTTCCTCAAATTGGATTTCGTCGCGCAGCGTTTCCCCTGGTTAGTTGCCCTCTCCTCCTACTCCTCCCCATCCCCCTCCCCTTCCTACGTCCCCCCTCACCTGCTGCGCCCTGGCCCCACCTTATCCGTCATGCCGAAGTTCTTCATGTCGTGGACGAGTTTGAGGCCCTGGTTCATCGTGGCCTTGGTGAGCTTGGCGCCCTCGATCGTAGTCATCAACTCAATCATCATGTTCTGGTGCTGCCCGCGCCACCGTGTGCACATGATCCGCCCCCCTCGCCAACCCTGCGGCTTGTCTGCTGAAATATGGAACGCTAAATAAGGAACGGCACCCCTGATTGGCACCATGGGCCTGGGTGCGCGAGGAGGGCCTAAGGAACATCGAGCGCCTTTCGAGCTGTTCCTTATTTCAGCGTCTTAGCTGCAATCGTCCTGCGCCTGCTCCTCCTCTTGCCTCCTCTGCGACCCCTCGCACTCACGACCCTCCCTTTATCTGCCCTCACCCCTCCCCTCCTTCTCTAACACATCTCTCGCTGGCGAGCTCTTCCGCTGGTTCTGCGGATAGAGGAAGAAGCTCGGGCTGTTCGTCATGTAGGGCATCAGCGCCTGCAGGGGGGAGATCGGCAATCAATAGTTTTTGTTTTTTTGTTTTGGGGGGGGGGGTGCGCATGTCGGGGGGGCCCAACCAGGGGGCAAGGCGGGCGAGGGCGAACGAGGAAAAGCGAGAGAGAGAGAGAGAGAGAGAGAGAGAGAGAGAGAGAGAGAGAGAGAGAGAGAGAGAGAGAGAGAGAGAGAGAGAGAGAGAGAGAGAGAGAGAAAGAGAGGAAACATGAGGAAACGCACACAAGAGGCAGACGGAGTAGGAAGACACGGCCACTTCCCTGCTCCCACGATCAGGCTCCTCATCTTTCCTTTCTCGTCTGCCCCCTTGTCCTCTTTCGTCGTCATCGCCGCTGGCAATTTCGTGATCGTATTCCTGCTGGCCCCGTTCATCATCATCATCATCCTCATCATGTCTCTGCTGCCCGCTTCTGCCTCCTCCTCCTTCTCCTCCTCCCCCTCCTCCTCCTCCTCCTTCTCCTCCTCCTCCTCTGTGCGGCGCCTTGGCCACCGCGGCCGCGGACACGTCTTCAGCGCCGTCGTCGCAGTCGTCGTCCTCGTCCTCCGCGCTGCTGATGACTTCTTCTGCCATCGCCCAGCCGCAGCGGCATGGCGCCAACGACCCCGACAGTGAGTTAGAAGATGGAGGCGAAACGAGGAAGAGAGAATCATACTTGGAGAGATGAGGAGGAGGAAGAGGAGGAGGAGGAGGAGGAGGAGGAGGAGGAGGAGGAGGAGGAGGAGGAGGAGGAGGACGAGGACGAGGAAGAGAGACGATCACATCAGGGTCGGTGCCGCCAGACCCTGGCGTACGCGGCTGGCTCGCTGCGCCCCCTCCCGCCCTGGGCCTGAAGCGAACCGTGCAGCGCCAGACGAAATACGGTGGGGGCGTTGGTTCAGGAATATGCCCAGGAGGCCTCAGACCTCGGAGGGTTCCTTATCTGATGAGCGCAACGGTGATATTCGTGGCAAGTTCTCGATTGGAGTTCCATCGTCTTCCATGCCCTGGATTCCTTATCCAATGGTTCCTGATCCAACGCCTTCACCGTACTAACTCACACGTGTGTATATATATATATATATATATGTATATATACACATTTGTACGTGGGAGGGACATGTGTACTTAGTTACAGACGAACTTTGTAACTTAATACTCACGATTAAGAGACATGACATCTTACAAGTGCGATGTGTGCTGGTAGAGACACTATATATATGCACAATTGTTTAATACTGTATGTGTATATATATATATATATATGTGCGTAAGCATACATATCTAACATTGTCAGACCCGCCACTACATAGCTGTATATATGCATATGTGTATGTCTGCATATATGTATATAACATATCATATGTATATACGTGTATACACATGTATGTGTATATATGCACATTCACGTATAGTGGTATATATATGTATATATGTATATATATGTATGTTTGTATATATGCATATATATATATGTATATCTATATATATATACATGTATACATGTATACATACTCATGCATCTATATCGTGTAACATGATATGAATTTCCGCAGTTCCTCTGTTTTTTGTTGATGTGCCATATGTTCCTCAATTTTTGCTGGATTCCGCAACTTTTGTTTTCTTTTTTAAAACAACAACAATTCCGCAACGAAGTTGCGGAAAAGAAGGTCTGGGCTCGAGAGGGCGCCGACCGGAGACCTCTGCTGCGTCCGCCTGGGCTCTGCGCCTCCCCGGGCCGGGGGCATTATCCAGAGGGCAGAAGCTCCACCCCGAGAGTAACTTCCCGACGCGCGAAGCCGTTTGGTAAACGCACCCAGAGAAAGAATCAAGCAGGGTAGTCCTGTTTCATAAACGCCCAGGGCCGTTTAGTAAACGCCAGCTGTCCGGTCCGGGTGGCTTTTCCTCCCTTGAATCTCGATTGCGAAGTCGGCCGCCACTGCAGTGCCATTGGCGGCGGTCTCGCTGGCCCTGCTCTGCGGGAACGCTCCGAGCTGCGCCGCGTTTGGTCACCCGTCGCGTCTCTACAGCCATATCCACGGGGCCTCAATAGGGAACCGAAGAATGACATAAACATAAGAACTCGGAGGTCCGCGCGGAATTCTCGGATCGGCGCTGGACCCCCCTCCCTGGCGCGCGGAGCGCGCCAGGGGCGGCGCTGGAGGCGCCGCCAGGAGGGTCCAGTGCGGATCCGAGAAATCCGCGCGGACCTCCGAGTTTAGATCCCCTGGTTACTCGCACCTCTTCTGCCGCCGACCCCGACCGCACAGCGACACCTCGCCAGAATAGTGCCACTCGCCCAGACATCGGCAGGCCTCGAGCCAGCCAGTCCCTCCCCCCGCCCCCCCGTTCGCTCCTCGCCCCTCCCTCATTGCCGCCCACCCGCCACCCTGTTCTGGGAGAAGGGCGCATCTCCCGCCCGGCCCAGCTCCACCCAACTCGGTCCCGGGAAGGACCCCTCCTAGGGCCTCGGGGCTTCGTAAACGAAGGCGTAGCTGAACGGGGGCTTTGGTATTTCCATATGCCCTCGTATACGATGCCCCCGTCTCCCGCCAGTGGCCCCCAGGGCCCCCCAAACGAGGGCATAACCAAACGTGGAAATTGCGTTCCCCGTGCCCCCGTTGCTGTGCCCCCGTCCCGCCTCCAGCGCCCTGAGGGTCCGTCCTGGCCTGCTTCTCCAGGGAGGATCCAGCCCTGGCGGCGAGAACCCCCCAGGAGGCCAACAGCAGGTTGCGAAAACCGCGATCTCGAGCCGTGCCCCCCTTTGCCGTGCACCCGTCCCGTCTCCGGCGCCCTGAGGGACCGCCCTGGCCCGCTCTCTCCGGAGGGGATCCGGCCCCTGCGGCGAGACATCCCCAGGAGGCCAACAGCAGGTAGCGAAAACCGCGATCTCCGTGCCCCCGTCTGCCGTGCACACGTCCCGCCTCCAGCGCCCTGAGGGACCGCCCTGGCCCGCTCTCTCCAGGGAGGATCCGGCCCCTGCGGCGAGACATCCCCTGCAGGAGGCCACCGGCAGGTTGCGGACACCGCCGGGGAGGTCCGGCGCCGCCTCGGCTGGCCCTCCGGTGGTATCCGGCCCCCGCTCCTCCGCACATCTGCCCCCCCGCTGCTGCGCACGCGCGCTGGGCCGCAGGTCTGCGCCGCCCCGGCCGCGGCGACCGCGCCCCACCGCCCCGGGGGGCCGGGGCGCGGCCCGACGTCTCCTTCTCCGATCCTCTCCACCGTGCCGCCCTCCCCGTTCCCCCCCCCCCGTCCTCATCCTTCCCCTCCTCCGTCCGCATCTCCCTCCTATCCCTCTCTTTCTCTTCCGCCCCTGCCTCCCAATCATCCGCTTCCTCTTCTGCGTCCTCCACTCCCTCCTCCTCCTCCTCCTCCTCCTCCTCCTCCTCCTCCTCCTCCCTCGCCCTCCCCCTCTGACTTTAGGTCGCTCCACAACAACCCTCGCCCTCCCCCTCACCCTCCTCCCCCAACTATCATGTTTCCTCCTTCTTTCCTATTTTCTTTCCCTTCAACCTTCTCCTCCTCCTCCTCCTCCTCCTCCTCCTCCTCCTCCTCCTCATGTTCCTCCTCCCCCCCCTCCCCACCCCGTCTCTCCGCCCCGCCTCGCCGCCCGTTCCCTCCCCCCCCCATCCCCGCCCCCGCACACACACACACACACACACACACACCACACACACACACAAACACACACACACACACACACACACGCACGCACGCACGCACACACACACACACACCAACACACCACACACACCACAAACACACACCCCCACCCCCCCCACACCCCACACCCCCACACCCCACACCCCCAACCCCACACCCCACACACCCCACCCCCCCCACACCCCCACACCCCCACACCCCCCACCCCACACCCACACCCCCCCCACCCACCCCCCACACCCCACACCCCCACACCCCCCACACCCCCACACCCCCACACCCCCACACCCATGTCCACGCCCACGCCCACGCGCGCGCCCACGCGCGCGCGAACGCGCGCACGCACGCACGCACGCACGCACGCACGCACGCACGCGCGCGCGCACGCACGCACGCACGCACGCACGCACGCACGCACGCACGCACGCACGCACGCACGCACGCAACGCACGCACGCACGCACGCACGCACGCACGCACGCACACACACAGACACACACACACACACACACACACACACACACACACACACACCACACACACACACGCGCACGCGCACGCACACACGCACACACGCACACACGCACACACGCACACACACGCACACACGCACACACTCAACACACACACGCACACCACCACACCGCACACACCACGCACGCACACGCACGCACGCACGCACGCACGCACGCACGCACGCACGCACGCACTCACGCACGCACGCACGCACGCACGCACGCACGCACGCACACACAGAGAGAGAGAGAGAGAGAGAGAGAGATACACATACATCCTCGTTCGCAACCTCCTCACCCTTCCCCTCCTGCACCCGCTGTCTCCCCTTGGGAAGGGGAAGGAGGGGGGAGGAGGGAGGGGGGAGAAGGGGGAGGAGGAGGAGGAGGAGGAGGAGGAGGAGGAGGAGGAGAGGAGGAGGAGGAGGAAGGAGGAGTGAGGAGGAGGAGGAGGGAGGAGGAGGAGGAGGATGAGGAGAGCAGGAGGGGAGGAGGATGGGGAGGAGGGGAGGAGGAGGAGGGAGGCAGGAGAGGAGGAGGAGGAGGAGAGGAGGAGAGGAGAGAGGAGGAGGGAGGAGGAGAGTAGGGGGAGGAGGAGGGGGGCAGGAGGGGGATGAGGAGGGCGCGGCCGAGACAGGCCGTGGGCAGGCTGGGCCGGCCGCCGTCCTGCCGCAGGGCCTCGACCTGCTGCTCCTGCATCGCGGCCTGGGCCTGCGGTGCTCGAAGCGGCGGCGGCGGCAGTCGTCCTGCTACGCCTCACTCCGCATCGCTCCTCCTTCCTGCCCCTCCTCCTCCTCCTCCTCCTCCTCCTCCACCTCCTCCTCCTCCTCCTCTTCGTCCCTCCTCCTCCCCCTCCCCCCTCCACCGCCAGCACCACCATCAACATCACCATCAACAGCAGCGACAGGAGCATGCACATCAATATCAGCATCAGCATCAGCATCAGCACCCTCCACATTAACAACAGCGTCAACCTCAGCATCGCTACACGTTCTGAAAACGACTCTCCTCTCTCCCCTGACTCTTTCCAGGAGATGTTCGGCCCGTTCAGAATGCTTCTCTACACTGGGCTCCAAACGCTGAATTGGTTCATGCTGTTGTGTACAATCCGAGCGTCTCGAGTTGTTGTTTAATGATGTTCCCGCTGCAGTGTGGGCTTCATTTGTGGATTGGCGCGCTCGCCCCCGAGCGGGCCGTTTAGGGGAATACGATTCCGTTTTTATGACTGTGGCCCTCCCTCATTCCCCTTCCTCCGCCTTCACCTGGTCCTTTGCTCCTCCTACTCCTTTCGGTTCAGCTCCTGCTCCTCCTGATCGTCCTCGCCCTCCTCTGTCCTCATCCTCATCCTGTTCCTCCTGCGCATCCTCCTGCTCATCCGCAACCTCCTCATCCTCATCCTCATGCTTCTCTGTGCACAGCTCACCCTCGCCGATTGCGCAAAACACGACGAGATCTTTGGTCTTTGGGGGAGTCCCAGGCCGGCTGTGACACGCGTCTGGGGACAGAGCAAGACCAGCGCAGTGGAAAGGGATGGGAGGGAGGGATATAATGTCAGCTGTGGCGCAGGCGGACCTAGCTTGCCTCCTCCTCCTCCTCCTCCTCCTCCTCCTCCTCCTCCTCCTCCTCCTCTCCCCTCCTCCCTCTCCTCCTCCTCCTCCTCCTCCTCCTCCTCCTCCTCCTCCTCCTGCTCCTCCTCCCCTCCTCCTCCTCCTCCTCCTCCTCCTCCTCCTCCTCCTCCTCCTCCTCCTCCTCCTCCTCCTCCTCCTCCGCCTGGCGCGGGCGGGTGCCTCCCGCCCCCCGAGCACAGCGATCGGGAGCCCCGCCGCCCCGCAGATGGGGCCCGGCTGTCTGCGACAGCGACCACTTCCGGGGGGGGGGGGGAGGGGGTCTGCCAGCCGGAGCCTCTAGACAGGGCACGCCCAGGAGGGGAGGGCCACCTCCTCCTCCTCCTCCTCCTCCTCCTCCTCCTCCTCCTAATCATCCATTCCATCTCTTCATAAAGAGCTCCTCCCTGTCGCACCGCGAGACTGGTCGGAAGGGCGGGAGGGGCGCTTCACCTGAGACTTCCTTATCACCGACGATCCTGAAACTCCAACACTGGCAATGGCTTCACTCATTGAGGGCGGGTGGTTTGCGAAACGTGGCTCTCGCATGGGCGCCGAGCACATTCGTTTCGAAAGATGGCAAGAATTGCACGGATTGATGGCGGGTGGTTTCCAAAACCAAAATGTGGCTCTCGCATTAGCGCCGCGCGCATTCGTATTAAACATGTGCAAGAGTTTGGCGGATTGAAGACGAGCCGGTTTCACTGAGTGACCCTCCCTTTATCGCCGAACACATTCGTCTTAGAAACATTGCAAGAGCTTGGCGGGTTGAGGGCGGGCTGTTTCCAAAATGTGGCCCTCGCCTTGGCGCCGCACACCTTCGTCTTTGAAACATTGCAAAACGTTGGCGGATTGGGGGCGGCTCCTTCTCAACATGTGGCACCACACACGTTCTTGATAACGGATATGCAAGATTCCAAGGGTTCCCATGGTTAACGTTTCAGACTCGTATCCGGAACGAGTCAGGATTGCCAACACGTCGCAGTTAGATTGAGTCGCGGGGTTGAAGTCCCAGGAATTGCGTTCTGGCACGATTCGAGATCGTCAAGACGCCGTAATCAGGTGGATGAGCCCATGGGGCAGGGCCTAGAACGAGGGGAGCCGGAGGAGGAGCATACGGCAGGGAGGAGAGGTCAGGATTAGGTGGCGACATCCGAACCCTATGCCAACCAACCATCGATTCGCATAACAATGGGAGGCGGGGGTAGGGTTCGGATTTCGCCACGTGCTCGACGAATTCTGAGCCCCACTCCCGCCGCCCAACGAGTTGCCAGAGTCGTTGACCGGCGAGGACAGGGTTGGGAATTCGCCGCCGAAGGATGGGCCGCCAAGCGTGCTCAGATTAAGCACCCCGTGCAAGCGAGTTCTTTCGGCTAACGCGCCCAGGGGAAAGGATCGAGAGGAGTGCGGCGTAGACTGGGACGCGCAGAGACGTACTAATACTATATGTCCTCCTTGGAGGCGCGCGTCCGACCCAAACATATAGCATACCCATCTTGTAGTATATGATTTCCCGAGCGGTGTGGCCAAGCGCCCGCCACGGCGCATATACTATAAGAGTTCTCGGTGCGCGCGTCGCCCCTGGGGGCGCGACGCACACATAGTAGAAGCATGCTGGGGTGCCGCCGATGGACACCCGGGACGGCCCTGGCTTGCTCGCCACACCTCGCGCAGCGCGCTCCACGATGCGCCCTCGCGCCGGTCTTCGCGCCCCCTCGGGCAAGCGAGGCCAAGCGAGCGAGCGTGGCACATGTCCTGCCCCCTCGGCTCTCAGACCTGGAGGCCGCCGGGGAGGGAAAGCAGGGGCCTCGAGGGGGCGATCCAGTGCAGTTTGTCCCAAGGGCAGCTCAGAGCTGCCAGCGTGAAGCATGAAGCAGCTGGATCTTCGCACCGCGAGGTCGAGGAACCACCCGCAAACCTGCTGGGGGGGGAGTCAGGAGGGAGGAGGACACCGAGGAAGGAGGACGAGAAGGAGGGACGAGCCTCGTCCCTCCTTCTCGTCCTCCCTCCCCCCATACCTACCTCGCCCTCCTCGTCCGACGAGGGAGGGAGGAAGGGGAGGAGGAGAAAGGAGGAGGAAGGATGACAAGACGGAGAGGCCGGAGGGAGGAAGGGATAGAGGAACTAACCAACTGCATTAACAAAAACCTGTGACGTCCGCGCAAATTTCTTGGATCTGCGCTGGACCACCACTTCTGGCGCGCGGAGCGCGCCAGGGGCGGCGCCGAAGGGGCGCCGCCAGGGGGGGCCCGCGCGAGGTGCCAGAAGTTTGTGCTCATGCCGTTTATTGGACGCCCAAGTTATCCGGGGTAGCTCGGGTCCGGGGAAACTCGGGCTTGGATTCCCGAAAAAGGAACCCGAGTTACCCCTGACCCGACTTACCCCGGATGATTCGGGGCTCTGGACGCCCGAATTATCCGGGGTAACTCGGGTCCGGGGTAACTCGGGTTCGGACTCCCGAAAAAGGAGCCCGAGTTAGCCCTGACCCGAGTTACCCCCGATGACTCGGGGCTCTGAGTTTATGCTCCTTCGAAGGAGGGAGGGAGGGAGGGAGGAGGGCGGGGAGGAGGGGGAGGAGGAGGAGGAGGAGGAGGGAGGGGAGGGGGGAGGGAGGGAGGGAGGAGGGGAGGAGGAGGGGAGGAGGGAGGAGGGAGGAGGGCGGGGAGGGGGAGGGAGGGAGGGAGGAGGGAGGGAGAGAGGGGAGGAGGGGAGGGAGGAGGGCGGGAGGGCGGGGGAGCAGGCGGGGCGGGACGGGCGCTGGCGCCAATGGGGGGCGGCACCTCGAGGACCGCCAGGCGCCGCGCCGCCTCGAGCGCCGCCGCGGAGGCCTTTTGCGAGGGCGCCGGCGCCCAGCGACGCCGACGCCAACGACGACGCCGACGCCGACGCCGACGCCGACGCCGACGCCGACGCCGGCGCCGACGCCGACGCCGACGACGACGCCGACGGCGACGGCGACGCCGCCGACGACGACGACTGCGACGACGACGACGACTGAGGACGACGATGGCGCCGACGCAAGTGGCGAAGCAGACGACGACACAAGAAATAATGCGCGAAGGATATATCCTCGTCCTTTTTCTCCTTCTCTCCCTTTTCTCCTCCTCCTCTTCCTCCTCCCTCCTCGTTTTCCTCCTCCTCCGGCTCCTCCTGCTTTCACTTCCCACCGTCCTGCCCTTCCAACCTCCTCACCCGAACAACCTCCTGGGGATACGCAAAAGTGTGGAGAAGGACAGTGGAAGCGCGCTCCCGAAATCACCAACCCTTCTTCATGATTACAGACGCGCACGACCAACCAACCAGCAAGCAATCGAGATCAACTGCCAACCGTTAAGGTTTACAAAACACACTCAGCATAGTTGCCAGCCAGCCATCCGAAACAAACAAACAGCCAAATTACCCACCAAACGTGGTTATGCGAGCAATTATTGGGGCGCTACCAGCAAGAGGCGGAACTCGTCGTATTAGAATCGCCGGCGCCAACACAATCAAACCCGCCTGAAGGCAGCGCGGTACTATAATCCCACCAGCCCTCTGGGCGTAGCTGGTCTAGGGATGTTCCTCTTCCAACCCCCTTCTTCCCCTTCGGGGAGGAGCTCATCCCTCCCCCCGCCCCCTCCCCTGGACCTGGACGGGGCGCCCCGCGAGGTGTCAGAGAGTACTTGTTCGCCCGAGATGACCCCAACATGGCTGAAGATAACCCCAGATGCCTCAAGTTGGTTCCCAAGATGCTCCCAGAGGCCCCAAGAACGCTCCACGACGGCTCCAAGACGCCTCCGAGATCTGCAAGGAGGCCTCCAAGAAACGAAAATCCTTCCAACACGTAGTGGGAACCACTTGTTGTTGCTTTCTCGCCCTTTCGCTTCCGATGACCATCCGAGGCCTTAGGATGGCTCCGCGAGCGCCCAAGCGAGCCCCAAAAGGGGCCCAAGAGAGCCCCAAAACGGCCCCACGAGCGCCCAAGAGCGCTCCAAGAGCGCCACAAGAGGGCCCAAGAGGCGGTTTCGGGCTCACTAGACTGGCGAGGCTGGTTGGAACGCCCCTTTGTTTGCATCGATCCCTTCCAAGATGGCCCGAACAGCGCTCCTAAGGCACCGAAGAGCGCCCCAAGAGGGCCACAAGAGGCCCCCAGGAGGCCCCAAGGGGCGCCCGAAGGGCCTCCAAGAGGCCCCCAAGAGATCCCCAAGACGCCTCCATAGGGCACCCGAGGTACCCAAGACGCTCAAAGAGGCTCCCTGGCCGCCTCGCCAGGGCATCGTCTCTGGATGGGTTGGTGGGGTTACTCTTTTTGATCGCGACCGCACCGAGACAGTCGGGCGGCGTCCAGGAACGATGCGCGCGAGCACCGACCTAAATTCGCGCATAGGAGAAGGAGAGGCGAAAAGAGACAAGACCAATGGGGGAGAGAAGCAAACAGGAGGGTTTGTGGGTTTTTTGTCGCAACCGCAGGCGAGAGCGCCAGCGGCGAGCAAAGGTCCGAGCGGGCCGCGCAAGAGCCTAATTGCCCAACGCCGACGGGCCAACGACCTAAGAAGCACCTAAGCGGGCAGGCCGGCGTGAGGGGGGGTGCGGGCTGCAGCTGCCAGGAACCAGGGCCAGGAGCGCGCCCATGCACACGATTAACCAACCAGGGTTGGAGCGCAGCCAAAATGGCGCGGGGGTGGTACCAGGATGTGGCCAGGAAGGCAACCAACAGTACACTGCATCAGATGCCAGGAGACCATACTGGTTGGTGGGTTACTTTTTTGGTTCGCGGCTCCAAGGCGAAGGACAGGGAGCGAGCACAACGTCCGGGGCGCATGACGATGTAAATTGGCCTCAGAGGCGAATGCACGTGCCAGGGACAAAATGACAATCACTAAGACGCATACTGCGTCGGCAGGAGACCGGCCCAGACATCCCGGCAGGTGGGGACGCAGGCGCGGCGACCGGCGGCGGAACGGGGGGGAGAAGTCGCCCTGGGGTTACGCGAAGCGTCTAGAATAGATCTTCCTCACCCCCTCCTAAACTTACAGCTAGCGTGCTGTACATATTGATGTGAGTAAGCGAAGTCGGCGAGTCTTGTTTGGGCAAGGTACCGAACAACTGATGCATAACACTTGTGTCAAATCTTGAGTGCAAACGATCCAAATCAGCACATCAGATACATTGTCGTGCCCATGCCAATTTAGCCTCGTTGTCCCTAGTAGCTGGCTCAACAAGTACTTGCAACCATGCCACATCATGTGTAGTCAAGCCGGCAGAGGGGGAGGCAAGTCGGGCGGGTGGTATTGGGGGGTGGCCTAAGTGTGTGGTGCAGGCAGGTCGTTCAATGTGCCCTCGAGGGTCCCTTTTTGAGCCAACAGGGGCCAAAAAGAAGCCCTAGCCCTCTTTTTCATCCCCCACTAAGTGTCACCCCACAGTACCACCCGCCCGAGAAAGGACAAGGATCGCTGGGTTGCGAGAACGACGAGGAACGGGGAAGGGCAGATGGCGGTGAGAAGCTGGAGCGGACGAACAGGTGGAGGGTCATGGACAAACAAGAGGACCGCCGAATTTAGGACGGGTCTGATGTCATGTTAGGATGAGATCAGGATGCGTTCCAGTTTGTCCAGGGTATCTGGCAGTTCTCGTTTCTGCAGCCCCTGTGGAACATCAAGAATCCTGGAAATCCTGGAGATTGTGGACACACATCATTATCATGACATACTGCTCATCTGACAAATGAAGCTCGCTGAAGACAACTAGTTCATGAGCTCACGGGAGCGCCAATAGGCTCACTGACTGCATGCACAAACTGCCTTCAAAAGAGAGGCGACGACCGTGAGAGAAGGCACCGCGGCGTGCGCACGCCTCCTTTGCTCGGAGCCTCTCCGCCTCGATCTCCTCTGGCGCAAAGGGGCGGGCACCACGAAGGCGCTGCGGCGGGGCCGAGATCATCAGAGGCACTCGCTCGGGCGTCCATGTCTTGTGTATGTTTTGATTTCGTGCGCTAATTTGTCGGAACTGATTCAACATGCTCCTCGATGGTCCTCACCGAAGAAAACAATCACACGTCCGAGCGATGTGAATCATCCGACCCGACACTGTTCGCCGACAACGACCCTGGCCAGGCCAGCCGGGGCCAAAGTGCCGATGCAAACGCCCTTCAGGATCAGACAGGAAACCGTGGCATGTTACTGAACGCGCCCGCTCGTGGACGGTCCGCTGGCCCCCTTTGGGGGCCAACAGGCTGCAAGGCGGAGGCCAACAGGCCGCAAGGCGGAGGTTCGTTCATCTGTCCCCACAACAGCTCCAATTCACATTGCTATACGCGTAGATGTGTCTATTAAGAACCCGATGTTGTGATAATTGAGGTCTGCGCGGAGCGGGGGGGGGAAGCGAATTACGGTGCACTCGCGTTCCTGAAACCAAATAAGTTTCTCGACGTTCCCGCGCTTGTTCTGCGAACCCATAACTTGTTACGTCTTCCACCGCATCGTGTTGGCGATGTTAACGCTGATGGAAACAATGATGATTATGACGAGGACGATGCCGAATGAAACAGCGAGTCTCTCTCTCTCTATCCTTTGCGAACCTCTTTGTGCCGATGTTAAATGTATCGTTTGATATGTCCCAGCTTCTATTATGTATCAGTCGGTGTTCTTGCATGTTCCTCCTCGTCCCTTCTATCTCTCCAGCAAGTGGGATGGGGGTAGCGATTGCTCTTTCTCTTTCTCTCTCTCTCTCTCTCTCTTCCTCTCTCTCTCTCTCTCTCTTACTCTGCATGCACACTACGGATGGCGGAAATCGTTAGGGCAGCGGTTGCTCTCTCTCTCTCTCTCACTCTCTCTCTCTTTGTTTCCCTTTCTTCCCACGTTTTCCACGCAACGCAGAATGGGCAATGAGAATGAGCCGCAGTTACCCCACACAATTACGCCTCACACCCTCCACGGTCAACGCCGACGACATCGGACGGGGGGCGTGGTTTCTTCCTCCGTGTTTATGCATATCTCTGTCTCTCTCTCTCTCTCTCTCCCCCTTTTCTCTCTCTCTCTCTCTGTCTCTGTCTCGCTCTCGCCCACCACTTTTCTCCGTGCGCAACGCAGAAACCGAGCTGGGAGGCGAAAGCGGCTGCTCCTGCGTGGAGGGGGCGAGAGGTTTTTTTGTTTTTCTTCAAAAACAATAAACAACACTGAAACGAGAACCACATGAAAAAAATATATCCACCGTACATCCGCGTGTGATTGTTGGAATGTTGAAATAAATGCGCGTCGCTGGAGCGTGAACCACATTACGAAAGAGCGTTTTTTTTCGGCGATCACGAGCGTGAAAGGGGGGGGCGGGGGGTGTACGTCGTACCCCCCCCCCGCCGTGTGGCTCCGGAACCACAACCGCGCCCGCGCGCACGACGACGATGAGCGACGAGCGACGAGCGACGAGCGACGGGCGACGAGCGACGAGCGACGACGACGGGGGCATGTAAAATAGTAGCGCTTCCGCGTGCATGCGCGCGAAAACCACAACAACGGGCCACGAGCCACGACCAGTTCAGCGCCATCTGCGCGCGCAAACCTGCCTATGCGCACCACCAGGCCTGCGTGCACCTCTGGAACGCGATGGGGTCCCGACGGGAACAAATGCCAGAAAATTGTGAGGGCGGCCGAAATTATACAATTCGATATGCGAACTGATTGTGTTTTCTTGTCCTGCGTGCCATCTTGCACTTTGAACCCACGACGCCCGTGCACGCCATGGTCACTGCGTGCACCACAATGCCCGTGGAAAGGAATGGCAAGGAATGCGGAAGAACGGGAACGGCAGGCAATGGTAGCGCTTCCGCGAGCACCACAGCGCGTGTGCACGCGAGCCACAACCAGGGGCCACGAACCACGACCAGGGATCCAAAACTGGCGATGCGGAAGAAGAGGGGGAGGGGGAGAAAGGGGGAGGAGGAGAAGGAGGAGGAGGAAGAGGAGGAGGAGAGTGAGGAGGAGAGGGAGGAGGAAGAGTTCTGAACGGGAACACCAAATCACAATTTCGGATCCCTATGCGGGTACCACTGCGGGTCCCTATGCGAATCCCCACGCGGATCCCGAAGCGGATCCCTATGCGGATCCATGCGCGGATCCCGATGCGGGTCCCGAGGCGGATGCCTATGCGGATGCCCGCGCGCGTTGTCACGCGAATCTTCATGCGGATCCTCATACAGATCTTTGCGCGGATCCCTATGTGGATCCCTATGCGGATGCGCATGCGCATCCCGATGCGGATCCCCATGACATTTCCAATGCGCACCACGACTTCGACGCGGATATTTATGCGGACGCCTATGCGGATCCTGATGCGCACGGCGGCATTGCCCGGAACGCACGGGGGGGGGAAGGGGGGCGTTATGTCATAGGGGGGACGGGTGCTATAACGCCCGCGTGCCCCAAACAATTTTCGTACATACGATGAAAGAGAACCCTCCTCCATACGTGTAACTGCTGGAATTTCTCAGGGCGAGTGCGCGCGACTCTAAAGCAAAACCAATTAGCCTGGCGAAGGACCCAACCATATGCAACTGTGAATACCGCAAGTGTGAATATCGTTTTCGGCGGCGCTACCTCTGGGTAGTGGAGACGCATGCGAACAACCCCACTGGGGCCTTCGGTGGAGCTCCCCATGGGGCTACGAAACGCTGCCCTAGGTGGGGGAACCGCATGCAGGCAGCCCCACTGGGGCCTTCGGTGGAGCTCACTGTGGGGCCACGAAACGCTGCCCTAGGTAGGGGAACCGCATGCGGGCACCCCCACTGGGGCCTACGGTGGGGCTCTCTCTGGGGCTACGAAACGCTGCCCTGGGTGGGAAACCGCATGAGGGCAGCCCCACTGGGGCCTTCGGTGGAGCTCCCTCTGGGGCTACGAAACGCTGCCCTGGGTGGGGGAACCGCATGTGGGCACCCCCACTGGGGCCTTCGGTGGAGCTCCCTCTGGGGCTACGAAACGCTGCCCTGGGTGGGGGAACCGCATGTGGACACCCCCACTGGGGCCTACGGTGGAGCTCCCTATGGGGCTACGAAACGCTGCCCTGGGTGGGGGAACCGCATGTGGACACCCCCACTGGGGCCTTCGGTGGAGCTCCCTATGGGGCTACGAAACGCTGCCCTGGGTGGGGGAACCGCATGTGGACACCCCCACTGGGGCCTTCGGTGGAGCTCCCTCTGGGGCTACGAAACGCTGCCCTGGGTGGGGGAACCGCATGTGGACACCCCCACTGGGGCCTTCGGTGGAGCTCCCTATGGGGCTACGAAACGCTGCCCTGGGTGGGGGAACCGCATGTGGACACCCCCTCTGGGGCCTTCGGTGGAGCTCCCTCTGGGGCTACGAAACGCTGCCCTGGGTGGGGGAACCGCATGCGAACACCCCCACTGGGGCCTTCGGTGGAGCTCCCTATGGGGCTACGAAACGCTGCCCTGGGTGGGGGAACCGCATGCGAACACCCCCACTGGGGCCTTCGGTGGAGCTCCCTATGGGGCCACGAAACGCTGCCCTGGGTGGGGGAACCGCATGCGGGCACCCCCACTGGGGCCTTCGGTGGAGCTCCCTATGGGGCTACGAAACGCTGCCCTGGGTGGGGGAACCGCATGTGGACACCCCCACTGGGGCCTTCGGTGGAGCTCCCTCTGGGGCTACGAAACGCTGCCCTGGGTGGGGGAACCGCATGTGGACACCCCCACTGGGGCCTTCGGTGGAGCTCCCTATGGGGCCACGAAACGCTGCCCTGGGTGGGGGAACCGCATGTGGACACCCCCACTGGGGCCTTCGGTGGAGCTCCCTATGGGGCCACGAAACGCTGCCCTGGGTGGGGGAACCGCATGTGGACACCCCCACTGGGGCCTTCGGTGGAGCTCCCTATGGGGCCACGAAACGCTGCCCTGGGTGGGGGAACCGCATGTGGACACCCCCACTGGGGCCTTCGGTGGAGCTCCCTATGGGGCTACGAAACGCGTGAGAGGTGTGCCGAGAGCAGAGGCAAGGAGGGGGAGGAGGGAGGAGGGGGAGGAGGAAGGAGAGGAACGCGGGGCACCGTCTCTTCAAAACGAGGACCCAACACCACAGGATGGTTGGGAAAAAACATGGTGAAAGCCACCCTTTACTATCCGCGTAATTGCTAAAAGCGCTGAACACAAATGCGCGCGGCAATGAGGCCGTGGCCAGATTCACCCCCCCCGTCCATCTGGGTAGGTGCAGGACACCTGTCAGGTGGATGCGCACGGCGCTAAGGCAACAACGACATTTCATTTTGAAAGCAGTTCCCCCTGCAGCCGTGTAGGTGTAAGAGACTTCGCGCTTCGAAAGCATCACAGGAGCGAAAATGTCGCGCGCAACGCCCGGCCCGCCGTTGACAACACGCCTGGTGGTCAGAGGGGGAACTCTCAAATATGGAAAAAGACGGCGAAGAAGCAGGGGAAACAAAAACAAGAAAAAGCGCTCGGGTGGTGTGTCGCCTTCCACCCGGGTGGTCTGTTTTCTCCCACCTGGGTTTTTTTTCCCGCGCTCACAGGCTGGGCGAGTGCCTCGCGACCACCTGCTGACCCCCTCAGTCCTGCCTGGCACCACCGGGGCACGGCGGGGCGGGCGCTCTCTCGACCCAGCACGCGACACGACCCACGACTCCCCCAGGCTTGGCCTCCACGTGCCTCCTTGATGACCCCTCCCCCCCTTCTCGTGGCGGGCCCGAGTGCGACCGACGGCCGACTCGCCTGGCCAGGGCGGACACCAAACCTCAAAGGTGTGTCCGGTGCCGCGGCCACGGCTGCAGCAGGACAGGGAACCCCACCGCTGCCGGGGAGGCGTTCGTCGTCGTCGTGAAGCCGCCGCCTGCTGCGCCACCTCCAGGCACGACCGCGCCTCCGCCAGCTCCGCGGCGTCCTCGGGCGGCAGGAGGGAGGGGGGGCGACATGGTGGGCGAGGAAGAAGGGAACGGGATGAGAAGGGAGAGAGGAGGAGGGGGGAAAAAGGGGGAACAGGAGGCGGGAAAGAGGAGAAGAGGAGGAGGAAGACTATGAGAAGGCGAAAGAGGAGGAATGAGGATAAGAGAGGCTGCGGCAAGCCAGGTGCACTGAAACCACATCTGGCATCCTGTCCATTCCTGTCAGGTTTCCCGGATTCCCAATCCAGATGTTGAGTCGGACCTTGATCGTTGGATCGTATGCGCAGTGCCACGGGCTTGGGCGCCAGGCGAAAGCATGGAGAAAGGGATGCTAGGGTCCAAGAGGGCGGAAAAGGGAGAAGGGGGAAAAAATTAAGGGAGGGCGACCAGGAGGAGGAAGAGAAGGAGGAACAACGACGTCCACATGGGCAAGTCGGCAACAGAAACGACGACGAACGCCGTGCGCGCCCCGCGGGTCCCGAGAAGCCCACTCTGGAGGTGGCGGCACCGCCAAAACCCGCGAGAGAGACGCCCCCTGCGCTGAACAGCATCAGGGGAGAGGGGGAAGTAATACTCACATGGAGTGACGCTTGGGAGTTGCTGGACACGTATGCGACGATCCACAAGCAAGCGCGACACTACCACACCAGCACAGCACTACTACGCAGCATTTTGTCTCGGGAAGTGGTCCTCAATTCGGCGGCGAGCCCACTGGGGAAGTGAGAAGGGGCGGACCTTCTCAGAATAGGGGCAGGCGTGTGACGGGCGCCGAGGCAAGAGCACCCGTCAGTCCCGCCGAAGACGGACCGACATAGCGTAGGAGAACACCGTGCCGAATACGGTCCGACATCACGTAGCAATACACACAACAATGGTTGGAATCCTTTGTGCAGTGTTCCCACAGTCTTGTCGAAGTGGCGAAACTAAGCACCTACCTTGGGTAGGCCTTCGTCGGCAGGCATGGGATGGTGGATATCCCAGCCAGGATGCCATCCTCGCAAGAGGAGCGCCTCAGAGCAACTTCCCTTCAACTCTCTCGAACTGAAAACCAGCCCAACCACTCCACTTCTCTCCAGGGTCTTTGGAGGGAGGGAACAGCGAAGAGGGGCGACGAGAATGGCTAGGCCCAATAAGACCACATGACACCCTTTCTTCGGGACGGCATCAGAACCGATGAGGCCACAGGATACTCTCGCTTCGGGACAAGCGTGGGTCAGAGCCTAAGAGGCCGCTGGACATGTTTGCTTCGCGACGGCATCTGCTTCGCGACGGCGTCTCCCTAGTTGCGACACTCCAGCCAGCTCGCACCCGGGAAACTGTGCAGGATGGCAAAGACTGTTGTTATGACAGGAAACCAGCAGTACGCGGGAAACGCGGTCGCCGCACTGGACAGCATCCGCAGAGGAACCAACAACAACAGAAACAAGCACTGCTGCTGCACGTCCTCGCGGAGTGCTCGGACCCGCGCCGGACCCGCTCCCCTGGCGAAGCGGGGCGCGCCAGAGTGTTGGTGCCAGCGGCGCCGCCAAGGGGGGCGGCCCAGCGCCGATCCGAGACATCCGCGGGGGGCAGCCGACAGATGGCGCCGTGTCGTCTTCGAATGCCGCCCAGGGCCGTCCAGCAAGCGCCAATTATCGGGGTCGGGGTGCGTAGGGCGACGAGATCTATGCATATCCACTGCTCCTGGCCAGGCCAATCCTGGGCCCAGGAGCGGTGTATACGCCCTCCTGGCCTGGCCAGGGAGGCATATACACAGCTCCTGGGCCCAGGATGGGCCTGGCCAGGAGCAGTGGATATGCATAGATCTCGTCGCCCTAGGTGCGGAGTAATCGTTGGGTGGTGGTGGATCGCGGGCGAGGGGTGCGGCAGGCAGCGAGGCGAGCGTGCCCCCCCGGGGGCAGCCGAAGACGAGGGTGCGCGAAGCTGACTGTCCGGATGAGTGCCGGGTGCGTGCAAGACCCGTGCCCGTGGTATTCAAACGCCACGGATGAAACTGACTGTTGCGTCTTGACGACCCTGAATCGTGCCAGAACGCCGTTCCTGGGACCTCAACTCCGCGAATCATCTTAACTCTTGCGCCCTCATACTCGCAAATCCTTCCAAAACGTCATTTCTGGTACGTCGGTCTACTGCCGCCTGGAGTGTCGGGCTCTTTTCTTCAGGAGCCCGAGGCGCACTGGACGCAGATGAAAATCTGAACCCTAGGGGCTCGAGTGTTATCCGTATCAGGTGCACCTCGCCTTCTGGCGCCCCTTTCAAGACAGACCAGGACGCACTGGATATGGATGGAATCTCGCCCGCACCAAAGGCAGACCCGACACAAACATGTGACGAGGACCTGTCTATAAACACATGCCAAGGAGACCAATGATCGAGCTGGAATTGAGTTCGCGGATAAGTGCCGTCCCGTCTGGTTCGTTGTTCATCCAGCGTCGCCGTGTGAACTGCTTGCGCTTGTCCATGGATCCTTACTCTGGAGGACCATCCCTAGCTTTGAGCTAGCCTCCTGCTCCCTGCGTTTCCTCCTGCACTCCTCCCCTCCTGTTTCTCCGCCGAAGTGCCGCTCTCTAGCTATTCTTGACGCTTCGCGTATCCCCACCAGCCCATCCAGAAACGACGTCCAGGCAAGTTGAAGAGATCAGGGAAGTGGGGGAGCAACGAGAGGGACAGCCGATCCGTGCAAAGGATGAGGCGGAAGAGGAGGCCAGATGGATAGATGAGGGGGTGGCGAGGAACCGAGCGAAGGAGGGATGAGGAGAATGATGACGCTGGGTGGATGGTTGAATGCCGCTCGGATGCCTCTTGGAAGCCTTTTGGAAGCCTCTTCGGGCGTCTTGGGGGTCTCTTGGCGGTCAATGGGGGCTCTTGGGCGTCTTGGGTGCTTCGGGGGGGCCTCTTGAGGCCGCTTGGGATCCTCTTGGGGGGCTCTTGGGGGCCTGTTGGAGGCCTCTTGGGGCCTCTTGGGGGTCTCTTGGAGCTTCATGGCGGCCTCTTGGAGCCTCTTGGAGGCCTCTTGGAACCATCCTGGGAGCCTCTAGGAGCCTCTTGGGGACTTCTTGGGGCCTCATGGCGGCCTCTTGGGGCCTCTTGGAGGCCTTTTGGAAGCCTCTTGGGGTCTCCGGGGCGCCTCTTGCGGCCATCTTGGAGGAGATCGATCAAAGAAGAGGGTGGAGTTAATTAGCCTTCCCCCCTCCAAGAGGCCAAAATTGGGCCAAAACCCTAGTAAAACCGATGATTTGGGCTCCCTCGCCGAGGCCGTTTTGGACGCTCTAACTACCAGCGGCCCCCCCCGTCCAAGTCCAGAGGAGGGGGTTAGGGGGAGGGGTAAGCCCCTCCCCGAAGGGGAAGGAGGGAAGATGGAAGAGGAGACTCCCGGAACCACCTACGCCCAGAGGGCTGGTGGGACTTTCCAATTGGCTACCCTTGCATAGTCGCCGTCCTTGCCCATCGTTCTCGCCTGTGTGACGCTGTCGCATCCCCTCTTCTCTTCATCTTGCGATACGCTCACCTCTGCTGCAGGATGCACCGCCACGACATCCGAGATCCTCGTCCCTGCAATTCCCACACAAAGGGGGGGGGCCTCTGATGGAAGGGGGCCCTGGAGCTTTTTCTTCGTTCGCGGGTTCCCGGAGCCCCTGAACCTTCGACAGGCTATCTTCAGGATGAACTCGTCCACGGGAAAAGCCCCGAGGGCCCAGGACCCGTTTCCCGCAGGACCGCTTCCATTCATGCCAGTGTTCGTCCTGGCGCCCGATCCAGCCGAGGCAGCACCAGAACGTCCACCAATTCGCGCTCGTACCCCCCCAAACCCTCGTTCGTTACAACCGGGTGCCTAAATAGGAGCACGCGGCAGATCCTCTCAATGCATTGAGGCAGCACTGAAGACGGACCAGGCATGTGAAAGATCGGCAGATCGGCACAGTCAACTTACAGATGGTGAAGAGGTAAAACGCTGCGGAAGCATCATAACAGCCCCCCAAGCTTGGAAGTCCTCACTGGCCGCCATGCGACGGTGGTGGCCAACCTCCATAATTGACAGTTGCGCTGCAATGGTGAGTGGCGTGTACAAGAATAAACAAGGCGTACAATAGCGCATAATTGGCACTGCGGCGCCGATTCAACTTTGCTCATAATCAGGCTGTGAACTGCGCCGCACGTACATCGTTTACACATGATCTACCTCAATTACCCACGCCCATTCCAAACACGACATGGATATGGCGTGTGCACGCGCTCGTGCGTGTGGAAAGGAAATTATCATACAACTGGAGCCTCCATGGAGCGACAGCTGCATCAAACGGAGACATCGATGGAGCCAATATTCATACGATTCTGAGAATGTCGGATCTGCCATTCCTCACGTCGCCTTTCTATCACATGGGTCAGTCAACTTGGTGAACACAGGCAGGAGACAATACGCCCGAGCAGCAAGAGACATGAGAAACCATCTAGCCCATGTGTCAATCTCTGTGCCGTAGGAACTGAGTGGAGTGTCCTCAGGTCCCTTCGAGTTCTCTGTTTGATGTTTGAATATTGCGAAAACTGTAAGAGCCCCCCATTCCCGTGTCCTAGGCGCTCTCGGGCGCTCTCAGGAATCACAGCCTTCACCTTTATCGAGACCATCAGCCCCAAGCGCAGTGCGGAGTTCCTGCTGGGCGCTCCCAGGACCCCCAAGCGCTGCAGGAGGGACCCCTGTGGGCCCGCGCCAACCTTCACTCCAGCGAAGGGTCACTCGTGCGAGTGGCTGGAAATGGGGAAACTAAAAGGTAATGATACTGCCACTTCCCGGACCTCTCCCAGGGTGCGTTCTGACCAAGATTTCGAGGCGGAGCCAGCGGTGGCGACGAGGGCCTCCGAGGAGGGCAGCGGTATGGGTACCTCCGCCTCCACTGCGGTAAGCCCCAGAGAGGACGAATCCTCCCTCGGCACGGGAGGCGAACGCCTGCGGAGAGGCGACCATGCGGCCGTCGCTCGTCCGCAGCGGGTCCACCAGCGAATCGTCCAGCTGGGCTCCTGCCGCGGGGGGAGTATATCACAGGGCGCGGGCCTCCTGCGCCTCCAGCTCCTGCCTGACGACGACGACGAAAGGTGACGCGTTGGACGAGGACGACGCCCTGGACGACGACGACGACGACGGCAACGACGACGACGACGACGACGCCTTGGACGGGGACAACGCCCTGGGCGACGACGACGACGACGACGACGACGACGACGACGACGACGACCTGGACGACAACGCCTAGCGAACGGCGGTCGGACACGGATATTGCTCAGGACGAGAGTGATGTCATGATGCGATCAGCTCAGGATGAGTCCTGGAAGTTCAAGGTTATCTGGCGGCCCTTACCACTGGCGCCGGCGCGGGACAGCAGGGAAGCAGAACCTGACGTCCTCGAACACATCACTGCCACGTGTTCGTTGCTCGTCTGAGCCTGGGTAACGCACGACGATGCGGCGATACCATGCGGTGGCTGACGCGGGCCGCCAGCGCGACGCGCCGCGTGGAAGCGAGGGCTCTCGCGGGCGACCTCACGCGGGCGGCTCAAGCGCGAAGTCTTGCGCGATGGTTGCCGGTGCATTTTTCGCCGATCGCCTGGGGCTCAGGGCGTCGCGACGGATCTGGCAGTCTGCCTTCAAGGATGGTCCCCGTGCCCTCAAGAGATCAAAACAAATAAAACTGCCCGCGACAAACAAAACATCGCTCCTCATGGTCATCGATCATCACCATCGTCGTCATCATCCGTGGCAGAAAGCCGATCCACGGGATTGCGCCCAGAGCTCCGGGGGGCCGACGAGCCGTAAGCACAGAAGAAACGCAAGCCAACTAGATGAAACGTCGTCATCATCATCAACATCATCATCCGAATACTTCGCATCAGCATCATCGTCGTCAACGACACTATCTTCACTATTGTTTTTATGATTGCGGTCATCGTCGTCACGGTACAAATCATCGACAGCATCGTCGTCTCAAGCATCATCGGCATCATCAATTTACTGCTCAAATTCACAATCAACATAATCATGCTGATCATCAGCATCATCAGCATCATCAGCTTCATCATCAGCATCCTCGTCCTCGCGATCACCATCATCATCAGTGCATCAACATCGGTATCAGCACCATCATCATCATCAGCATCATGAGCACAATCATCATCTGCATCATCAACATCATTATCAGCAGCATCATCATAATTGTCATCATCATTACCATCATCACAATCACCAGTATCAGCATGACCTTCTTCATACTCATCCGCATCATCAGCATCATCATCATCATACTCATCAGCACCATAATCGTCGTCATCATCGTCATCAACATCATCAGCGACATCATCATCCTTATCATCATCATCATCATCATCATCATAATCATGCCCATAACGTTCAGAAGCCTCATCATGATGATCATAATCATGATGCCCGTCGTTAGCATCGTCGTCATCATGGACATGGTCGTCATAGCGATCGTCATAATCGATGGCCTCCTCCTCATCATCATCATCATCATCATCATCATCAACGTGAGCATCATCAACGTCGTCACGATCTCAATATTCGCCGTCTGCCTCCTCCTCCTCCTCCTCCTCCTCATCATCATCATCATTGTCGTCGGCATCGCCGTCATCATCATCGCCTTCGTGGTCGGTATCGCCTTCGTCACAGGAATCGTCGTAATCACCATCGTCGTCGTTGTCTTCGCAATGATCATCATCAGACTCATCATCATAATCATCAGCATCGTCACCGTCTGCAGCATCATGGTACACATCATAACCACTGAAATCTCCACTGGACTCATCATCATCGTCGCGGCCTGGAGGACGTATCGAGCGCGGCGGCCGTCTCAGGGCGCTCAAGAACGCTCTCAGAGAGTTCTGGATAACTCTGGGGCGATTCATCGTCATCCTGGGGCTGCCTGGTCCTCCCTTCCCCCCTCTCTCGCCGCGGGGCTCTCGGCGTGACTGCAAACAGACGTGCGCGACCAGGGCCCAGCTGAGGAAACCCACGGGGCGCCAGCGGCGGCGACGCATCTTGGGGCACTTGGGGGCGGACGGCAACGGTACAGGAGGCGCTGGAATCGGAGGTGAGGGGGTGAGATCGAAGTGGAACGGAGAGCCCCCCTACCGGGAAATCGGTTTCGGTTTCGTGTTCGTGCGTGCCGTGCGTGCGGGCGAGGCGAAGCTGCGTGGGCGGGCAAGAAGTGTCCCGCCTCTGGCTGAGGCGCGGCCAGACCAAATGTGTCCTGTCCGGGGCCCAGTGGCGCGCGGTGTCACACTGGTGCCCCACCGGTGTCCCGTCGGTGTCCCGATGATGATGATGATGACGATGTTGATGATGTTGTTGATGATGATGATGATGATGATAATGATGATGATGATGACGGTGATGGCCATGGTGGTGATGATGATGTCCCGATGGTGATGGTGTTGATGATGCTGATGATGATGATGAAGGCGATGATGGCCATGTTTGTGATGATGGTGTCCCGATGATGATGATGGTGATGATGCTGATGTTGCTGATGATGATGGTGTCCCGATGATGATGATGAAGATGATGCTGAAGATGTTGATGATGAGATGATGAGATGATAATGGTGATGGTGTTGAAGATGATGATGGTGTCCCGATGATGATGAAGATGATGAGGTTGATGATGATGCTGGCGATGATAAAAACGGCGTCCCGATGATGATGATGATGATGATGATGATGTTCATGACGTTGATGATGTTGATCATGTGATGATGAGATGATGATGATGGTGATGAAGATGATGATGGTGATGTTGGTGTCCCGATGATGATGTTGATGATGATGACAAGAATGGTGTCCCGATGATGAAGATGTTGATGATGAGAGTGATGATGAGGTGATGATGATGATGATGATGATGATGATGATGATGATGTGTTTGATGGTGGCCCGATGGTGATGGTGATGATGATGTTGATGATGATGATGGTGCCCCGATGATGTTGATGCTGGAAAAAATTATGATGGTGAGGATGATGATGCTGTCCCGATGATGGTGATGATGATGTTGATGATGATGATGATGTTGCTGATGGTGATGGTGCCCCGATGATGATGATGATGTTGATGATGCTGCTGATGATGATTCTGGTGTTGCAATGATGAGGATGATGGTGTCCCGATGATGACGATGTTGATGATGCTGATGATTGTGACGATGATGGTGTCCCGATGATGATGATGATGGTAGTGGTGATGATGATGATGGCCATGGTGGTGATGATGATGGTGTCCCGATGATGATGGTGTTGATGATGATGATGGTGTTCCGATGATGATGATGATGCTGGTGATCCTGATGATGTTGATGATGATGCGATGGTGATATGATGATGATGATGAAGATGATGAAGGTGATGATGATGTCCCGATGATGATGGTGATGATGATGCGGTTGATGATGATGCTGTTGATGATGATGATGACGGTGGTGATGATGATGGTGTCCCGGTGATGATGATGTTGATGATGATGATGAGGCTAATGATGCTGATAATGATGATTTTGATGATGGTGGTCCGATGATGATGATGATGATGATGATGATGATGATGATGCTGATGTTGATGATGGTGTCCCGATGATGATGGTGATGATGGTGATGATGATGGTGTCCCGATGTTGATGATGATGTTGCTGACGGTGATGGTGTCCCGATGATGATGATGTTGATGATGTTGTTCATGATGATGATGAGATGGTGATGATGATGATGATGGTGTCCCGATGATGATGATGATGCTGGTGATGATGATGATGATGATGATGGGATGATGATGACGATGATGGTGTCCCGATGATGATGATGTTGATGATGATGGTGATGAGGTGATGGTGATGATGGCGTCCCGATGATGATGATGTTGATGATGATGATGATGATTTTTGATGATGCTGATGACGTTGATGTTGATGATGATGACGTTGATTGTGAGATCGATTGCGATATCGATAGTGAGATCGATAGTGAGACCGAATGTGAGATAGATGGTGAAATCGATAGTGAGATCGATAGTGAGATCGATTGTGAGATCGATAGTCAGATCGATTGTGAGATCGATCGAATAAAATAGATCGAGTCAGATCGATTGTGAGATCGATCGCGTGAGATCGATCGAGCGAGACCGATAGTGAGATCGATAGTGAGACCAATGGAGTGAGACGTTGGTTCCTCCCCCCCCCGAATCTCCTTATCACCCCAAGGGTGGTCGTATAGGTATAAAAACAAGAACTATGCGCAATACACCGATCCTGGCCAGGATCGGTGCATGTGCCCAGTTCTCGCCGCCGGAAACTAGAAGGCAAACTAACCACCCTCATAATCCGCCAACGTGCCCTTGGGCGGAGTGGGCGTGTCCTCAAGTCCCTTGCTCAATCCCTGTCCTTAATCGTGAAAAATATTGCAAGGCTCGGATTTGAACCTTCCGGGTTTTGACGCGCCAACCTTTGCGGAGCGGCACTCCGCTAGTTGGCGTCGAAAAAGGGGACGGCGCTCCGCTGATTGGCCTCGAGCGAACTAAGTACGATCGCGTCGCTCCCATTAGCCGAGCGGCGCTCCGATCATTGGCCTCGAACCAAGGAATTAGTGTCGCATCGCTCCCAGTGGCGGAGCGGCGCTCCGCTAAGTGACCTCGAACCAAGGAGTTCTTGTTTATTCGCTCCCATGAGCTCAGCGCGCTTTCGCCTCGCCCTCCTCTGGGAGACAAGGACCAGTCGCCAACTCTCTGGCCCCCAGCGACAGGGCCGGTCCTCTTCGGCCACGGCTGGTGACCCATCACGAGCAGCGAACATACGATCGGAGCTACGACATAAGAACATGCTTCAAGAACACAAGGCCCTCCGCTGGCCAAAACATACAGAACATGCGAGGCCCCACCCCCCCCCAGGATGCACAAGAACAGCCGACAAGCGCGAAGAACATTCGGGTACTTTCCCCGAGCCAACCTCGACATTATACCTCGGCCCAGCCGTTTATGTATCCTCGGGTGGGTGATTCTGAGGGGGATTGTTTTTTTAAAGATGTCCTCCTCCTCCTCATCCTCCTCCGTTTCCTTCTCCTCCTACTCCTCCTCCTCCTCGCCTGGCCCGCGAGGCCTCAGATACGTCGTGATCTGTTTCTCGCTCACGGACCTAGGAAACCTTACCGGGCACGACGAGGCCACACACCCGAAGCACAGGCTCGGCTTCGATGCGCCAATTTGGTTTCGCAGTGACCCCCCCCCCGCGCGGGGAGAGGCAAGGCAGAGGAAAGTGAGGAAGAGTGGGAGGGGAAGGCGGTCGGACTCGTTATTGCAGCAGCCTGCGCGCCGTCCTGCTGAAGGCCCTCACCCCGAGAACCAAGGGGGGTACACCTGCAGCCACCGCCACCCTCCCCAGCGAAGAGAGGCCCAGCCCTGCCTGAGCCTCAGGCGGACCAACGCAGAGATCCGAGTGGGCGGCGGACAGCGCGGAGCGCTAGAAACGGAAGTGCGGAACAAAAAGGGAAATATGCCGTCGGCCAGGAGAGGATGGATAGAGAAGAACAACCATCGAACATGCAATGAAGCTGCGCGCCTCACCATCTGGAGAGTAACCCTCCATGGGGGATCGTCACCTTGCTTGGAAGCAGTCGGTGTGATGATAGCGAGCGGACCGTACGAAGATCGATTGGCCGACTCCTCGGACCCATCAGGCCGCCAGCCGGCGAGCCCGAGAGAACATCGCTCGGAGGAGGGGGGGAGGAGCAGGAGGGAGGGAGGACCTGCACGCGACAGTGCCAGCGATCCCCGTCGCTCCGCTTCGCCCGAGCACTGGCGCGGGCGCGAGCCTCGGGGCCCTGCTCGGGGGCCCACTGCTCGAGGCAGCCCATCGCTCCTGAGTCGTCCCCGGGCGTCGTGGGCCTGACCAGCTTGGACGGGAACCAACCCGTGAGGTCGTCGCCCTCCTGGGGCGCGGCGCGCGCGCGAAGGTGGGGCTGCGGGGCGCCGCGCGGTCAGCCAGACATCCCGAGGATCGGCATACCGAGAGATAGAGAGAGAGAGAGAGAGCAACACACGAGGGCTGGAGGGCGGAGGCCCGAGGTTGCGGTTTGCTTGGGCGTGGGTCGGCGTCCAGCCCCACACCTCCCTTGAGGCAATCGCGGAGCGACGAAGGGGACTGACCGAGGGCCCCCAAACCAAAAACGAGCGGGGCGAGGACCAGAATGGTGCCATGCGCGATAGGACCGAGAAAACTGCCAGCGGAGGGTGGGGTATGAGGATGAGGAAGGGGGCTGGGGATGGGGGATGAGGGAGGGGAGGGGGAATAGGGATGGGGGGGGGAATGAGGAATGGGGCATGGGGGGATGGGGGATAATAGCGGGGATGACGACGGGAGGGGCGGGGACGAAGAGTCCCACCAGCCCTCTGGGCGCTGGTGGTTTAGAGCGTTTCCTCTTCCACCCCTCCTTCCCCTTCCGGAAGGGTTTATCACTGTTCCCTATTATTAAACACCCCCTCCCCCAGGCGACTGGGGGCCAACCCAAGTCCATGCCGACACCCCCCCCATTCCTGGTAAAAAAACAGTACAAAACACACTCTGCCTCCAAATTCGGAACATGCGCAGCCAACCCGATGCGGCCCCCCACCCACCATCCTTGTCAAAAAAACATACAGAGTACACTTGGCGGAGGCGGCGGCTGCGGAGGCTGCGGCGGCGGCTTCGGCGGCGGTGGCGGCGGCGGCGGCGGCTGCGGCGGCGGCGGCGGGGACGGCGGCGGCGGCGGCGGCGGCGGCGGCGGCGGCGGTAGCGGTAGCGGCAGCGGCTGCGGCGGCGGTTTGACAGCAGGGGGCGGCGGCGGCGGCGGCGGCGGCGGATTGGCCCCCAGTAGCTGCCCATCCAAAGACGACTGCTGAATATGCTGAGGCTCGGGCCAGACTCGGGTGCTACGTATGTGTTGGGGGGGCGGGTGGGAGTGAGCGGGACGGCTTGCGGGCGGGGAGGGGGTGACTTGACCCCTCCCCCTACCCCCGCCCCTGGACCTGGACAAGGGGGCCTCGCGAGTCGTCGGAGCGTCTAAAACGGCCTCGGCGAGGAAGCCAAAATCATGAGTTCCCAGCCATCATGTGGTGTTGGGTCTTCGCTTTGAAGAGACGTCGGTCGCCCTGCGTGCCGCTCCTCCTCTCCTCCTCCTCCTCGTCCTCCTCATCCTCCTCCTCCTCGTCATCCGCTCATTTCGGCACACCCGTCACACGTTTCGTGGCCTCACAGGGAGATCCACCGAAGGCCACACTGCCACCGCCCGCATGCGTCCCCCACACCCACTTCGGCACACCCCTCACACGTTTCGTGGCCCCACAGGGAACTCCACCTGAAGCCCCAGTGCCACCGCCCGCATGCGTCCCCCACACCCATGTCGGCACACCCCATCACACGTTTCGTGGCCCCATAGGGCGCTCCACCGAAGGCCCCGCCCCAGTGCCACCGCCCGCATGCGTCCCCCACACCCATTTCGGCACATCCCTCACACGTTTCGTGGCCCCATAGGGGGATCCACCGAAGGCCTCAGTGCCACCGCCCGCATGCGTCCCCCACTCCCAACTCGGAACACACCTCACACGTTTCGTGGCCCCATATGGCGCTCCACCGAAGGCCCCAGTGCCACCGCCCGCATGGTCCCTCAAACACATTTCGGTACACCCCTCACACGTTTCGTGGCCCCATGGGGAGCTCCACCGAAGGCCCCAATGCCACCGCCCGCATGCGTCCCCCACACCCACTTCGGCGCACCCCTCACACGCTTCGTGGCCCCATAGGGAGTCCCACCTAAGGCCCAAGTGCCACCGCCCGCACGCGCCCCCCACACCCATTTCGGCGCACCCCTCACACGTTTCGTGGCCCCATATGGCGCTCCACCGAAGGCCCCAGTGCCACCGCCCGCATGCGTCCCCCACGCACAATTCGGCACACCCCTCACACGCTTCGTGGCCCCATAGGGAGTTCCACCGAAGACCCCAATGCCACCGCCCGCATGCGTCTCGCACACCCATTTCGGCACACCCCTCACACGTTTCGTGGCCTCACAGGGAGCTCCACCGAAGGCCCCAGTGCCACCGCCCGCATGCGTCCACCACACCCCCTTCGGCACACCCCTCACACGTTTCGTGGCCCCACAGGGGGCTCCACCGAAGGCCCCAATGCCACCGCCCGCATGCGCCCTCCCCTCCCAGTGCAGCGTTTCGTGGCCCCATAGTGAGGTCCACCGACAGCCCGAGTGCTACCGCCCGCATGCGCCCCCTCCACCCAGTACAGCGCTTCGTGGCCCCACAGGGAGCTCCACCGAAGGCCCCAGTGCCACCGCCCGCATGCATTTCCCCCCACTCAGTGCAGCGCTTCGTGGCCCCATAGGGAGCTCCACCCAAGAAGATATTCACAACTGCGGTATTCACAGCTGCATATGGTTGGGTCCTTCGCCAGGATAATTGTATTGGGATGTTGGACTCACTTCGGCCTCCTGAGGGGGGGATTGTAACTCGTACCGCCCCTCCTGTGATCGATCTCGCCCAAGATGCCCTAATGATGCCCCCCAAGGCTCCCAAGGGTGCCCCAAGAGGGCCCCAAGAGGTGGCCAGGAAGCCCCTAGAGGCCTCCAGGAGGCCCCCAAAAGGCTCCCAAGAGACCCCCAAGAGGCCCTCCAGAGGCACCCAAGACGCGCCAACAGGCCCCACCGACAATGCCAAAATCGCTGATGTTACTTAGGTGTTTGGCTACATGTTGGCCTCCTGGGGGGGGCACTGCTTCAGATGACTCCAAGAGCGCCTGGGAGGAGCCAAAGATGATCTTCAGTATGGCTTAAGATATCGCAAGATGCCTCAAGATGGCGCCCACGATGCTCCAAGAGGCCCCAAGACCGCTCCAAGACGGTTCCACGTGGCCAAAAAGCTCCCCCAGGATCCTTCCAAAACCTTAGGACAATCCATGCTTTTGGCTTTCTTCTCGCCGAGGCCTCAAGATGGCTCCAAGATGGCCCAAGAGGGCTCCAGGAACGCTCCCAAGGCTCCCAATAGCGCTTCAAGAGGGCCCCAAGAGGCGCCCAGGAGGCCCCAGGAGGCCCCAACAGGCGCCCAAGAGGCCTCCAAAAGGCTCCCAAGAGACCCCCAAGAGGCCCCAAGAAACTCTCCGAGGCACCCAAGACGGTTTAAGAGACGTCCGGGGCCGCCAAGAGGCCCCCAAAACGCTCCAAGAAGCCTCCACTGGGGGACCCTTCCTCTGTGTGCTGCCCGCTTCCCTGATCGAGGCAATTACTCTGGGCATCGTTTCTGGATGGGCTGGTGGGGATTCTTTTTGGTCGGCGGCCGCTCCGCTACGGTCTGGCGGCGACAGGCATGTCCGGGACGGCGGTGCAAGCTACTTCCACACAAAGCGTGCGGTGCACGTGCACTGAGCAAAATGCTCCACATTCGCAGTGACGCACCTAGGCGCCGCCCGGTCCAGAGAGAACGAGCGAACAGTGGTGCGAGTGCTACGGAGGAAGTCGCCCTTGCGGCGCCAAGCTCCGAGCATCTCCCCAGACAAACAACTGGCACCGGCCCGGGGGACCGGCTGCTGGCGGTGGAAAGCAAGGGGCCGGCGCTGAAGGCTGGACCACTCAGCGCGCAGCCAGCGCACACCACCTGAGATTTGTTGGGGCTGTCTGGTGGGGATTCGCGAAGCGTCAACAATTTATGTTCGTCCCTTGCCGTGCGAATGCCCAAGAACTGTAAACTTCACACACATACACATACACATACACACACATATATATGTATGTATATATATACCGCGGGTTTGTGCCGTGCTGGCCCCTGGCGTTGGTTCCTGACACCGCGGGAATCGTTCCAACCTTGAACGATCGGCCGGTTCCAACACGTCGGGTCGTTCAGCATCGACCGATTCTGGGTCGGCGGCGGCGTTCAATGTAGAACGCGGCGGCGGGGTCGCCACTGGTCGACACGACGCGAACCTACCGTATTTTATTCATCACCCAGGAGCTCTAGTGCTGATTGCATGCGTATAGCAGGCCCTCTGGGACTCAGGTCTGGTCTGTCGGGCGCTGCTTAATGGGGAGGACAAGTTAGGATGTGCACCTTGCATTATCCTTTCGGGCCCCAGAGTGCCTTCTTAGGCGAGCGCACCTCATTCGTTCACTCACCCCTTTCATCGCCCCCCCATTACGCAACGCTCGAGCTTAAAACGCTATCCCGTCCTGCCAGCGCCTCACTGGAAACCAACGGAGGGCGCATTTTGAGTCATGAGACAAGCTGTTGAAGTCTGAGCCGCAATTACTGCAGGTTCTCGTGGAGCTCTGGACAGTTCGCGCATCAAGGCAACGACGTCACGCCGAACACTTGTAGATACGCAGAACAGCATGCATTCCTAACAGACCGACAGGTCGGCACATGCCAGCGAGCTGTCTGCTGCGCGGACCAACTGATTTGCAACCATAACACTACAATGATGGGCTGTCAGATCGGCCCTGCAAAATCCGACGATCCGGCGTGTGAGTATGTGAGAGCGTGGACTTGCGCTCGCTCATGCTTCGCTCTGCAGTGCTCGGGAGCCGGGGGGGAGTTCGCTCTGCAAGGGGGGGGGGGGGACGCCATTCCCGACGCCATTCGGTGCTCGGGAGCCGGGGGAGGGGGGGGGACGCCATTCCCGACGCCGTTCAGTGCTCGGGAGCTGGGGGGGGGGGTTCGCTCTGCAAGGGGGGGGGTGACGCCATTCCCGACGCCATTCAGTGCTCGGGAGCCGGGGGGGGTCGCTCTGAAGGGCGGGGGGGGGGAACCCATTCCCGACGCCATTCTTTGCTCGGGAGCCGGGGAGGGGGCGAGGGTTCGCTTGCAAGGGGGGGGGAACGCCATTCCTGGCGCCATGCAGTGCTCGGGGGCGGGGGGGCTTCGCTTCCGACGGTCCCACAAACTCCCGGGACCGCGTCAAGACGGCTCCTTAAGCTCCCAAGACGACCCCAAAACGGCGCAAGGGAACGCCGAGACGGCCTAGGAACCGCCAAAGCCAGCCTTAGAGGGCCTGACCAGGGCCCCAGGAGAGGCCCAAGAGGGAGAGCCCGAACCGAAAATCAACATCTTTCCTTTCACGACGTTCTCCAGAGGCTCCAAGACACCCCCAGGAGGCCCCAACAGGCCCCCAAGAAGCCCGCCAGAGAATCCATAACGCCCCCAAGAGGCCCGAAACCAGGCCCAAGAGGCCCCAAAACGAGCCCCGAGACGCTTCCCGAGGTCCCTTGCTCGATACCCTGAGCCTCAGTCCTCAAGCTGGTAGATCCTTCATGGGCTCGGACCCCAAACTCTCAAATCTCGTGGGCCTCTCCACCTCCTCCTCCTCCTCCTCCTCCTCCTCCTCCTGCTCCTCCTCCTTCTCCTCCTCCTCTTCCTCCTCCTCCTCCTCTTCCTCCCGTTCCTCCTCCTCCCTCCTCATGCTCATTCCTCTCTGCTCCGCCTCCTTCACCTACTCCTCCTCCCTCATCCCTCCCTTCTCTCCTCCTCCCCTCCTCCACTCTTCCTCCCCCTACCTCTTGCCACCCTTTTCCTCCCTCATCCCTCGTCCTCCATCCTCCCTCCTCTTCGTCCCTCCTCACAAAAGCCAAAAACAGCTCACGAACGGCCCTTATGAGTTCTACAAAATGTGGAGATGACACACGCAACATATGATGGCCTACCTTTTCCTCTTCATCAGCTTCATCATAACGGTTGACATCAATATCCCCACCACCGCCATCACCATAGTCAACGTCATCATCCTCACCAACCTCATCGGCATCACCATCATAATCATCATCAATAACGTCACAATCACAATCGCGGTCCTCGCCAACAACACCACACTTACTACCGTCAGAATTCACATCATTGACATAAGCACAACCGTCATTGTAGGCATCATTGTGAGCACATCGCTACCATCACCACAACCATCAGCACCATCATCGGCACTATGGTCAACAGTCTCGTCGTCGGCATCGCCAGCATCCTGACCATCGCCATGACCACACCATCATGTTAATCATCATCATCCTCCGGAGCGCCCCCCCATCTCCTCCTCCTTCTCCCTCATCCCTCCTCCCTTCTCCCCATTCCCCCCTCCTCCTCCTCGCTTTTCCCTCATCCGTCCTCAATCCTCCCTCCTCCTCTTCCTCCCCGAAATCCAACATTTCAACAGACAAAGAAATCTGTTTCGAAATGTTATGCCCCGAAGGAAGGAGCCCGAGGTGGCCCGACGAGCTCCACTGTACCAGGATAGCCTCCCAGGCCGCCAGGAGGCCCCCAGAGAGCCCAGAGCTGCGCCCAGGCTGCCCCAGAGTACAGGAGGCCCCAGAACTCTCCAAGAGGCCCCAAAGAGAGCCCAATATGCCCCAACAGGCCTCCACGAAGCCCTCAAGAGGCATCCAAAATCCCAGATACTGGGGTGGGGGTTGCCAGGGTGGCTCTGCCAGGGAAGGAGGAAGCGTTCTGGAATCATCTTTTGGAAAGGGATGGGAGCTCCAGCTTACTCCCAGACGGTCCCCTCGCCCAGGAGAGCCCCAACACGGGACAATAACAAGCAAGAGCCGCCGCCGCCCCGACGGTCCAAGAGGGCCCGGGTCGCTGAAAAATCGCTCCAAGACGCCCAAGATGTTCCCAAGACGGCCCCAGCAGCCTCCAAGACGCCCCAAGAAGCCTTCAAGAGGCCCCCCAAGAGGGCCCAAAGAGGCAAACATTGTCCCATTCCCTAGATTCTGAAAAATTAATATGTTGAGCGTATTCACCTCTGGAAACTTCACAGTTTCCAAGGTGGCCCAAGAGGGCCCCAAGACGGCCAAAGAAAGGCCCAAGACGACCCAAGACGACCCAAGACAGCCCCAAGAGGGCCCTGAGGCGCCCAAGAAGGCTCCAGAACGTAGAAGAATTCACGACGGCCCGAGAGGCCCCCAGGAAGCCCCCAGAGGCCCCCAAGAGGCCTCAACAGGCTCCAACCGGCCCCCAAGAGGCCCCCAATAGGGTCCTGAAAGACCCCAAAGAAACTCAAGAACTGCCTCCAAGATGCCCCCCAAGAGGCCTCCAGATGCCTCCAAGACGCCCCCAAAACATGCAAACGAATGCCTCCCAAATCGTCCAAAACGCTTACGTTTGAACAACCATGAGGCAAAACAGTTGGATCTTCAATCATTTCACATATTCAGACGTCTTGGATGCCCTTTGTCTTAGGATTCTTGGGGGACTCGCGCGAGAGCGTCATTTTCGAAGACCCAGAAAGGTTTCGCAACCGATTTCCACATGCTCATCTTATGCAGATGTCTCGAACAGGGGCTGTATCTTCAGCGTACACGGGCATCCATTCCCATCAGCATCGGGAGCGCCCTGGATCGGCGGCACTGGCCGGAGGCCACTACAATATATGAGTTGGCCAACGGGCTCCGGCCCGCAGAGCTGTGAGCACACACTAAACAGCGCGCTCGCGCTCTGCGGACGTCCTTGTGGCCGCCCCACCAGCCAGATTCGTGCCGCTCCAGCACCTCCGCGCACCACTGTCGGCAACCCTGGACTGCTACACACTGATGGCGCGTCCCTCGCGACACGTTCATCCACGCCCTGCCTGGAAATATTCTCGCATCATCTCCTCGCATGTCCAGGAGATGTTGGTGCGTGCTCTGGTCAACGCTGTGTACACATCCACCATGTATCTTACTCCCCCCTGCCAGTCAATCCTCATGCAAGTGCCCTCAAAGCTCCTCCACACCTCACCCTGCTCCTCGACCTTCCCCCCCATCCATCCCTCTTCCTTATAACCCCCACCGCAACACAAGACGTATCCGTAGACTGGGCTAGACGTTTCGCGTGAGACCTCCTTATCATCCGCCGTCTTGGATCCAACAACTCCAGCAGCTTCACGGATGTAGGGCCGCGGGTTTTCATTCTCAACGTGCAAGTTTCGCCCTCACGCCGCGCAATGTATCCTTAACCATGTCCTGCTGCTTCACACATGGAGGCAGGGTCAGATTCAAACATTGTTACCACTCTTGCTTCGCACACACTCGTCCTCAAAACCAGCAGCAATTACAGGTGTCGAGAGCGGGTTGTTTTCAACACGCAGCTCTACTTAGCGTCGTGCGCATTCGTCTTATACATCTGCAACACCGTCAAACATGGAGACCGGTTCGTTGTTATGCTGGGGTTATCGCCTTCGCACAGCGTTCACGTCTCCTAACACTTCGCAGCCACTGGCAAGATGCAGGGCGGCGCATTGTGAGATGCTGCGGTCACTCGACCGATCGTTTGAAACGTTTGGATCATCCACAATGATGGATGGCACTTGATGTTAAATAGGCAGATTTGCTTGGGATTTCCTCAAGTTTCCCGGCCAAGCGTGAATGCTGGGATTGCTGCGGGGGGCGAGGGGGAGGACTTGGGCTGGCTGCCGGAAAATGGAAGGGGGGGAGGGGGACGCGCGGTGCCCGCGCCGCGCCGTGCATCGCCGTGCCGGAATGAAGCGGTCGGGGGCGTGGGGGGCGAGAGGGGGCGGGGCTGGTCGCGGTCGGATGCGGCTCCGATGCCGCGCCTCGCTGTGGAGCACGCTGGTTGGGGGGCGCCAAAAGGCCAGGTTGGCTGCAGGATGCGGGGGGCGAGGCTGAAGAGGGGATTCAGGCTGGCCGCATCGGGGGGGAAACTGCGGAGGGCACGGTGCAAATGCACTGCCGTGCCGCGCCGAACAGGATGTCGGGGTGGAAGGGCCGCGCTGGCTGGGGGGCGAGGAGGAGCGGGGCTGGCCGCAGGAGGCGGGGGAAGGGGGGCGCAGCGCCAATGCCACCAATGCCGCACAGCGAACGGTCGGGGTGGAAGGGGCTTGGGGGCAGGGAGGGGCTGGGCTGCATGCGGGGGTGAAATTGCGGAAGAACTGGGCTGGCTGCCGGGCGGGGGGGAAAAGAATGCGGTGCCGGCGCCGCGCCGCGCCGTGCCAGAATGAAACGGACATGGAGGAGGCGCGCTGGCTGGGGAACGAAGAGAAGATGGGCTGGCTGCGGGGGGCGAAAAAGTGGAGCTGGGTTGGCGGCGGGGTTGGGGAAAGCGGGCGCGGCGCTGGCGCCGCGTCTTGCCGCGCTGGAATGCAGCTCTACACTGAGGCGGAATGACCAGGAATGTAGCGGAAAGTCGCGGAGAAAGCCGAGCGCGCAGCGCTCGATACATGTATACGTATTTTTTGTACATCTATATGTACCGATACACACATGGAGTCGATGTACATACACACATACACACGCATACATACAGACATACATGCGTACATACATAAATAATGCAGCAACTACCATGATCGCACATTCTGTGCCACCGAAGCGGTGCTGATGGGGGCGTTCAACTCAAGAACACTTGGGGGAAATATGCGGTGCTCTTTGCCCCCGAAGCTCGCTACGTGAGCTGCAGCATCTGAGCCCCCCCGAACTGTTAGGCCTAGGGAGCGCCACGCTTGTGCGACCCCTCCCACCACAGGGAGGCCGCGGCGGGGGCGACTTGAGAAACATTGGTAGCAGATCGAGACACACGGGGAGAAGGCAGCTTACAGACAACGGTTGCGGTTGGGCATGTAAAACACAATGTATATAAATGCGGCGCACACGATGATCGCATATCATTCCCCGCCGAAGAGATGAGCGGCAGCCGCTGAGACCCCCCGAACCGCCAGGCCCAGGGGCCGCCCGGATTTCTCTGCCCCTCCCAGCCGAACCTCACGAGGTCCACTGGACAAAAGCCAAGTCAAAATCTGTCATTGGCAATGCGGGGCCACTCCGAAAAGAGCGCGGGCGGGCGCGCGAGGCGCCGCGGCCCTGCGGCCACCGCCGAGGAATCCCCCTCGCCAGACTAGGCGATCCGCATCGTGAAATAATGCTCGGGCAGAAGGGGGGGGGGGGGGGGGGGGCAATCTAGTCAGCCCAGAGCATGGGCCCAGACCGCTCACCACCTCGGCCCTCTGCTGCTCGTTAGGAGCAGCCAGCAAAGATTAAGATTTGCGCGGTGGCGCCCCTGCTTCAGGGCCCACCACTACGGCGCCGCGTATAAACGGCATCCCCCGACGCCAGAAGTTGTCGCCCTGGGCGAGCTGACGGCCGCCCAGGTCCGACATTTTCTCTACCTGCACGACGCGCTCGGTGTAGCGCTGCAATGCAAACGCGGCGGCGCACCTCCCACAGCGTCGCGCCGCTTCCAGGCCACCCCCAAGAGCTGCAAATGTCGCCGCCGCCGCCGCGCGCCGCACGCCGTGCGGGGGCCAGTCTTCTCGCGGCCAGCCTGATTCGGGACTTGGCCATGGGCCTTTCAAATGGCAGCCTACGCCTACGCGACAGGAAACGAAGGTTCATTGGGCGAGCTTGAACGAACGCCTGCATGATGCCCCGCGACACCTTCCCTTCGAGCACAACTCCCTCGCTGGCACCCGCTTTCGTCTTCTGGCCGATAGCACGGTCTCCCAGGCGGCGCAAACCACAACTCCCTTCGGGTGTAAAACTGACGCGTCGCACTCGCAACATCTCCCAATCTCGGTCGCGTAGCCAGCCGCCCAACTGCTCAATGCACGCGGCCGCTTCCAACAGGCGGCCTACCTGCGCGCATTTGTCGCAAACGCGGCCATCGCCTGGAGCGGGGCCGGGTGCTCTGCTCCGCCGAACTGCGAACTATCCCGTGGCTTTCGTGCACGTAGAGCCGCGCGCGACGCCCCTCGATGATCCTCGAAAGCGCGCCGGGGGCGCGCGCATATAGTTGCCCCCGCGTAGATAGCACCAGCCGCTGATGTAGTGGCCCAGTGACTTGTCCAGCTCAGCTATCGACCCGAAGGCCACCTTGCCCCTGTTACAATCGACGAGGAAACCGCGGACCTCCCCCGCCCCTGGACTACGCCGGTGGAGTCGTCCACGGCATGGGCGACCAAGCGGTCGTTCCTGCGTGGCGTGTCCTTCTGAGCCTGCGCCCAGGCCCGAGCCCCGCGCCTCCGCGAGGTGGTGGTCGCTCTCGCCGTCGCGCGGAATACGCCACCTGTGGCATCGCAAGCGCGATGATCCACCGCGATATCGCCCCACTGCGCCTCGCCAGACCTGCCGGCCGATCTGCCGGAAGGGCGGCCTGGCAGACGTTGGCGTTAAACCTCATCATGCGCGCGTCCTTCAACTTTGCTGCCGCCGCGATGGCGCCCGCCAGCAATTGCCCCGGGTGCCCAGGACTAGCGAGATGTCACGTTTCACTCGAGCTAGCCGAAACAGCGCCCCTTCCGACGACCCCCCTTCTGCAACGCGCCCACGGGGGCCACCGCGTCGGCCACGATCGACGCGCCTCGGCCAGCGCCGAGACGACCTCGCCAAGTGGCGTATCGCCAAATGGCGCAGCACACTGACCAATCATCTCAGTACCAACGCGTCGCTGCGCCCCTCTGCCCGCCATTGCAAAACGACAGAAACTTGTGCCGTCTCCTCTCGTCCACCCAGCCCGCCCACATCGGCATCGCTGGCCCTCGAGAGCGTTCGACTCGCAGCCGCCCTCGTCGCAGACGTACCTAAGCACCTCGCGACGCGTCGTCCCGACTGTAGCCGATCAGCCCCAGCTCTTCGGCGTAGTCCTGGACCAGCTGCTCCGCGTCGCAGACCAGCAGCCCGCACTACATAGCCCACTGCCCCCAGAGCCCCCTGTCGCCCACAAGCTGCGGCGAAGTGGCGAGCGCGACCAGCCCCCCCATCGCCGCGGAGTAGATGCCCCCTCCCAGCAAGCAAGCGCAGCGCGCGCCCCCCCCCCCCCCCCCCCCCCTCTAGGTCCCCACACAACAAAGCCGCGCCGCATCAGGAGCGCCAGAAGCGCGAACCCCATGCCCTAGCGCATCGCCAGTCGGTCCCCCTCCACCACCACGCGCGCCCAGTTGTTGCCCCTGCTGCACTTCTGGAGGGCCCCATCGCCGACGTCCTCGACACCCCGCGGCTGCCGCCAGTCTCGGAGCCTCTCGTCCAGGAAGGCATCTAGGAACGAGGTCATGCGCGCGACCATGTACCAAAGCCTCCTCAGTCGGGTGAACACTCTTTCGACCGCGCCCACCTCGACGAGCTTCTCCAGGCGCAGCGACTCCATCCAGGTTCTCACCAGCCGCCCGACCGAAGCCATGAGGTCTAGTGCGCCATGTCCAAAACAGCACCCCAGATCGTCCTTCCTTCGGGTGCTTCATCTCGTCCTCCTCCAAGACGCGCGAGTCGACCTCCCCCCCCGATGCCCGCGCGCACTTCCCCCGCCCTGGTCTGCCACGCCTGCTCCGCGCCCCTGCCCAACTCGTGCTCGATCTCCTCTACGTTCGACTTCGTGGCCACCGCTCCGAAACCAACGTCGCTCGCGTCGGCCATGGGGGCCGTCGCGCGCCACTCCGGCTCCGGCACCGACTCGGAGAGAATGGCCAGCACTGATAGCGCCTTCAGCTCCCCCCTGACAGAGGCGACGAGCACCCAGCGCACCCCCGCCTGATCTCCCCCCCGCGGGCGCCAACCCACCGACGGCATGCGCCGGGCGTCGAAAATGCGTGGCGGTGCGCCAGCGTCCCCCGCGCCCAGCATCCAACGAGCGTCGCCAGCTCCACTGGGCGCGAAGTCCACTGCAGCAACACCACCTCCGCACAAAACGCCGGGTCCTCCATCTGTTCGGGGGAGACCGCCAGGGAGAATGGACGGCTCGCGATCGCCCGATTCAAGCCTGCATCCGGTCAAGTACACGCGGACCTGCTCCTTTCTCGCGCCCAATTCTTTGTCCTCCCCGTCCTGCGCGAGCTTCATGCGAATGTAGTCGTCGATGCGCAGCGGCAGGAGGAACTCCGGCTTGGTGACGCTCGGGGAAGCCTTCCCCTAGGTGATCCGATCGGCAGAACAAACCACGATCGACCCGAAGCAGTCCACAAAGGCACAGAACGAACGGACGAACGCACGACCACCGCCACGGACAACATTTCGGGCCCACGACGGACTGAGCGAGGACGTGGCCTCTGGGATCTGGCTCGTCTGGACAACGTGCAGTGCGGGGGGAGGCGGAGGGGGCCATCAGCGTCTCGACATGCCTCGGGGCCAGTTGCCCAGTCGGACTTGCACGGTGTCCGCGAACTCAGGAACACCAGGGGGAAGAGGCGGTAGATGGCGATCTCCTCATCAAATCACTCCCGCGCCTCCATCCCTCCTCGTCCACCGCCTCCTCCGCCTCCTGTTTCCTAACCCAAGTCCCTCGTCCTTCCTATATCACCTCTCACCTGCACGTACCCCGTTCTTCCGCATCGTCCTTTTTCATCATCGGTCCTCCTCCTCCTCCTCCTCCTCCTTTTCCGCCTCTGTCTCGCTCCTCTCACCACCAATCCCTCTTACATCATCACCCCTCCTAAATCCTTTCCCACGCCTCCTCTCTTCCTCCCTCCTGATTATCCCGCCTGTGCCTTGTCCCCATCCCTCCTCCTCCTCCCCTCCTCCTCCTCCTCCTCCTCCTCCTCCTCCTCCTCCTCCTCCTCTTACCCATGCTTCCAAGATCCCCCCCGGACCCCCAGGGGGCGCAGGCTGGCGAGAAACGGTCCCAGGCTGTGGCCACGAGGAGGCTACGGGAGTTCCAAAAGACAGAAATATGCCCTCCCCTTGATGGGCCTGTTTTCCACCACCACCACCACCACCAGAAGTTGAAGGGGGGAATGAGGAGAAGGAGGAGGAGGAGGAGGACCTCCTCTTCCTCAGTTCTCCCCCGTCCTACATATGGTAGTGGTGGTGGAAAATTTGCCCATTACCCCTCTCCATTCTTCCCTTTCGAGAGGCGCAGCATTGCGCAGCGCCCACACGATGTCGCCCTTGGAGAGTCTCAGCTGGCCAGCGTCGCCATCCTGTGGGGACGCGCTGCGCGATCCTACCTTCTCCTTCTGCCATGATTCCCCCCCCTCCTCCTCATCACTCCTCCTGCTCCTCCAGCCTCCGGCCTCCCCTTGCTGCTCCTCCAAGTCTGCCGTTTCCTCTTTCGCCGTGTCCTCCTTCTGTGACCCCTCCCACTCTGTGGAGCCTCTCGTGCCAGTGGCCGACCCCGTCCGCGTGGCGGTGTCGCATATTGAATGCGGTGCTGTTGCAACATGAAAAATTTCCAACCCTCGAAATGGCTTAGGCCTGCTGCTGCCGTTACCTTCCGTGCCGATGTGTGCGCGTCCTCCTATCTCTCCTCTGGCTCTGCCTCTTCCTTGCCGGAATGGGCAGAAGAGTGAGAGGAGGAGGAGGATGAGGAAGAGTAGGAGGAAAGAAGGACGGAGAATAGGAGAAGATTTCTCTCCCACGTCCTCCCGCCTCCGCCCACTCCTCGTTCAATCCCTCCACCTCGTCATTATCCTCTTCCCCTTCTGCCTTCGCCACCTCCTCTTCCTGCCACGTCCGCATCCTTAGCGTCACCAAACCCGTCCTCACCCAACCCCTTCGTTGTGGAACAAGGACCTCCGCCAGAGTCTCGGAACAATGAGTGCGCTGGGAAAGTGGGGGCAGACGGTGAATAAGGTGTGGGTGGGAACAGTCGCGCGTCAGCCCACTGTGGGCAAGCGGGGGGCCCTAGTGCTCTGTTCGGTGTGCTCCAGTGCACTCACGAGGACGAGGTAGGCACGGAGGACCTCCAGTGCACTCACGAGGCCCAGCGGACCCTTGGGGGCTCGGGAATGGAACGACTAGCTTCTGGGGTGGCCAAGGAGGGCGATGACTACGAGGGGGGATATCTTGGCGGGAACCATGGTATCTTCCCAGATGTCATGGCGCCCCCGCTTATTTCAACACGTCCGTGGCCCCCCTCCTTGGGTCGCGCACATGCCTCCGGCCATGTTTTGCGCCCCCCCTGTTGGACGCCCCCCCTCTTGAATGCCCCCAAGACACCTTGGGCCGGCCACACCTTTGGCAACGACCGATCAATATCTTCACTCTGGGCACTCCTGGCGCTCGTCTGCTCTGCCAGCGATGGGTCCGCTGATAATAACGTTCACCGAGCTTGAGGCCCCTCCTTCGTCCGTCCCCCTTACGCACTCACCCATGCGTACTCCCTCCCACCCTTCCCTTCTCCTCCTCCTCCTCCTCCTCCTCCTCCTCCTCCTCCTTCGCCTCCTCCTCTGGGCCCGTCGTTGCTGCCTCGCTCCCTCCAGCCCTCCTCCCCTCAACCCTCTGGTCCGTCTCGAGCCATGGGGGGGCCAAACATTGAAAATCCCCAAGTCCCGGGCGCAGGGGGCCTGCGGCTTGAGCGGAGTCCCGCCAAGACCGGGTAGCACAAATCAACACGACTATAAAGACAAGATGGAGACTCGGAGGATGCACCCGCATCTCGCACTCCGGGCAGCGGGAGGCGCTTCTCTCGAGTGCAACTCGGTCACGACGCAGTGCCTGCGTCAATCCCGACTCGAACCAGCATGGTGCAGGTGATGAAAGTCACCCACCACACCGCCCATACGAGGCCCAAGGACTGCGCAAGCCCCCAGGTCCCCGCCATCAGCAGGGTGATTGAAGGCGACGCTCCGGCTGCACACACGCGGGCCAGGAGCTTCGATGGGTCAGCGCCGCCATCAACATCATCAGCGCCAAGATCGAGCTCTTCGAATGCATTGCAGCCAGGGTGTTGTCCCCTAGCATCGCCCCCGAGCAACGAAGAGAGCCACGTCCCCATCACAGCCGATGCCAGGGAGACCAGATGGACCTGCACTCCTCCGATGCCATGCCCCATGTCGAGGCCAGCGAAGCCGCCGACGACGAGGACCAGAAGCCCACCAACATCTCTTTGGACGCCCGAAATGGGTACGGAAAGAATGGGCACTATGCCCAACAACAAATGTTGTCCCAAGCCAACAGCGGCCGCTGTTGGGCAGGCGGCCTCCTGTCTCGAATGGACACAGGCCGCGGCGGCGTGGACAGCGAGGCCTGTTCAGAATGATCAGGAATTGTTGTTGGGCATTGTACCCATTCTTTCAGTACCCATTTCGGGCGTCCATAATCTCGGACCAAAGCATCCAAGGCGCGCCACCTGGCAAGAACCGTGCGATCATTGTCAGATGCGTCCCCATAGACGCCATCAGCATCGATGACACGAAGATCGCGAACGAGAGGCGCAGGGTCCCAGACCAGGCTCTCCGAGACACCTCCCGCCCTGCCGCCGCTCCGCGCGCCGCTGGAGCAGGGCGCGGAGACCTTGAAAGAGGCAGGAACGCTCACCTGTGTCAGGGGGGCGTAAGACCCGGGTACCGGGGACTCGGGAATCCCCGACGAGGTCGTCCACAAAAACGACGAGGCCGAGCCTGCAACTCGACGAGGCCTCTCCCGCTGCAGACACCCCACGAAAAACTCCCGCTCGTCAAAATCCGAGTCGCAGTCGTCAAAAAACGATGGGGAGGAGGAGAGGGAGGAGGGAGAGGAGGAGGAGAGGGAGGAGGAGGAAGAGGAGGAGGAAAAGGAGGAGGAGGAGGAGGAGGAGGAGGAGGAGGAGGAGGGTCTTACGCTCCCCCGAATGTGCGCTGCGCTGCCATCCGCGGGCGCGCTCCCTCTCGGAGGCGGCGCTCCGTCCGTGCCGCTCGTCTCCCCCTCCCGCGGCGCGGGGGCACCCCGAGCAGTCCGAGCCCCGGCGCGCGTGGCTCAAAGAGTAGTTTCGCGCCCCACGGTCGGAGGCCTGGAAATTGGCACCAACACCAAGACAGGGGGTTGCCTCCACAGGGGGAAGGTGATCCTAGATTTTGGGTGTTGGTGGTAATAGTTCGGCCACCTTGGAAGCTAGAATATTACCACCATCGCCGAGATCGGGATCTTCGTCCCTCGGTGGAGGCAAACCGCCGAAATTGGTGCTGGTGTCAATCTCTAGGCCTGCGACACGGTGTCCATTCATCAGTCTCGGGCGGGGGGGCCATCATGTATCAAGTCAGAAGCTGGCATCAGAAAGCGTCCGCCTGCTGGGCCCAGGCGGCAGACCGACGCTGGACCCTCTTCGCCGGTGCAGGGAGCGCTCCAGGGGAACCAAGCGCAGATCCAAGCAGCCCCCCTCCCAAAGTGTATGCGTATGCAGCTTGTCGTTGTTATCATTCCTGTCTTTCTTCTTATGTATGATTATTATTCTTATGATTCGTGTTCTTAGCATCCTGAAGATTCTGCCCCTTATCACTATTACGATTGTTAATACTATTCGAGGGGTACGGGATCTCGGGGATCTACCCCACGCCACCCACCGATGCGCGACGCCACGGGGACGCGAGGGGTGCAGGAGGGGTAGGAAAGGAGTTTCGACATGTTGCTCATCGTTCGGGAGCAGGCAGTGGGGGGAGGCCGCGACGATCGCATAAAAGCTTGGGGCGCGCCACGAACACCACGGCACGCCCTCCGAGCACCAGTGCAGCCTGCGAGCGCAGCATCGTGCAAGAGAGCACCACAGTGTGAGGCACGTCACGTACCTGGGAACACCAATTCTGTTCTGCACGCGCGCACCAGACGGTGAACGAACGCTGAGTCTGCCGGTACCGCAACAGACTGCCAGCGCCAAACGTCACGTACACACACGGCATACTGGGCCAAGCAACTATCACACAAAAACGTGCAATCACCATCGAATGTCTGCGAGTTGCAGCCGCGTGCGTGCGAACATCACAATGCCCTGCCCGTCCACGTCCACCGGACGGCGAGAGAAGCCAGACCCTGTCAGCACCAGCGTCGTGCATCACAACCGTAAACGAGCGCAAAATGGTACGCACAACAATATGCCAGGAGTGCCAGGCATGCAAGTGCCTTCTAGCAAGCAAGACGCCGAGCCTACGAGCACCAGCAGCGCGTGTGACATGCCCAATCAGCACACTGCGAAAACTTGATCGTGCCGCAGAACAGTACGGTGCACTCGCGGACACCAAGCAGCGAGGGAAACCAACCTTTGCCACTGCCGCATATGTCTGAAACCACCACGTATACTAACCGTATGCTGGACCCTGCACTGCCACAATACCCTGCGAGCGACACAGGACGCAAGTATGCACTGGCTGTGAACCTGTGGGCACCTGGTCGTGACAGGCACGTCACCAGTTCTCGACTGGCGCCTCCTGTTGCAAGACTCCCCACCACCTCCATGCTACTGCTTCACGAACATGCCGTCGTCACTGACCTTAAAGTCGGCGCTGGCAACCTCCACAGGCTCGCAGAGCGTCTTCACGAGTAGCGATCCCTCAACATGTGACTTCTTCGAGACTTCTGCGGTCAACAAGGACAAGACAAGGTAGCGCGGGAGGTTCTGCACCCGCTGGACCTTTTTATGGAGATGTTGCGCACCATTGAACTGAACCCCTCCTCCGCCATGACGGCGTAGTCCCCCTGGCGGTTTTCCATAACGATGTCTGCGCCGTCCGCATGGCTGAGTCGCATACCCTTCCTAGATTTGATAATGGACTTCTGGCGGTCCAAACCCACCATCGGCGGTGCATCTGGTTCCACAGACATCCCGCTCTGTAAATCGTGTTTGGTCTCGTTGGATTCATCCTTTCAACAGCTGCACACACGGTGAGCACCAATAAACGATGGTCGAGTCTGGTACCTGCGGCTTTCGCAAGAGTTGACATGGATCTTGAGACAAACTGGCTTGAGACCATGCCAATGCCACAATAGACTACGAACACCACAGGAAGCATGCGAACACCGGCAATGCGCGTCAGAGCACGACGCCAGCGTGCGAGCGAAACAACGAGCATGGGAACACCAGCAGTGAGCGCGACCAAATGCCGAGACAAGCTGGATGGACCCAGTACCACGGTAGCTAGCGAGCAACAGCTGTATTCACATCAGTACGCGGGACGCTGTGAGTGCCACAACAGGCTACGCGCATCATAGCGCGAACGCCAGCAACATGTTTGCGGCCACTGGGCGGCGAACGAGGCAAGACTATTCCAGCAATTACGCGAGATAGGCATATCCGAACTGGCTCGGCCTCTAGGTGTCGAAGCCAGGACCCCAGCGTCAAATCTGAGTCATCCGCCTCCCTCTTCCTCACACCCTCTCCTCCGCCTCCTCGATATGCTGTGCTTGCGGCCAAGTAAGTGTGGTCGACCGCATTGAGGGCACAGTCACTCTCTTGTGTTATCCTATCATATTGCCTGTTTTCAAAGGGTTACGTGTCTCCCTCGCTTGGGTGATGTTGTAATGTATCGCGCCGTCCCGTTACTTTTTCCACTTCCATTTCCTTCCCATGTTCCCTCCCGCCAACCATCCATCAATGCCCTGCCCCCTCGTTCTCCTCATCCCTCAGTCCTCGCCCACCCCCCTTACTCCCTGGGCCCCCCATTCGGGGGATATCCCCTGACCACCTCGCCGATCCTGGCTGGGCCGCTGCTGAGCCCAGGATCGATGTCTGCGCGCATTGTCTCCTGAACAAGCGAGCATGGCTCATAGACCAATCCTGGGCCCAGGTTGGGCCTGGCCAGGATCGGTAAGTTGGTAAGCAGACGTCGCCCAATCCTCCCTCTCCGCATCCTCCAATCGTCGTCGCCGCCGAGGACATCCCTAGAATGGACCCCGCTGCCACTCGTGTACCTTTGTGTGCCGTGGCGGCGAAACACGATCGCGAGCTCGTGCAGTCGCATCGCCGCCGCTTTGCCACTCTCCTCCTCCTCCTCCTCCTCCTCCTCCTGCTTCTCCTGCTCCTCCTGCTTCTCCTGCTCCTCCTCCTCGTCCTCCTCCTGCTCCTCCTGCTCCTCCTGCTCCTCCTGCTTCTCCTGCTCCTCCTCCTCCTCCTCCTCCTCCTCCTCCTCTTCGTCCTCCTCCTCCTCCTCCTCCTCCTCTCTTCCTCCTCCTGTCCTCCCCGCCGCCGCAGAGGAGGACGACGACCAGCGCGAGGACAGGGGGGGAGAAATGCTGGGGCCGCAGTCGCCGCCCCTTGCTCCATCACTCGGCCCCTGCCGTGCCCCCCCCTCCCCCTGTTGCCGGCTCCGGGCGCGGAGCGCGCCTGCCCTGCAGCATACAGGAGGGAACAGACACGAGGGGGGGGCAGGGGAGGGGATACAGTCGGGGCGTTGACCTAAGGAACCCCAAGTAAGGAGCGAGGCCCCTTTTTGCCATGAGTTGAACTCTTCGATTCCCCGTCGAGAACAGAAGGAAAACTCGAGGCAAGCTGTGAAACAATTAAGGAACACGGAGCCCCTTCCCAACGAGAAGGGTTCCTTCTTCAAGGCCCCGACTGTAGGGGAAAGCAGTACATGGGACAAAAGAGACCAGGCGGCGTGGCCGCCGAAAGCTCACCCTAGAACGCTCCACAAAAACGAACTACAGTCGGGGCCCTGAAGAAGGAACCCTTTTGGTTGGGGAGGGGCTCCGCGTTCCTTAAGTGTTTCACAGCTTACCTCAGGTATTCCTTATGTTTCCGATCGGAAACCGAAGTTTAACTTATGGTAAAAAGGGGCTTCGTTCCTTATTCAGGGTTCCTTAGGTCAACGCCCCGACTGTATCCATATCACAGGGTGGAGAGAGATCGCCAGTGGGTGTCAGCTGTTGCATCATGGGCGGCCACAGTCGCGGTTGCCGCCGACGCCGCCGTCGCCGCCGTTGCCGCTGCCGTTGGCCGCGGTCGCGGCGGCCGGCCGCCGCCGATCCCGCGCCTGCGGCTGGTAGTTGCACAACACCTCCGTCCTGACGGCGTCGCCGATGGGGTAGTTGTGCCTCCCGCGGCGCGCGGCGGTGGCGGCGGCTCTTCCTTGTCGCCCGCCCACTCGTACCGGGGTGAGGGGGGAAGGGGGGGAGAAGAGGGGGCGAGGAACACAATTTCGGCGCGCTCGGGCCATACCCGACACCCTACCACTTTCACCCGCCCGCCCTCGCTACCTGCTTTGTTTCGCGGTAGCCAAGGGGTGTCGTGGCGGATTTGGCCCTCCCCAACATGGTTGCATCCTGATGTGCGCACTCAGAAGCGGGAGCGGGATCCATCAGAGCACGATGCACAGAGTGGGAGGAGGGAGGACGGCGAGGAGCAGCAACCGCAGCAGGAGCAGCATCAGGACAGGGGGTGGAGCGAGGTGGGCAGGAGGAGCCTGGGAAGGCAGGCCAGGGGCAAGGAAGGAAGAGGAGGAATGACTCGGGTACTCCAGATTTCGTAATTAAGGGAGGGGGGTCTCATTTCGGGGGGGGGTCTCTTCCAGGCTATCCTGGAGGGCCTGGGGACGATGTTTTGGAGGGTTCTCCCACGGGGGAGGTCTGAAATGGCTCGTCTTGGAGGGTCCAGACCCCCTCCCTGTTTATTACGAAATCTGGAGTACGGATCGTGCCCTGCGCCGGAGCGAGCGCGCAACTCCGAGTGACACGAGGCGGCGCCAAAACTGAAAATCAAGACAACGCTGCAGCCCGAGCGCCTCCTCCTCCTTCTCCTCCTCCTGCTCCTCCTCCTCCTGCTCCTCCTCCTCCTCCTCCTCCTCCTGCTCCTCCTCCTGCTCCTCCTCCTCCTCCTCATCATCCTCCGCTTCCTCCCCCCACTCCTAGCCCTTTCGATCAGGGTCGGCGGCACCGGCCGTCATGCCTCTCCAATCAAGACAACGCTGCAGCCCGAGCGCCACATTGGAACAACAAGGAAAATACATACTTATGAGTGCCAAGTCTGTATTCGTTTCGCCCCTGTGTCGTGGGGGCTGCGCGCGGAGCGCACTTGGATCGCAAGCGCGATTGGGTGAGGAGCAGGTCGTCCAATGCATACTTAGGAATGCCAATTCTGTATTCGTTTCGCCCCTGTGTCAGGGGGGCTGCGTGCGGAGCGTACTTGAATCACAAGCGCGATGGGGTGAGGAGCAGGTCGTCCAATGCTAGCTCCAGCTGCTGACGCTGAAAGGTGTGTTCGAATGGCTCGAGAAGCAACCACGTCATGTGAGAAAACATGCGCAAGCCAAACCTCACCACGGAAACCATGCAGGGCCCTGGGCACCCCACCGAGGAGCATGTTGACCCCCGCGGGTGGGTGGTAGCGCAACGAGGCCAGAATCTTACAACATACTACCAATATGAAGCTGATGACGCAGCTGGCAAACAGAAGGAACACCTAGCAAGCTCTGACTGCGCATGAATGCCAGCTCTATCTGCACTCCGACCTTGGTCAGGGGAGGCTGCGCGCGAAGCGTACTTGAATGACGGGCATAATTGGGCGAGGCACAAAAGGGTAAACATCTCAGTCGAAGGACCCATGAGGCCACGGCATAATGTGAGGAAGCTCCCGCAGGTCACTACCTCATCCAAGGCCCCCTTGCAAGCGAAAGCTCCAAACCTTGTCGGACAAAAAAACAAGGAAGGCCACATGTAGCCTCCCCCTCATCCCCAACCCCACTCCACCGACCAACCACCACCACCACACTTGGAGGCGACTTCACAAGATCTGTAAGCAAGAGACCACGATGCTGCCGAGACGTCCACACGCAGTCGAAAGATGCTCACTTCTCAACGCCTGACCTGCTCACGAGCCGACCTCTCCCAGGGCCATCCGCCGAAAAGCACGACGTCGGCCAGCGGGACTCCGCGGGGCACCAGCTCGGCAGCGCCCCCCCGACGCAGCCCGCGGGGAGCCCGGCGCGCAGCTCCGAAGCCCAGAGCACCCGCTGCCTTCTGGGGCCAGCGCTGCCAACCAGTCGGGTCGGGCGAAAGGGGGGGATAGCAAAGGGGGGGTTTGAGAATCAGCTCGCGTAGCTGATTTTCCCGGCGCCTCCCGGCGCCGGAGGCGGCTATGTATCGAGGAATGGGCCCCTCGGTGAGGCCGAAACCAGCTGCATGCAGCAAATTTCGTAACCCCCCCTTTCCCAATCCCCCCCTTTCGCCCGGCCCGAACCAGGGCCTTTCCCATCGCGCAGCTCCAGGCCACGGTCGAGGGCTGCTCGGACGCGGCTGTCTGTCCGGCCCCTCGCCTCGCACGACCCGGCCGCGCCGCGAGGCCAGCGGGGGCCCCAATCCGCGCGCCGCCGCCCAACGACAGCGCCTGCGACGCGCGCGGCAGTCCAGGGACGCGCGAGAGGACAGCAGCGGCGCGGCCCCACTGCCCAGGCAGCACCAGCCAGTTGACCACGTCGAGGGCGAACGCAGCGGGCATGCCAGGCGCCTGGCGCGCGCGGCGCTTTGAAAGGCGGCGCCGAGGGCGCGCCTTCGCGAGAGAAGCCAGCAACAACGTGGACGCGGCGCAGAGCCTCTCGACGCCACCGGACTCCTCGGAAATGTCGACCACTCGCTCCGCCACACACCGGTCCAGCTCCTCGCACGGCTGGCCGAGGTGGCCGCCCATGGCCTCCGGGTCAGAGCTCTCGCACGGCTGGCCGAGGTGGCCGCCCATGGCCTCCGGGTCAGAGCTGAAGGTCGCTGAGGGTGGCGGCGCGCCATCGGGCGGTGACGGGCTTCGGCGCGCCCATCGAGAAGAGACAGTCGGGGGCGTTGACCTAAGGAACCCTAAATAAGGAACGAGGCCCCTCTTCTCCACACGTTGAGCTTCGATTCCCCATGGAAAAACTACGGATAACCCCAGGCAAACTGCGAAACAACTAAGGAGCACGGAGCCCCTCCCAAACGAAAAGGGCTCCTTTTGCAGCGCCCCGACTGTAATGCTGAGCCCGCGGCGCCTGTCCAAGTCGTCGGCAAGGAGGCGGACGCTCGCGCGCCCTGCCCAGGGGGCTGACTGCCGAGCGAGCCAGAGCCCGACACCGCTGCGACCCCCCACTGGCGCATGCCCGCGCGCGGGCGCAGGCCTGCGCGCGCCTATAGTTGCGCCGAGGGCGACCTTGGCGAGGAGGCGCGTGCTTCGGTGGCTCGAAGATGGGGCCGCGAGGGTGGGGGCCTGCAGCTCGGGAAGGATCCACGGGTGGAATTACGCTGCTTGGGGCACCTCGCCGCCCTGGAAGCCCGATTCCCCAGGGCCCCGTCTTGGATCCACCCAGTGTTGTCCCAGAACAATATATCGCGCCCATGCGATCGCGCCCAGACTTGGAAAGGCCGGCGTCGCGACGCCGCAGCAGCGGGACCGGGAAGCTGACTTAAAACAGGGCTAGGATCGGGATAAATCGCTCCAGAGCGTTCTGGAGCGCTCTCAGAGCGTTCCGGAACGCTCTGGAGCGGCCGCGGCGCGCAATACATCCTCCAAACCCGCCGACTCTCAGAGATTTCGAGTTATCCCGATCCGATTTTGTCCCGATCTTCGCGTCGTTTTATGACTGGCGGAGCCCTGCGAGCTCCACCGCGCGAGGCCGTCCGGAGCCCAGGGGCGGAGCGGCACCCCACAGAGGCCGCCTGCGGAGCGCCGCCGGCCGCCAGGCCCGACCGCGACGCAGGCAAGGCCGAACCCCTGACCGCCGCGGCGCAGCCGTCTCTGCCGCGCCCTCCCCGCCCGCATCGCACGGTTTAACGGGCGAAGAACGGTATAACATAAACTTCTTCGCCGTCGGGGACACCTGCCCCTGGGCGGCTGGAGAGTTTATATCCCTACGGTGCCACCGTGAGGGTATAAACTTTCCAGCCGCCTAGGGGCAGGTGTCCCCGACGGCGAAGAAGTTTATTTCATTGACGAACCAACAACACACACACCCATACCCATAGGGGGGTCGGAGAGGGCTATGGGTGCGTGTTGTCGGATGGGGGTCCCCGTTCGAACGGGAGCGTTCCCCAGGGTCCGACAACCCGCACCCATACCCATAGCCAGTCCTCCTCCCAACGACCCCCCTGTGGGTATGGGTGTGTGCTGTTCGTTCGTCATTTATACCGTTCTTCGCCCGTTAATGAAGGGGCCCTGGGACACACAAATAAATACACACAAATAAAATAAACCCCCAAATTTTTCTATATTTTCTGGATTTTTGTCTTCCCGCCCAATTCCCATATTTTCCCATATTTTCTGGGGAATCGACGATTAATTGTGTCTGTGTGTTTTTTTCCCTCCTGAGTTAAACGGTGAGCTTCAGGCCGCCCCCCCTCCAGCGGCGGCACCTCCGCCGGTGACCGTCGGCAGCCCTGCCGCCTCGGCCCCCTCACAGGGGCTCGCGCGCGCCCGCGGGCGGGGCCCACGTGGCCGTGCGCGGAGGGCGCCGCCTCCTGGCGCGGCCGCCGCCCCGGCATGGTTAGGCACCAGCTTGACCGACACCCATGATGGGCCTGTTTTCCACCACCACCACCATAAGTTGGAGGGGGGAGGGAGGAGGAGGAGGAGGAGGAGGAGGAAGAGGAGGAGGACTCCCTCCCCCTCCTGCTTCTGGTGGTGGTGGTGGTGGAAAACAGGCCCACCAAGCCATGCGAAAGTGCTCCCCGCCGTCGGTGGTCGACCCGAGGCGGCAGCTCTGGCCACACGCCTGGCCGAAGTGGAGCACCTCGCCGCACTCGCCCCAACGCGAGGCCGGCGCCCAACGTGGCGGCGAAGCAGCGGCCGAGACGCCACCGACGCCGCCCGCCAGCGCCATCTCAGGCAGCACGGTGCTCGAGAGCGGCGGACGCCCTTGCTGACTACCTACCAGACCACCCCAACCCAACCCGAAGACCCGAGATTCGGGTTGGGGGGGGTATGGGCTCCACATGTGCTTTTCGATGCTCCCGGGCCCACCCCACTAGAAATCGAGGGTAAGTCTGAGCCTTCGGGTTGGGTTGGGCTGGTTTGGTGGGTGGTGACTTGCGAGCTCGCGGAGACGCGCGCCCTCGGCCTGTCGAGCCCTCCGGCAGCCGCGCACCCGCGCGGCACCTCACGCGCACGGGCACCAGGCCGCGCCAGCCGCCCGGCGGACGGCTCTCCCGCGCGGCGCGGCCGCCGCGTGCCGCCGCCCCCCCCCGCGTGCTCCTGGGCGGGCGCCGCCGAGGAGCCGAGGAGCGAGCCCGGCGCGGAGACGCCCAGCGCGGAGACGCCCAGGGCGGAGACGCCCACAGCCCCGCGGACCCCGGGCGCGCGCCAGACGGCGAGCCACCAAGCCGCCGACTCCAGCACGGCGCGAGTGACCCCAGCGGGAGGGACGATCGCGTGCACGGGGGAACTTCGGCGCGGGCCGTGGTGCCGGCAAGGGCAAGTCGCCGCGGGGTGGCCTGAGCCAGGATGTGGCATGATACAGGCGAGACGAGGCCGATCACGCTGTAGCGGGAGCACCTGCACATGAAATAACAAACGCCTTAGCTGGTGTGCAGAAGAAGAACTTACGAGAGAACATGGGCCCCCGCTCGGACATGGCCACAAGAAGGGTAGCAATCAGATTGCACATTGGTGGAGAATTGCGGGAAGGAGGAGGGAGAGGGAGGAGCAACATAATGCAGGAGGGCGATGAGAACAACAGGGTGAGGAAGAACGGGGGAAGGAGGCGGAAGGAGGGAACGGGATGCGGATGACGAGGAGGGTGAGGGAGAGGACCTCCTAACTCTCCTCCTCCTCCTCCTCCTCCTCCTCCTCCTCCTCCTCCTCCTCCTCCACCACCCCTTCCCCTCCTCCTCCTCTTCCACCTCCTCCTCCTCCTCCTCCTCCTCCTCCTCCTCCTCCTCCTCCTCCTCCTCCTCCTCCTCCCCCTGTCTGCCCTTCCTCAGAAATACTCCCTTCTCTTCTCCCTTCTCCTCCCGCCCTGAAGCTCACATCAACGTCGAGAGGCTGGCTGCACAGGGGGTCGCAAACATCGCGACCGTTTGTTCTGTGTGAGGACGGTGGCGACTGACATAAACTTACCCATCCCTCCTAATCCTCCTCCTGCCACACCTCCTCCTCTCCGCCCACCACCACGACCCATTAGTCTAGTACTACAAGAACTACCGCTACTACGAGGGATGTCTCAACCCGGCTTGCTGCAATCACTTGGTGCGCTAGGGTGTGGGAGGAGCGGGGGAAACTCTTTGGCGGGCAAAACAACTCCGTCGCCCTCCACGCGAAAAACACACACAGCTGTCATGCAGCATGTCTATCGTGAGACGGGGGTGGCCCTCATGAAGACAACACATTACCTCCCAATGTGGCAACCCAAATTGTGTTCGGCATACGCGCACAAACGTGTGATCACACGGAAACCGTGCGATTGTGACGTGGCAGAGAACCAAACGCTCATCATCAAGAGTCCATGTGACAACCGTATGCAAGCCGGGCGAGCATCCCATGAACAACATAACTCTCAGGTAGAACATCACAGCAATGCACTCATAGGACAACATTCGAATATCGTGCTAACACCAGTGGTTCACATCGGAACGCTACAAGCCACAAGCGTCCCACATGAACTCATGGTGGGCCTGGTATCACCTGCGACACCACATGTTATCCATCGGAAGAGGCTTACTCTTTCTACTGGACAGCCACATGCGCCTCCTATGGACCAATACGACTTCCAAATGATCACGTGAGTATCATCGGGAAGCCCAGTGGGTCTCATGTAGATCTCGCAAACCTATCCCATGTGCCTATGTGGCTCAACTAAGAAAACTGGTCAGCCTGATGCTGTACACTCGTATTGTTACTACACCTAGGAACATCCGCCTGCATTCAAGAAATATCGCGATGACGACTCACAAATCCCAAATCGCTCGGACGCCTGTCGAGGTCCCGGCACGGGCACCCCTGGCCCAAGTCCCCCGCTACATGTATGCACTCCTGCTCGTCGCGCTCACAGGCGTGATGGTAGGGCCAGCCTAGCATGTCGCCTGAGACTTCCTCAACAAGCACGACCCTGAAGCTTGAATAGAGGGCAGAAAATCCACCCCGACAATAACCACCCCGACACGCGAAGCAGTTTAGTAAACGCACCCAAAAAAGGAATCGAACGGGGCAGGGATGTTTAGTAAACGCCCAGGGCCGTTTAGTAAACGCCAATTGTCTGGTCCGGGTGGTTTTTCCTCCCTTGATCGAAGCTACCAGCAGCCACACGGATGCAAAGCAGCAAGTTTTGAAGTGTGGCCCCTGCCCAAGCAACGCACGCAGTGGCTACAGGGACCGCGAGCGGTCCGATTTCCATGTGCGGCTCTCGCCCTGGCGCCGCGCCTATCAGACGTGTAAGCTTGAATCAACTTCAGGAAAAGGGGGACTGTTCTGTTCCAGATCGTGCTCCCGTCAAACATGTACTCTTAATTTTGGCGAACCCAAAGTTGGCACCATCTAAGGCTACAAAGATGGAGGACGGCTCCTGTTCAAAGATGAAAAGACTGTTCCCTGAGACTTCCGTGACCCTCGTGATCCGAATGCTAATGTTGCGTAGCAACTGCACGTGAGAAGGGCGCGTCTCGTCAAAACGGGACATATCGCTGAACAGAGCTTTGACTTTGTGATTCCACCTCTCCGCATTGCGTATGGCCAGGAGATTCAGGAACACGCCACACAAAGGCTTCAACTTGAAGGGCAAGCCCATCCCATGTGGCGCTCGCCTTGTCAGGGGGAAGGTTCTCTTAGCAGGGAAATGGGATGAGGGCAGGGACATTTCATACGGGGGATGCGAAGGGAGGGCGCATTGCAGAATCATTGATGCAGCTGAGTTCAGTTTGATCCTCAAGTTTCTCCCCCCGTCCGAACTACATGTACCCCCTGCCTCCTCCTACCTGCCCGTACTTCTCCACCTCCTCGCGCCCCGCCCCGCCCATGTGTCTTTCATGCCCTCAAGCCACATACCTCTTCCTCCGCACCCCATACGTACTTCTTCGCCCCCTCTGGGTAAAAAGGAGAGCTGCGGACAGACTTTTGCGGGGAGGCCGAGGTAAATGGAAGGTGCCCGACGACGAGGGGTCGATGGGGGGTCGACTACCCGCTCAGGAACCCGCGGAAAAGGCAGGCTCGCGAGAATTCTGTTTTCAGCGATCCGAGTGCAATCACTGAAGGGGCCCAAGGACACACAAAGAAATACATACAAATACCAATATTCATTTTTTTCATATTTCCAGGATTTTCGTCTTCCCCCCCACTTCCCATATTTTCCTATATGTTCCTGGGGATCGACGATTACTTGTGTCTGTGTGCTTTTTCCCCTCCTGAATCAAAGCCCTGCGAACCAGACCATTCCAACCCGCCAACGCCCCTCCCCCTTCCAAACAGGCTGCCGTGACGCCTCCGGTTATGCTTCGGGAGCAGCCTCGGCTCAGGGCCCAACGTCGTGTGGAACATCGACCAGCTTGTGGTGGCGCCCAGAGCGGAAAAGGAGGGGAGGGGATGGAGGGGGGGAGTCTGGTAAGCAGACTTCATATGTTTTAACGGGCGAAGAACAGTATCAAATACACTGTTTCGCTGTCGGGGGCGCCTGTCCCAGGGCGGCTGGAAAGTTTATACCCTTACGGTGGCAACGTAGGGGTAGAAACTTTCCAACCGCTCTGGGACAGGCGCCCCCGACAACAAAAAAGTGTATGTTATACCGTTCTTCACCCGTTAAATGTTGAGAAGGAGTCGGGGGGGGCAGTGGACCGAACGGTCTCCCCTCGCTGCGGGGCGCTCAGAGGCGCACCCGCTGTGCGTCTTGAAGACGCGGCCATTCTCCAGCATCAAGGCTTCGATCGAGGCCCTGTTGGAATCTCCATTGCTCGTTCCCTCCTTCTCGTCCTATAGAAGGGGACGAGGAAGGAAAAGAAAAGGGGAAACATAAGGAGGAGCAACAAAGGCTGTGACAAAAGAGGGGAGAAGGAGAGGCAGAGGACAAGGAGGGATAATGGATCATAAGGATATGATGATGTGGTAGCGGAAGTACTTAAGGATGAGCTCGACGACGTGGACTGTTTCGAACGGGCTCTCGGCCGAAAGTGCCAACGTAGGTCTGTGGTTGAATCGTGCCCCCTGCTACACGCGCGCGCAGTCCTGTTCATCCTCTGGCGCTGTGGTTTACGAACATGCAACAAGCGAACATGCACGCCCGCCGGCAGACACACACACACACACACGCACGCACACAACACACAAACACACACACACACACGCACACGCACACGCACACGCACACGCACACGCACACGCACACGCACACGCACACGCACACGCACACACACACACACACACACACACACACACACACACACACACACACACACACACACACACACACACACACACACACACACACACACACACACACACACACACGCTCACGCGCGCGTGCGCGCCACCCTCCCCCCGCACTTTGTGGCAGAATTATGAACGTCTTGGTTGGGCAAATCATGAACGCCAATACTAACTCTACCAACCCCACACCTAAATCGGCACCGACGCCAGACACCAGCATGCATGTAGCCACCGACCCCGCCACGCGATTTTCCACATTGGGTCGAAGGGATGCGCATGTTCATCCGACTTGGGCCCGCAACGAAAGCACCCAGCGAAACGAGGAACAACAAAAGATATCGGCAAAGGAGCGGCTGGGCCTCCAAGGACGAGGGAGCGCGGAGGCGTTGCCAAACCGAGCGAGGGCAGCGGTGGAGAAGAAGACTCGTGCGGGGCGCACGGGTTTCAACGCACACGCAGGGACGGTACGGCTTCGAAACAGGGCTGGACTCGAACTGGTTCTTCGTTGTGGCTGTGGCCCTGTTGTGTTGCTCGTGTGGCTCTGCCGGTTTTTTTATACCTCCCTGCCAAAACGAACAACAGAGCACAGCCGAAGTCCAACAACGCCACGTTTGGGCCCACCCCGGTCTCAACACCGGCAGCGTCGACACTCGGCAGAGGCGCCACCCGACGGCTCCACGGGGCCCCTTCGCGCTCGGGGGCAGCGAAAACATCCGACGCTCCCAGCAAGCCATCGCCACCCCTCCTCTGGCCCTCCCCTGCCCTGCACTCCGTGCCCCCCGTTTCCTCCTTCCCCGTCCCCCCTCCGCCCTAGGCCCCTCTCCTCTCAGTCCCTGCCTCTCGCCTCCCTTCCCCTCCCATCCCCTCCCCCCTCCCCCACCCCTTCCTCCCCCATCCCCAAGGGCGTGTACCTTCGCGCTTCGCGCCGCGCGAATAACCATGCGACCCCGCGCCGCCCCCCCCAAGGGAGAAAAAGAGGATGGGGAAAGAGGTGGAGCCGAACCGCGATCAGCGGAGCGCGATGCGCGAATAGCTTCGCGCCCTTGCGGGCACCCTTGCATCCCCCATTCCTTCCTCCCCCTCCCTCTCTATCTCTCTTCCCGACCTGTCCAGCAATGCCCACCCGCCCCCCCGCCACGTCCGTCTCCGCTCTCCCCTGCCCCCCGCTGCCGCTCGCCCACCCCCCACTCTCCCGCGCGCTCCCGCCCCCCTGCCCCCCTCTTTGGGGGGGAGGTTTTGCAAAGGGGCCCCCATGACACGCTTCGTAGCCCCATAGGCACGCCCGACACGGGCATGAGAAAAATGCGCACGATGCGCAACGGCCGCTGAGACCTTTTTGATTAGATTCTCGACAGCGCCCCTCACCAGCCCAGCCTCCCTTAGTTAACATATTGGCGAAGTCACGATTCGCGCACGCGCCATTGAGGGAATCAGCCATTCCTAAGCTTTCCCTCCTCGGCTACACGCAGGAGTGAACCTGGGCAAGCGCGATCTCTGGTGCGCGGCTGCTTGGGGCCGCGGGGGGGCCATCTGGCGGAACCGAACACACGCGCGCAAGACGCTACGATCGCATCGCGTTCGGCAACCGGGGGAACCCCGATGGGCCCGCAACAAAGGTCACATTTTTTGTGACCTCACCGCGCCATCGAAGGCCTCAAAGCGAGGATCAGACGCCCGCCTGCTAGGATGAGGAGCAAGGGAGAAGACTGCTACAGTGCTCCATGACGAACATCACGACACGGCACAGTCTAGCGGCTATATACAATGGGGGCGCCGCCCCACCCCCAGCCGAGCACGAGGAGACTAAGGGCAGGCCGAAGGCGAACATCGAAGGGTCACTCTTACGTATAGTCGACTCCCAGACGGCGCTGGCGCGAATCGTGCCGGGCAGGGGCGGCAGGCGACAGTCTGTCGAACACGGGCAGCGTCCGCGATGACCATCGACAGCGAGCCCTGCGCAGCATGGACAGGAGCTGCTGCCGATCTGCCTCCCCCGTCCTGGCGTGAGAACCTACTCTTGCCATCGCTCGGGCGTCCCTTCCCCGGGCATGTTTTTTCGGCATCGTGTGTTTTTGTTCCGCTCGAGGATCCAGGATGCTCCTCGAGGGTCCTCGCCGAGAGAAAAACTGCACACGTCCGAGCGACGCCAAGTACTTCGAACGTACCGAGAGCGCTCCGATCCGGATCGATCCCCTATCGGCCACTCCTCGTCAACCGGGGCCCGAGCCCCCCACCACTCCCAGGAGAACGTGCGGCTGCACTAAAGATCTGTGGCCTGTCGCTGGTCTATCAGCGATGCATATCGCCGATTCCGAGTCGGTCTCGCTCACCCCTTTCCACCTTTCCACTTGGAAGCAGCCGCGGGGTCTGCGCTGGATGGGCAAATGGAGCAAACTGTCAAGAGCGGGGGGCGAGGGCAAATCTGTCTGCTCCGAATCGATGTCTCGACCCCTCCGGGGGTCGAACCTGGCAAGTTTTCTAGACTAGACAAGCGCGTTCCACGTTCCACTACACGCAAAGTAACTACTCGCAAATAGTTCGGATCCGCCGAGGAGGATTTGCGAAACATTACGTCGAGGCAGGCGTTTGTTTCAGGACATTTTGCGAGTAGGCACTTTGCGAGTAGTGGAACGCGCTCGGTTAGGGACGCGCCCAGCCGTGCCAGCGAGCCCCTTCTGCTGGCCAGAACCGGTGCTGGGTTACCTCAGCTCCCGGCCGGTCAGTTCCATCCCAGAGGTCATCCACCGTGGTCCCGACTCGCCCCCCCCCAGCCTCCTCCTCCTCCTCCTCCTCCTCCTCCTCCTCCTCCTCCTCCTCCTCCTCCTCCCTCCTCCTCCTCCTCCTCTCCTCCTCTCCTCCTCCTCCCTCCTCCTCCTCCTCCTCCTCCTCCTCCTCCTCCTCCTCCTCCTTCTCCTAAGTTCCTCCTCCTCCTCCTCCCTCTCCTCCTCCTCCTCTTCCTCCTCCTGCCCCCCCTCTGCGCCACCCCTTCTGCCCTCAGCCGATCCCTGCGCGCCGCCCCGCGGGGCGCCTGCCAGCCTGCCCCAGCGCGGCGTCTCCCTGCTCCAGGGACATCGCGGGGGAGGCAGCCGCGGGCCCTCCGGCGGCAGGCTCGCTCGGCGGTTCCCCTGGCGCCGCTTGGCGACCGCCGCCGGGGCCGGGCCCCTGGACGGCCCAGGACGGCCCCCGAAGGAAGCCCCGAGCCGGCCCTGGAGGGCCTCCAGTCTCTGCGGAGGCCCGGGCGACGGCCACGGAGAGGGGCCCCCCCTCGGCCCAGGCGGCCCCGCGGCCGCAAAGGACCCCCCGGACGGCCAAGATGGGCCGACGGTGGGCCGAGAGATCCCGAAGACGGCCCAAAAGAAGCCCGAAGGACGGTCTAAAATGGCACGCCTAGACTTCCCACCGGCGGAGCCAAAGAAAGGGCGGAAGAAGCGGAAGAAGACGACGCAGACGACAAGAGAACACCCGACACTACTTGGAACAGCATGTCATATGTTACGATTCGCTGATGCCTCGGAAAATGAGGTTTGACATGTTAAGGCCTGTATTGTGCCCCCCGATGTGTCGCCACCCATCGTGCTGGGCTGGCACGGTGGCGGGACACACCACATGCAGCTGGATCCGCCGCCCCCTGTATCACAAGGGTGCCTTGCGTGCTGAACCGTTTCGGTTTTGGTTTTGGTTCTTTTTCCAAAAGACCTCCCCCTGGGGCTCCGGCGCGTGGAAGGATTGCCCAGGATCTTCCAGAGCCGGTTGCAAAGGGTTTTCCTGCCCCAGACGGCTCCAAGATGGCCCAAGATGGCCTCCAAGATGCCTCCAAGACGGCCAAGATGGCCTCCAAGACGGCTAAGATGGCCCCAAAATGCCTCCAAGACGGCCCAAGATGCACCCAAGACGGCCTAAGATAGCCTCAAGATGGCCCAAGACGGCCCAAGAGCCCCCTAAGAGGCCTCCAAGAGGTCCTCCAGGAAGGCCCGAAGAGGCCAACATCATTGATGCTCGTTAGGTTTTTGAAAGATGTTTGCATTTGTTGCTTTCCGGCATTCCGACGGCTGAAGACGGCCCAAGAGGCCCCCCAGATCGCCCACGAGGCCTCCAAGATGATCCCAAGACGGCCCAGGGGGCCCCCAAGAAGGCCCTTAGAGGGCCCAAGAGGCCTCCAAGACAGCCAAAATTGCCTCCAAGACGTCTTTTTGGCCTTCCAACGGCCCAAGAGGCCCCCAAGATCGCCCCAAGATCGCCTAAGAGGCCCCCCAAGATGGCCCCATGAAGGCCCAAGAGGCCCACAAAATACCCCCAAGAGGGCCCCAAGACGACCAAGATGCCTCCATCACTGCTAAGATGGCCCCAAGATGCATCCAGCATGGCCCAAGATGCACCCAGGACGGCCTGAGATGGCCTCCAGATGGCCCAAGACCGCCCAAGAGGCCTCCAAGACGGGCCAAGAGGCCTCCAAGAGGTCCTCCAGGAGGGCCCGAAGAGGTCAACATCATTGATGCTCGTTAGGTTTTTGAAGGATTGTGGCATTTGTTTCGTTCCGGCATTCCGACGGATCAAGACGGCCCAAGGCCCCCCAGATCGCCCACGAGGCCTCCAAGATGGTCCCATGATGGCCCGGGAGGCCCCCAAGACGGCCCTAAGAGGGCCCAAGAGGCCTCCAAGACGGCCAACATTGCCTCCACGACGGCCAAGATGGCACAAGATGCCTCCAAGACGGCGCAAGATGCACCCAAGACAGCCTGAGAGGGCCTCAAGATGGCCCAAGACCGCCCAAGAGGCCCCCAAGAGGCCTCCAAGATGGGCCAAGAGGCCTCCAAGAGTTCCTCCAGGAGGGCCCGAAGAGGCCAGCATCATTGATTTCCCTTATGCGTTTGAAGGATTGTGGCATTGCTTCTTCTCAGCATTCCGACGGCTCAAGACGGCGCACGAGGCCCCCAAGATCGCCCAAGAGGCATCCAAGATGGCCCCATGACGGCCTCAAGGGCCCCCACGACGGCCCCAAGAGAGCCCCAAACCAGCCCAAGAGGCCTCCAAGACGCCCAGATATGCCCCAAAAGGGCCCCAAGACGACCAGACTGGCCCCCCAAGACGGCTTCCGACGGCGTCAGACAAGCCAGGAACGCCCTAAGACGGCCAAAGAAGCCCCCAAGAAGCCCCTAAAGGCACCCAAAAATCCTACAAGAGGCCCCCAGGAAGCTCCCAGGAGGCCCCAAGAGTGCCCCACGAGGCGCCCAAGAGGTCTCCTCCTCCTCCTCCTCCTCCTCCTCCTCCTCCTCTACTTCCTCCTCCTCCTCTTGTTTCCTCATCCTCCCCCTCCTCCACTTCTGGCTCCCCCATGCGTTCCCCGAAGTCATTCTAAACCGACTCGGGGAACAACTGGCCCGATAGCTTGGCCAAGCTCTGGCCCAGCTGTCGGCCACAGAGGCGCTTCCAAAGGGGCAGAGGGCGGCGGTGATTCGCCGTAGGCGTCTTCGACATGTGGATACATATCGACATCTATATACACATATGCATGTATAAACATACGTACCCACATACATACACATACGCATACATAGTACGTAGCATTCTAGCATCCTTCAATAGTCAGCATTGTTTCGGAAATTGGAGGCTACCAACATTTCCAAATTATGTTCGGGAAACCCAGATGGGGAGAACGTGCAACAGAAGGAAAGCGGTTCCCCTTCGCGATCACCCCTGCGCCCTCCCTTTTCCTAAGATTCCAGGCTGGCTTTGGACTCGCGCGGGCTCCAGGGTCCTCTGTTCATCCTCTTACGCCAGTGCTGCCCAGTGCACGGGGCCAACTTTAAATCTAAGTTGGGTGCAGGGGTAGCACGGCCAAGGGTTGCACTTGCTTGTGTCAGCCTACGGGAGAAGGAGGATGTGAAGACGGAGAAGAACATGGTGAGGAGTTGGAGGAGGAAGACCATCTCCGAAGATGAAGTGTCTTAAAACGAAGGGGCCGATGTGGAGGAACAGGGAGGACGACGGGGAGGAGTGGAAGGACGAAGATGACAAGAGCTGGCATCGCAACGCCGAGAAGGCTGAAAGCTCACTGCGGACGGCAAGTGGGGAAACATGGGCACAATGCCCAACAACCAATGTTGCCCAACATCGACAGCGGTCGCTGTTGGGCAAGCGAGCTTGTCCCGAATGGACAACGACCGCGGCGACGCCGACAGCGCATCCTGGTCAGAACGAGCTAGACCTGCTGCTGGACTTCGTACCCATTGTTGCGGTACCCATTTCGGTCCACGCGTATGCAAGGGGGACCGTCGGGAGCTGTTGCCCCCCCCCCAAAAAAAGTCGCGTGCGCCAACTCTGCCTCCTCCCCGAGCCTGGGCACCCCCATGCTCTTGGAAAGCCGCAACGCTGGCGACAACCGCTGCGCAACCGCAGGATTGGATCCGTTCCTCCTGAACCGGCTGCCAAAACAAGCCACTTGCTGATTGCAGCAGGGGCGCCCTTTTTCCACAATGCAACATGGGTGGTAGCTTGGCCAGGAACAGCTCCGACACGATGAGAACACTGCTGAGCAGCAGCAGGCCTCAGCCACCACTTCCCTGCCAAAGGCCCAGAGACTTGTACCAACATGGGGGGGGGGAAATCGAAACTGAAAAATCGGTTCCTTGCGCCAGGCCTTCGGTCCCTTTCCGTGGCAATGCTGTCGGCAAGAGTGCTCCAGGACGCTGATTGCGAAGGCACTCGCGCTGGAAAAGGCAGACCGCTCGCAAAACTGGGGCCCGTTCACACATGCGGGACGCCATGCCCGCCCTGCACAACTACTGCGAAGAACTCTACAAAATCGACTTAGTCCCAACATGCGATCCCCAGATAGTAGGCATAACATTGCTTTCATTGTGTCGCTCCATATTCGGGTGCACAGCGCGCAACTGCTGTGCTCGTCGCTGCGTGGAGCACTTCCATGCAATAGAGACGGCTAGGGAATGAGAGACGACGCAGGGGTGTAAATCAGGCGCAGGCCAACTCACTGGAATGTCAAACAACACGAAATGTGCGAAGCTGCTCCCGCGCACAAACTACCGTGTGACCAGTTTCAGACGCCGCCGAGTCGTTCAAACTTGGACTCGCACAGAGAATCATATATCCTTATTTCGCGTGGGAAGCACCTGAATATGCATACTCGTTGGATATCGACGGGGATAAAGAGAGGAGACGGGCGAGAAACGGCACATTACACGTGGACAAGCCGCATGTTGCGACCATCGCTCTTTTATTATCAGTCTCGGTATACCTCCACCTCCACCTCCCCAGGAAGAGGGAAACAATGGTGATAATATGCCACCTGCAGCGTGTCGCAGCTACACGCGGCAAAGCCTCTTGAGAGTACAAACAGCAGCGCGGCGAAACTCTGCCAGCTGCCCTGAAAGATGCAAATGGCCCATGCACGTTTCCCTATAGCTAGACCTTTCGGCAAATACATGCATGCACGCACATCTGCTTTGCAGCTCCTGGCGCGCCCGAAACGGGTACGAAAACAATGGCATGATGCCCATGCACCACCGATGTTCAGAACTGGCAGGGGCCGATGCTGGGCAGGCGACTGCGAATCCAGCTCAAAATGGAGAGGCACTGCTGTCAGGATTCGTCCCCGTGTTTTCTCAACCCCTCTCGGTCGCATCAAGCCTCGGCGGACAGGGATCGCGCAGCACATGCATGCAGGCACGCACGCAGGTCTTGCAACCTCCCTGCCAGAGATCGTGCTCGGCCGTGGCCGGCCGCATAGAGAGCGGCGGTGGCTGCGCCGAGCATCTCTGGATCATCGGGGAACCCTCGGCTCACAATGCCCTGCGTCCCCTCGTGCGGCCGCCGCCCCCCCCCCCTCCGCCTCCACCTCCTCCTCTGAGGGGGGGCGAAGACTGGGGGGGGGGCTGATGAGGGGGGACGTGTTGACCTGGAGTCGGGGATACAGCACCGACAGCGAAGGCGCAAGTCTCCGGGAGGGGTGGGGCACCCAGGCGCCGATTGGCGGGGAATTGGCGATTGGGGCGTTAATGCTACCTCCATGGACCCGCCCCCCCCCCCACCCCTGTCGGCGCCAGTGAACCTCATCCCCCCCCCGACTCCTCCTCCTGCTCCTCCTGTCAGGTACTGCTTGAGTGTCTCTTTTTGTTACCCCTCTACCAAGCGCATCCTCCTCCTCGGCCTACTTCTACTCGTCCTGTATGCAGCAGGAGTTTAACCACAAGGATCCTTCCACAGCCCAACCCTGAGACCCCAGGATGTCCAATGATGTTTGGTTTGGGGGCGTCACATTTCCCATTGAAGGTCATCGGCACCCAAGAAGCCCGGGGCACCCTGGAGGCAAGCAGGGCGCTTCTTGGCATGGGTCTCGACTCTGTAAGCCCCTCCTGCTGCGCCAGCCGCCAAGGCTCCTCCTCGCGAGGGGATCACGGCCAGAGCTCTCGATCCCGTTGGAACCACTGTGCCCCGAGCTCCCAAGAGGGATCCGGCAGCGAGGGTCGAAGTGCACGAGGCGGGCACAACAGCGCGCGCGTCGTTTTTGTTTGTCCAGCCCACGCGAGTTTCTCCTCCTCCTCCTGCTCCTGCTCCTGCTCCTGCTCCTCCTGCTCCTCCTGCTCCTCCTCCTCCTCCTCCTCCTCCTCCTCCTCCTCCTCCTCCTCCTCCTCCTCCTCCCCTCTCTCCTCCTCGCCCTCCTCTTATTCATCCTGCGCCTCCGCACCCCGCCCCGCCTCCTAGGCCAGTTTGCGAGTTCCCAGGCCTCTGAGAGAGGCGGCGTGCACCACAAGCAGCCCGTCGTGTGATCTCAAAGCGCACCTCCAGCGCGAAAACGGCAGGGTCCCAACATGCGCCCGTGCGGGCATGCACGTGGGGAGGGACGAGCTGGGCACATAGTGCGATCGCAACGCAGTGCGACTGCAACGCAGTGCGATTGCCATGGAACGTGACGCGATTGCAGCGCGGTGCGACTGCAACGCAACGGGGACGGTGCCACGGGGCGGCGGCGACGGGCAGGAACGGGGCCGACGCCCTCTTAGACGAGTGAGAAGAAGTGCTACCACATTGAGGGAATCTCTCCCTTTGAAATCCCATGCGTGCAGCAGTCAACACGCGGAAGGGGGTCTTCCAGCCCCCGGCCATCTCCAGGGGAGAGAGGAGAGGAGCACTCATATTCAGCACATGTAGAGACGGGGGAGGAGACGGGAGGACAAGGGCAAGGGAGGAGAGGGGGGGAGGGCGAGAAACTGGATGGGAAGAGGGAGGGAGAGACGGAGGAGTAGGCGGGAGGGGAGGGGGAGGTAAGTGAGGGGGGAAGGAGGACTGGGCCGAACAGGAGCAGGAAAAGGGGGAGGAGGGAAAGGAGGAGGGCGAGAAGGAGAGGGGAGGAGGAGGAGGAGGAGAAGGAGGAGGAGGAGGAGGAGGAGGAGATGGCCGGGGAGACGAGGAAAAGGCGGGAGGCACCCTGGAGGGGGATGCCCTCTCCTTGAGCCAGGAATGCACGCATCGAACGATGAGGAGGAAGAGGAGGAGAAAAAAGAGGAGGAGGTGGAGGAGGAGGACGACGACAACAAGAAATCACACGCACTACCCTCGCTCCGGCACCCAGCCACCAGCCTATAAGTTGTGTATGTCTGAGGGGCCAGCACTAGATCGAGGCCAGAAACGCACCACACTCGATGCCCACACTCGCCGAACATTGGGCGCAAAGCGTGGGGGGTGAGTGTGGGCGCGAGTGCGGGGCGCGAGTATGTAGTGCGAGTGTGGGCGCACAGTGCGGGGGGCGATTGCGAGGGCGAGTGCGGGGTGCGAGTGCGAAGTGCGAGTATGCAGTGCGAGCTTGGGCGCCGAGTGCGAGGGGCGGCCGTGCGCCCCGAAATGGCTGCTAGCTAGAGAGGCACGATCGCTGCCCCGCAGACATACGCAACCCATAATTACTTGTGGACGCTGCATTGGGAGTATTTGCGTGGCCTGGTGGTGGGAGTGAGGGTCGAAGATTCCCCTCGAAAACGAGAGAGAGGAAGGAGGACGACGACGCAGACGAGAGGGCCCCCGACGAAGGGGAGGATGGGAGGAGGTCCTCCTCCCCCCATGCAGGAGCCGGACATGGTGCGCCAAGGACGCGAGGAGGAGTAGGAGGCGGAGGAGGAGGAGGAGGAGGAGGGGGAGGAGGAGGAGGAGGGGGAGGAGGAGGAGGGACGAGGAGAGTGAAGAGAAGGAAGTGGGACGAGGAGGACTCCCTTCCTTGGCATTCAGGCCATCGCGAGGAGGAGGAGGAGGACGAGGAGGGCGAGGAGGGCGAGGAGGAGGAGGAGGAGGAGGAGGAGGAGGACGAGGAGAAGGAGGAGGGGGAGGAGGAGCCGCGACGAGACTCGGCGGCGCGCCGAGGGGGCGCACGTGAGGAGGGGGCAGGCCCTCTCAGGGGGCGGCGGGCCTGCCCTCACCGGGCGCGCTCCGCTGCTCACGGGAAGTGCCTATACTCTTCGGTCGGGGCGGCCCCCCCCCCCTGCAGGGGGGAGTTTGGCCTGGCCCCCCACGTGCCCCAAAATACCCCCCAAAAATACCCCCCGGGCTATTTGTTTCGCCGTGCCCCAAGATTTTCACACTATTTTTGGCCTGTCCCCCCACGTGCCCCAAAATGCCCCCCCTCCCCAAAAATAGCCCCCAGACTATTTTTTCACTAGTTTGGAGTGTTCCCCCTGCTCAAGCCTGCTCTGGTCGAAGTGCCGCGCCCTCCGCCCCTGCCCCCCCCCCCCCCCCCCGGGCGCGCCGCCGCGGAGGAGGGGCCAGGCCGGGCCAGGGCCTAGAGAGTGCCACGGAGGCTCGGGGGGCAGGAAGAGGGGCAGGACAGCCGAGGGCAGGGCAGGGAAGCAGTGCCGTGCCGACCATGGCGTGGGGCCCCCGACACCGCGGGGGATTCTTCGACCTTGAGCGCTCCGCCGTTCCGGAAACGCCGGATCGTTCAGCGATGAGCCGATTCTAGGTCGCTGGCGGCGTTCGAAATTGAACACTGGCGGCGGGGTCGCTGCCAGTCGGCACGACGCGAACCTACCGTAGCCTAAGACGAAGCCAGGACGAGGATAACATCGTGTCAGGCGGCTCTGGATGATGTATCGGGCACCACTGCCTTCTCATAGCGTTTCGGAACGTTCTGAGAGCATTCTGGAGCGCTGCCCTCGTCCTACCCCCGTCCGAGAGAGTGCCAGGGAGACTCGGGGGGGACGAAAAGGCAAGACAGCAAAGGGCAGGGTAGAGAATCAGCTCCCGGAGCTGGTCACCCTGGTGCCTCCTGGCGCCGCCGCGCATCGACGAATGGGCCCGGCGGCGGGGCGGAAAACAGCTGCGTGCGGCAGATGTCGTAGTCCCCCCTTTCCCTTTCCTGCCCTTCTGCCCCGCCCGAGCCAGGGAGGAGGGGGGGAGGACTTCTCTTCCGCGTCGTGCACAGCCTCCCCGCCGCCCTCCCGCGCCCCGCGCGTGGGAGGAACTCGCTCCGGAGGCGAACTTCGGCCTGGACTCGACGCGCCTCGGGGGCCGAGCGCGGCGACCCTCGAGGCGACTCGCAGGGCGAGCCTCGTGGGAGCTCGGCGCCGAAGGAGCGGCAGCCCGCGGCGGAGGGTGGGGGGGAGGGCAGCGTGCGCGCCACCACCGGGGGGCCCGGCCCCTGTCCAAGGCAAGGAGGGCGAGGAGGAGGAGGACGAAGAGGAGGAGGAGGAGGAGGAGGAGGAGGAGGAGGAGGAGGACAAAGAGGAGTAGGAGGAGAAGGAGGAGGAGGAGGAGGAGGAGGAGGACGAGGAGACGTTCCAGGATCTCCGGAGCATCCGGCGGCCCTCGCCTGTGCAACCACGCGCGGGATTCGTGCGGGCATCCGGGGGATGCTGGAAACCTCGAACATCTTGAAGCGTATCATCATCATCATCATCATCATCATCATCATCATCATCATCATCATCATCATCATCATCATCATCATCATCATCATCATCATCATCATCATCATCAGCATCAGCATCATCATCATCATCATCATCATCATCATCAGCATCAGCATCAGCATCAGCATCATCATCATCACCAGCATCCTCGGCATCCTCAGCATCCTCATCATCGTCATCCTCAGCATCAGCATCAGCATCAGCATCAGCATCAGCATCATCATCATCATCATCATCATCATCATCATCATCATCATCATCATCAGCATCATCATCATCTTCATCATCATGACCTCTGCTTCTCTGACCGACGGATGTTGCCAAATAAGACCCTGGCCCATCGTGACCCGGGCTCTTGCAGGGGGGCCCAGGTGGCCTCCAGAAGCACCTGATCACGCACGCGGGACGACAGAGGTCACGAGGGGCTCCAGAGCGCAAAGCTGGGGGGCACCTTGGGCCAGGACCACCTCTGGCACCCCCCGAACTGGGCATTGCCAGCGGTGGAGGCAGCACGCCGATCAAGGGGCGGCCGTTACGCGTATTCACCAGGAAGCCTCGCAGAAGCCTTGGGCCATCGGAGCCCTCTGCCTGCTGCAGCCACCGGCGGATGAGCTCACGTGGCTGGTTTTCCCGGCGCCTGCCTGCGCCAGGTGCGCCACTGCATCGAGGGAGACGCCTGGCGGTGGGGCCGAGAGCAGCTGCGTGCGGCAGCGTGCGCACCCCCCCAACCCTGTTTGCCCAAGGCCCCCTCTCTGAAGGGGCCCAGGGACGCACAAAGAAATAAACACAAATCCCAGGATTCCCCCCATTTTTGGTGTTGTTGATATTTTCGGGATGCTCGTCTTCCCCCCCACTTTCCATATGTTCGTGCATGTTCCTGGGAGTCGACGATTACTTGCGTCTGTGTGTTGTTACCCCTCCTGAGACCCTCAAGGCCCCACTTTCGTCCGACCCGGATCAACAGCCTCCGCACGCCCGCAACGTGCCCACCTCAGATTGGTGCTAGAAGCCGGCTCCCGAGCCTAGAATTAGGTTGGGCATGTCCTCCCACAGGCGGAGTTTTGAGGAAAAAGAAAACACTGCCAACAAAATATGAAGGGGCCCTGGGACACACAAATAAATACACACAAATAAAACGACTCCCCATATTTTCCCATATTTTCTGGGTTTTTGTCTTCCCCACCACTTCCCATATTTTCCTATATTTTCTGGGGGGTCGACGATTAATTGTGTCTGTGTGTTTTTCCTCCTCCTGAAAATACTCCAATGCAATCCAAGAGGGTCGAACCGTTGTCCCCAGACTGCTTTTTGACTTTTCCTCCTGTAGAGGGACGCGCCCGACGTACGCCTGGAAGGCCCCGCTCACTGAGACCCTGCCCCGTGCACAGAGGAACAAAAGACGGCACAAACATGTTCCTTCGGACGTCCGCGCGGCTTCCTTGGATCGGCGGCCCCCCCCCCTGGTGGTCCAGGGCGCCCTCCGCACGCCCTGGGAGGGGATCCAACGCCCATGCTTCGAGTCAGCGCGGACCTCCGAAAGTCTCTGCTTTCGGCAAGTTCGTGTCGTGTCGACCCCGGCGCTGGTTCCTGACGCCGCCGCAGTCGTTCGACCTTGAACGATCGGCCGTTCCCGAAACGTCAGATCGCTCAACATCGACTGATTCTGGGTCGCCAGCTGCGTGTAGCGTTGAACGCGGGCGGCGGGGTCGCCGCTTGTCGGCACGACGCGAACTAAACGCACGCCGTTCTCTCTCCTTCGAGTGGAGGCTTCATGGTGGCGCGCGCCTTCTCCCCCCTCCCAAGCTCGGCTACACCCAAGAGTGACCCTGGGTAAGAGTGACCTTTGGTGCGCGGCTTTTTGGGGGCTGCGGGGAGACCAAACCTGGGCGCGCAAGCCGCTGCTGCCGCCTCGTTCTCAGCCATCTGAGGGCCCATCTGTGCCCGCACCGAAGGTCACTCCGGCGAAAGGTCAGTCTTACGTCTAGTCGACAAGCGCAGGCGCTCACGCCCCGCTGTACCTCCGGGGGTGGGCAGAACATCCTTCAGCAGAACACCCTCTCGTGAAAGCTGCGCCAGAGGGGCAGGCCGCGTGCGCACGGCACCGGACTCCGAGGGGGCCCCAGCGGGGCAGCACGTCGACGTCCACAAACAACCGAACGCATAAGAGCGAGCCGCACGGCGATCAGCGAAAGCGACTGGGGAACGCACCGGTGCACCCGCGTGCCCCATGCCGAGTGAACCCCTCGTGGGGGGCCACATGCGAACCCTGCCCCTCCCCCCCGCGATTACTGAGGGAGAGGGTGGGGTTCACTTCGTTCGGGAGAGAGCCCCTGAGCGAAGTGAACCCCACCCCACCCTCCCCCTCAGAAATCGCGGGGGGTAGGGGCAGGCTTCGCACGTGGCCCTCTGCCTCGGTCGACCTGTCCGGGCGGGCGCCCTCTCGGTGCCCGCTGCACCTCGCGAAGAGGAACCCGCGGGAGGCGCCCAGGCCGGTGCCCTGCCCTGGCGCCGGCGCGTCGGCCCGCCTCCGCCGCTTGCCCTGCGGGCGGGCGGCGGGCTGGGAGAGGGAGCCCGGAGGCTGCACACCGCCGTTGGCCCTGGGCGGCCAGGGAGCTCCAGCTCCAGGGGGAGCAGCAGCAGCAGCAGCAGCAGCAGCAGCAGCAGCAGCAGCAGCAGCAGCAGCAGCAGGGGCCTCTACACCACCACCGTGCCTGGCCAGTGGCCCCGCGCGGATCCAAGGAGTCCGCGCGGAGGGCCAAAAGTTTGTCTCTGTGGCGTTTCTTCTTCCATTCTCCCCCTCTGAGGTTGGCGGCGTGCGGCATCCAGCTCCCGAGGCTGCGCGGGGTCCCCAACCGGGGCCCGGAGGTCGGGGCTCGCGTCGACGCCGATCGCCGCCCCGTGGGAGGAAGCGGCAGGCGGTGCCGCTCTGGCTCGGGTGTTGCTAGAAGTGCCCTTGGCCCAAGGTGCCCCTAGCTTTTCACTCAATTCAATTTTGGAGCCCCTGGGGCCCTCTGGGCCTCGTGAGGGGTGCTCTGGAGGCCGCCTGGGCCACCCCGAGAATCCTGGGGGTACCTTGGGCCAGGGGCACTGCTAGCAACACCCGCTCTGGCGGCGTCGGCGGCCGCGGCCGCCTCGGTGCCGAGGCCGACGTCGAGGCACAGGTCGAGGCCGAAGTCGAGGCAGGCCGCTGGCCCCCCCGCCTGGGGCTGCGGCCCTCGTGCTGCCACAACTCGGTCGGGCGTGTCACCCTTCGGGCGGATTCTGGACGAAACTTGATGGCCCAAGAATATGTTAACACTGTCAACACTATATCCAAAAAATCGTCCCCAGGCTGTTGTTTGGACTATTCTTGAATCTGGAGGGAGATGGGCATGCCCGAGTTAGGCCTGGGCATGCGGCCCTCGTGCTGCCAGCAGGGGAGGCCGCCGGAGATCATAGCCTCGGGAGCAGCGGGGGGTTCTGCGGGCCTCGGCCAGGCTCGGGCACGGAGGGGGGCCCCCCCTGACCTTCGGGGGCGGCCAAGGAGGGGGGCGTCAAAGAGGGGGGCGGCCAGGAGGGGGCGGGTCCAAGAGGGGGGCGGCCAAGAGGGGGGGGTCCAAGAGGGGGGCGGCCAAGAGGAGGGCGTCCAAGAGGGGGCGGCCAAGAGGGGGTTCCAAGAGGGAGGCGGCCAAGAGAGGGGAGTCCGAGAGGGGGGTGCAGACCATGGCCGGCGGCATGCGCGTGGCCCAGAGGGGGGGGCTGGGGACGTAATGGAATGAAAAGAACGCCATGGAACCTGAGGAAATATCATGGCCCACGCCAAGATACCCACCTCCCCTAGCCATCACCCCTCTCATGGCCTCCTCCGACAGGCCTGGACCCCACCAGCCGACCGGGAAGCAGAGCCGCTCCTGAGCAGCCCGACGTGATACTGCAACGTCCTCGCTGTGTGTGTGTGTGTGTGTGTGCGTGTGTGTGTGTGTGGGGGGGGGGGAGGCGTCGTCTCTCCTGCCGCGGCCCGTCCTCTGGCGGAGCGGATTCTCGCGACCGGAGGCATGGGGGGGCAGGGGAAGTTATCCAGGGAGAGACGGGACCAGACGACAAGACAGGCTCGAACTACACACCTAAACGTCTGCTCGGCAAACGGAATCGGTGTATATACGGCACAGCTTCCCAAGGAGCGGGATGTGTCAGCACACGTACGCATCAGCCTGACGAGAGACCCAACCATATGCACCTGCGAGTACCGCACTGTGGGTGCCGTTTTTCCGCTTTCGGTGGAGCTCTTTATGGGGCCACGAAGCGTGTGAGGGGCGTACCGAATCGGGAACGGTGGTGTCTTGCGAACCCTCCCACTGGGGCCTTCGGTGGAGTTTCCACTGAAGCCACGATACGTGTGAGGGGGTGTACCGAATGAGGTGCGGTGGTGCCATGCGAATCTTCTCACTGGAGCCTTCGGCGGAACTCCCTATGGGGCCACGAACTTTGCGAGGTGTGTGCCACATTGGGCGCGGTGGCGTCATACGAACCCTCCCCACTGGAACCTTCGGGAACCCCCCATGGGGCCACGAACCGTGTGAGGGGTGTGCCGAAGTGGGCGCCGTGGTGCCATGCGAACCCTCCCACGTGAGCTTTCGGTGGGATTCCATATGGGGCCCCACAAATCGTGTGAGGGGTGTGCCGAAATGGGCATGCGGTGCGCGGGGAAGACGCATGCGGACGCGGCCACAGGGGCTTTCGGTGGAGCTCCATACCGGGTGCGAACCGTGTGAAGGGTGTGCCGAAATTGGCATGCGGCGGGCGGGGAAGGCGCATGCGGACGCGGCCTATGGGGCCTTCTGTGGAACTCCCTATAGGGGCCACGAACAGAGTGAGGCGTGTGCCAAGATAGGCACGCGGCGGGCGGGGAGGGCGCATGCGGACGTGGCCATTGCGGCCTTCGGTGGAGCTTCCTATAGGGGCCACCGGCATGGGCATGTAGTGGGCGGAGAGGACGCATGCGGACGCGGCCAATGGGACCTCCGGTGAAGCTCCCTGCGGGGCCGCGGACCGTGTGAGGGGTATGGTCGAATGGACATGCGGTGCGCGGGGAAGACGCATGCGGACGCGGCCACGAGGGCCTTCGGTGGAGTTCCCTATAGGGCCACGAACGAAACGTGTGAGGGTGTGCCAAAGCGAGGAGGGGGGACGGGAAGAGGGACGAGGAGGAGGAGGAGGAGGAGAAGGAGGAGGAGGAGGAGGAAGAGGAGGAGGAGGAGGAGGAGGAGGAGGAGAAGGAAAAGGAGGAAGAGGAAGGGGAGGAGGAGGAGGAGGCGGAGGAGGAGGAGGAGGAGGATCAGGAGGAGGAGTGTCATGAGTGTCGTAGATCCAAGACACGAACGGCGAGCGAGGCTCAACCGTCACCCTCGGGCTCCCAGACAGGAGGAAGGGTCCCGCAGGCGCCAGCACCGAAGGTCAGGGGAAAGGCAGATACCTCGTCGCTCAGCGATTCGCTGCCCAACCGAGACGGCGTGGTGCGTAGGGGGACAGCCAGTCCACCGCGTCACCGCGCAGTACTTCCCGACCGTCACCCATGCCGAATCGGATAGCATGTGCAAGTGGGTTTGTACCCCAGGGTGAGCGGACACAAGGTCCCAAGGGACTTACGGACCACATAGCCCCGCCTCTCAACCAAATGCACATTCCCCGTGCCTGGAACCCATCTCCAGGTCACGGGCGCAGCTAACGCGCCGCCGCCACGGGCAAAGTGCCATGTGGCTGGTGCAAGAACGACGAAAGCCGGTTCATCTGCCCCCCGCCGCCGCATGCAATTGACACTTACAGTGTGCCCCGAGGAATGTGTGGCGCTGACACCCTGAGAACAGGTGCCAGGCCTCCACCCTCGGGGGAGGAGGAGGAGGAGGAGGAGGAGGAGGAGGAGGAGGAGGAGGAGGAGGAAAAGGAGGAGGAGGACTAGGAGGAGAAGAACGAGGAGGAATAGGAGGAGGAGGAGGAGGAGGAGGAGGAGGAGGAGAGAAGAGGAAAGGAGAAGAAAGGAGAGGAGAGGAGAGGAGAGGAGAGAGGAGAGGAGAGGAGAGGAGAGGGGAGAGGAGAGGATATTATGAGAGGAGAAGAGAGGAGAGGAGAAGAGAGGGGAAAGCTGGGACCGTCTCCTCAAAACGAGAAACCAACACCACAGGATGTCTGGGAGAAGCTCCCTTGCCCAAAACCTGGGCTATCGATCAAACCCAACGGCGTGGCGCACATGAGGAAGCCAGGAAATACCAATACAGCTACTCCCCGGAACTCTCCCGAGGTGCGTTCTGACCAGGAGTTCGAGGCGAATCCAGCGGTGGCGACGAGGGCCACCCAGGAAACCCCTAAGGGGAAAGGCGAGCAAAAGGGCAGCGGAATGGCTACCCCTTTCCTGCTCTGTGACTCCGTCGACCCCCCTCCGAAACGAGACGAGCGCCGGTGCCGCGCCCGCGCGCGGAGCACGCGGGCGCCCGCGACGGCGGGGGGGGGTGCGCAGTTCCCTTCCGATCGGGCCTTCGTGGCCTTCTCCGGGCTGGCCGTGCTCGCAGGGGGGCGGAGCAGTGAGGCCGGTAGTGAGATCCATTCGGGCCGGGCGAAAGGGGGGGATAGCAAAGGGGGGGTTTGAGAATCAGCTCACGTAGCTGATTTTCCTGGCGCCTCCCGGCGCTGGAGGCGGCTATGTATCGAGGAATGGGCCCCTCGGTGGGGCCGAAACCAGCTGCATGCAGCAGATTTCGTAACGCTCCCTTTTCCAATCCCCCCCTTTCGCCCGGCCCGATCCATGGAGTGAGACGTTGGTCCCTTCTCCCCGAACCTCCTGATCAACCGAAGGGTCCGGAGAGCCCACAATGGAATCGGCAGGTCGGATCGGCAATCAAAATGCATCGGAGCGTCGAAAATCGGCAGCCGAGTCGGGCAAAGTCGAATCGGCCAAAATCGGCAGGATAGTATGCCTCCAATAAGAAATCGGAATCGGAATCGAAATCATAATCGGAATCGGATGCCGTCGAACTCGAATCGGATTGAATCGGAGAAGTCGAAGTGAGCCCCGAAGACTGGCCGTCAAGGTGTGGTACATTGTCGATGTGGGCCGACGTGGTGTCTCTGCATGGCCGGAGCCAGTCGTGTGCCTCCGGGCTAAACAAAATTATCCCGGCAAAGCAACCTAACAGCGATGTGTAGGAGCATATTTGGAAGCATTCCCCTTAAGGCTCAGATGAGAATCCAGTTGTAGAATTCTGCTGTTCGCGCAGTCGTAGTCGCATTCGCGATGACAGTCGCAGCGGCAACGGCAGTCGCAGTCACAGCCTCCGCCTCAGCCTGCCTCAGCCTCAGCCTCAGCCGCAGCTTGCCTCAGCCTCAGCCTGCCTCAGCCTCAGCCTCAGCCTGCTTCAGCCTCAGCATCAGTCTGCCTTCAGCCTCGGCCTCAGCCTCAGCCTGCCTCAGCATCACCCTGCATCAGCCTCAGCCTCAGCCTGCCTCAGCATCAGCCTGCCTCAGCCTCAGCCTCAGCCTGCCTCTGCCTCAGCCTCCGCCTGCTTCAGCCTCAGCCTCAGCGTCAGTCTGCCGTCGGCCTCGGCCTCAGCCTGCCTCAGCCTCAGCCTGCATCAGCCTCAGCCTCAGCCTCAGCCTGCATCAGCCTCAGCCTGCCTCAGCCTCAGCCTCAGCCTCAGCCTGCCTCAGCCTCAGCCTCAGCCTGCTTCAGCCTCAGCCTCAGTCTGCCTGCAGCCTCGGCGTCAGCCTCAGCCTGCCTCAGCATCACCCTGCCTCAGCCTCAGCCTCAGCCTCAGCCTCAGCCTCAGCCTGCCTCAGCATCAGCCTGCCGCAGCCTCAGCCTCAGCCTGCCTCTGCCTCAGCCTCAGCCTGCTTGCTTCAGCCTCAGCATCAGTCTGCTTTCAGCCTCGGCCTCAGCCTCAGCCTGCCTCAGCCTCAGCCTGCATCAGCCTCAGCCTCAGCATCACCCTGCCTTAGCATCAGCCTGCCTCAGCCTCAGCATCAGCCTGCCTCTGCCTCAGCCTCAGCCTGCTTCAGCCTCAGACTCAGTCTGACGTCGGCCTCGGCCTCAGCCTCTCCCTGCCTCAGCCTCAGCGCGCAAGAGCCTCAGCCTCAGCCTCAGTCTGCCTGCTGCAGCAGCCTGCCTCAGCCTCAGCCTCAGCCTGCCTCTGCCTCAGCCTCAGTCTGCCTTCAGCCTCGGTTTCAGCCTCAGCCTGCCTCAGCCTCAGCCTGCATCAGCCTCAGCCTCAGCCTCAGCCTGCCTCAGCATCAGCCTGCCTCAGCCTCAGCCTCAGCCTGCCTCAGCCTCAGCCTCAGCCTGCTTCAGCCTCAGCCTCAGTCTGCCTTCAGCCTCGGCCTCAGCCTCAGCCTGCCTCAGCCTCAGCCTGCATCAGCCTCAGCCTCAGCCTCAGCCTGCCTCAGCATCAGCCTGCATCAGCCTCAGCCTCAGCCTCAGCCTCAGCCTGCTTCAGCCTCAGCCTCAGTCTGCCTTCAGCCTCGGCCTCAGCCTCAGCCTGCCTCAGCCTCAGCCTGCATCAGCCTCAGCCTCAGCCTGCCCTCACCCTCAGATGTGCGCTCCGGCCTAATCCAATAGCCCTTATAACGGCGACGAGGCGACGATCGAAAGCAGTGCCCCGGCACTGCTTTGAACGCGTTCAAAGCAGTGCCCCGGCACTGCTTTGAACGTATGATATGATGATATGATGATGATTATGATTGATGATGATGATGATTTTTCCAGCGTGCACTGTCCGCAACTGCGGCAATCAACATCATGCTCCACTTGCCCGCAACTGCGGCCATCACCAACGCTGCGCCTCGAAGCTCCACGGAGGGCGCTCGGCAGGTCGCCCGCTCGAGCCCCACTCGACTTCACGCTGAGGAGGCGAGCCCTCAGGGGCATTGTCCGCAACTGCGGCATGATCAGAGGGAGGGCCACCACTGCGCGCCATCAGCGCCCCATTCGCTCGAGCTCCAGTCCCACCAGGACCAGCCCTGCCATCTCGTGGCGGGACTGCGCGCCTCCCATGCGCCGCTGCCGCTGGCGTCCCAGGACCCAGCCGCCACTGCGGCACAAGAAGGGGTCGCATCGTCGCCGTTGGCAGCTTGCGGCGGTGGCGTGTTCCCAGCTCGCTCAGCCCCAGCGTCTCTCCCCGCAACTGCGGTTCCCATCTGGGGTCGGACGCCCTTCCCCGCAACTGCGGTGTCCGCGTAGCTGCCCTTCTTGCCGCCCTTCTTGCCGCCCTTCCTGCCGCCCTTCCTGCGTTCCAACCTCGCGGCGAGTCTTTCAGGTGACCTGCGGCACGTATTGTGCGTGAAAGCCACCAGAGGGAAGTGCGCTCCGTGCCTCGCCCTGCCGAAGGCGCCATGCCATATCTTGTCGTCGAGGTTGCCCTGCTTCACTCTGAAGGGATGGCGCACCCAATCGTCGCGTTCCCTGCGCGCCATCCTTTGCTCGAACTCCGCAACTGCGGTCAAGGATTCGCCAGAGGCGTCAGGAAGGCGCGCATCTTGTTTTCAACGGGCTCAGCCTTGGGCACGTAAGTCTGAAGCATCTTCCCAGGGCCATTCGTGTAGTCGAAGACAGGGAAAGACGGATCATGCTGGGTCGTCAAGAATCCGCCCTCACGGTCGTGCAGAACACTCAGGCCATGGTGAAGATTGTACTGCCCAGGACAGTTTATGAACAAAATCGCCATGCTGTCTGCCCTGGGCTGGCCGCCTGCTGTCTTCCAGGGGGTCCACGCGGCGACGTCCACAGTCAGGCCGCAATTGCGGCACCAGGACACAAGCTGGAACATGCACATGTTGAAGTCCCCCAAGCAGACCTTCACGTCCCATTCCCTGACGTAGGCGACGAACCAGTTGTAGAACTCATGGAGCTTCGTGACGCCCCAGTCTTGGTTGGCCAAGCTGTGGTGGACGTGCACCGCCATGACGTTGAAGGAGCCCCCCAAATGGGTCACGGCCTGGTCCAGGTGGACGCGCACCACCATCGCCCTGGAGTACTTGTTTTGCAGCTTTGGCGCAGGAGCCTCCGCAACTGCGGACGGTTTCTTCTTCTTCTTCTTCGTTTTGGACTTCTCCTGCTTGTGGAAGAGTCTCGCAAAGTCTACGTGTTCAATGTGGCCGCCACTGCGGTCCCTCATGCCAACAAGGAGGGTCCCTGATGGTTCGCCGCCCTTAACGCACAGGTAGTTGTATTGAGTCCGACTCCGAAACCTATCGTCCGCAACTGCGGCTGCACTGTCCCTCGCGTCGTGCTCCCCACTGAGTACCGCGCAGGTCTCGTCGTCGCACTCGCAGAGGGCGATGATCTGGTCAGGGTTCGCGCGGAGCTGCGCCCACTCGTCCGCGCGTTGCGTGGGTCTAGCTGCAGTCCCTCCGAAGTTGGCCACGTAGAAGCCGACCCGTCCCGCTTCGAACTCCGTTTTCTCCTCCCATGCGTCGACAAGAGCTCTTTGTTTTTCCGACAGATTGCTTGTCTCGATGATGGCACCCGTTTCCAGGGTCTCCGCGACGACAACACTCTCGGCATGTAGGAGTCATGTGCTGCCGCAACTGCGGCTCCCGCACCTCCCCGGGACTCAGCCTCGTCAGCGGAGGCAGCCGAGGACGCGACGGTGCTGTCGCCATCTTGCGTCCGCTGGTCGTCGTCATCTTCCGCAACTGCGGCTTCCTCGTCTTTGCCTCCCTCCTCCTCCTCAGCGTTGTGGATGAACACCGTTCTGGCGAATCGAGGTCCACGGTCCATACTCCCTGAGGATGCGCTCGGGCGCGCGGGCGGCCACATGCTTGCGTCTTCGCGTGCGCCACCTCGAGCCACGGTGGCTACGGAAATGGATCGTGAATGGGCATGGGGTCGGATGGAGGGAGGAGACAAAGAGGATTCGAAGAGTGGCAGAAGGAGGGCGAGGACTCAAAGGAACCGAAAGAACAACAAATGGACTGGCGGAGAAGCAGAAGGAGGGCGACGATTGCAAGGGACTGTGAAAGGATTATTTTCACAGCAGCAGGAAGACCGCAACTGCGGTTTTGCCTCATCTCCTGCCCGCGCGTGAGCCGCTTGGAAAAACAACTTCCCTCTGGACTTCCTGTGGGTCCGCAACTGCGGCCTGCATCACGCTAGGGCTGGGATTACCAGCGCCATTTGCCCTCCCAGGGTTCTCACTGTTTCCGAATGCACGAACTGCGACAGCGCCGAACGGTTCCCAGACGCAGCGTCGTTCGCGACTTTTTGCAGCCACCCAGCAAACGTGAGCGGCCATTGCTCCTTGTGCTGCTTGCACATCTCCTCGTCCCAATGCGTCTTGAACCATGCCACTCCCCCCTCTGCTCGTCTGAGAGGACGCCTTTTCCGCGAGCCAGGCGATCCAGAGCTGCCATCCTGTTTTTCTTGATCTTGAACTCCTCGGGATTCCACTGCGCAAGGGCGTGTTTGTTAGCCAAAGCCGTTTCCACCGCAACTGCGGCCTCCTTCTTTGCCCTCAAGGCGGCCTCGGCCTCTCGAATCTGCTTCTTGAGATCGTGCAGCGCCTTCGTCCTGTCGTTCGCTTCCAGAGCCAGGCGCCGCTTTTTCGCCACCACTGCGGCTTCGTGGTCTCGCTGGGCAGTCAACGCTCGTAGGACCTCGTTGTCCTCCCGCGCCAGCTCTCTCAACCGCTTCTTTTGTTTGTGTTGTTGCTGTCGGCAATCCTGCGCTAGTTTCTCCATGCCCACTTGGCGCAGCATATCTTCCGCCTCGCGAGCGTTTCTGCCAAGGACGTCGCCACTGCCACCTGCTCGGCCGCCTCTGCGTCGACCACGCAGTCCATGGATACCGAGGATCCTTGAGGCCCAGGTGCCGCAACTGCGGCATCGCACTGTTCCGCAAGAGCCTCGGCCCACGAGGCCTCCTCTTGCTCTTCGTCCTCCTCTTGCTCCTCGTGCACCTCCTCCTCCTCCTCCTCCCCGCCCTCCTCATCGCCCTCCTCGTGGCCTGCTCCTGGCCTAGCGCTTCGTCGCCGAGCTTCTCCAACACGGAATCTGTGGCGTCGTGTTTCTCGTATTCGTGTATGAGACGCAGCGCGTCATTGTAGGACCATTTCAAACGTTTCTGCTCGCATTCTTCCCTCACCTCCGCGACTGCGGTGTCCACTTTTGCTCGCAGCCCCCCTGCTTCCCAGAGTTCCGCCGCCTCTCGGCAAATCTCGAGATCTCCTGACTTGTCGAAGGGCGCTCGAATTCCCACTTTCAGGAAACATTTCGCGGCGTCCAAGTGCAAGTGCACATTCTCCAACACTGACAGCATCAAGTCGGCGCAATCGGAACGCCGCAACTGCGGCACGTGCTTCCCCAACGCCATTTGCTGCACCAGCGCTTTGGTCTCGAGGGCAATGTACCGGCGCTTCACGTGCTGGTTCAAGTCCGTGTCCACGGGCTGCGCAACTGCGGTCGTCCCCCGCCGTGAATGATCAGCACGTAGCCGCGCTGCCAGGCGAGTCTCCGCACAGCGTCTGCTTTGTGCGGGGAATGGTCGTCGGCCATGAGGATGCGCCACTGTCCCCGCAACTGCGGGTCGTCGGGCCAGGCCCGCAAGTGCCGCTGCAAGAATGATACAACGTCGTCTGCGCGGTAGGACCCCTTCTCGGACGTCGCCGTGCTCACCCAAGACGGATAGCCGCGACTGCGGGCATGTGCGGCCAAGCCCTCAGCGATGACAGATCCCCCCTTGAACATTAGCTCCGCCGGCGGTGGTCCGCAACTGCGAATGTCCTCCGCGTCGCTCGACACCGTCAGGTTCGCTGTCCACCGAGCCCTGCTGTCGTCATGCGCCTCGACAAGCGGGACAATGCCACCCTTCACAGCCAAAGAAAAGAAAACAACAAAAAATCAGAAAAGACAAAAACAAAGCCACAAGTAACAATACAAATAGAGACAAACACAAAAAACACAACAGAAAAACAAAAAAAAAAAAAAACAAACAACCGGCAGAAACCCAAATTGACGCCAAGCAAAAAGGAGGAAAAACAACAAAAAAAGAACAACGACAATAAACATGCTACCAGAAGGAAGAGACATAGTAGCAAGCACAACGAGTAACAAACAAAAAAAAAATAACAAATCCAAAACCAAACGAAGCCAAGGTCGGCTTCGAGGCCGACGACGACTCGTTGTGGTGAAAGGGCGACTGGTCCCAGTTCAGGATGTGCGGGTCGTACCCCAGAAGCTCCTCTGCAGCTGCGCGGACCCTGGCCACGTTCAAGATCATATTCTCAAAACGAGATTGGAGCAACCATTTTGGCACCTTGTACTTGCGGTTCGGCTTCTTCATGCTCAGGCCGTAGGAGCGCCGCCACTTCACCCACCACCGAGGCCGCAACTGCGGCACCATCGGTTTGCCTCCCCGCTTCATTGTCTCCACGCAGTAGTCCGCGACGAGTTGCTTCGCCTTCGTAACCAGCAGGGATTGGGAGAACCTGCCAACATCTTGGGCCTCTCCTCCGCAACTGCGGTTCGCTTGGCCACCGCCTTCCAGTCCACGGAGTACCTCATGTGGGACCACCACTCGTACAGAGCGGCTTCCAGCCATGGAGCCTTGTTCGGGCGCCCTTTGTTGCCCCGCGCGCGGCGTCGGCCATGCACGCCCGCCGTGCCATGTCCACCTTGTGTGCGCCAGTTTTGAAACCACTTGGAGACGGCCTGGCGCTGCTGGACGACCCCCATGCCCTTCGGCCACGTGAACCGCCCGCAAAAAGACGCGATTGAATTCCGTGGCAGAACGCCCTCGCCCATCCAACCACAACTGCGTGCGTGCGCCTCCAGTTCTTTGCAAACAGTTCGCGGTCTCTGAGCATGTGCGGGCACACGCGCCGCTTCTGTTCCGCAACTTCGGGTTTTGGGCGTGCGCTGGCCAGTGCGTGCGCCCTGATCTGCTCCTCCTGCAACGCCTCGGGCATAGCCTCAGCCATTGCAAGCAATATACCCATGTCCTGCACGCCCGTCTGCCACTCTAACGCCGCCATGAGAGCGGGGCGTGGCGCGCTCGCCTCTCTCGGCGCCTCTGCTGGTTCGCCCTCGCCCTCGGAGTCGTGCATGACCATGGGTCCAGCAGGGCCGCTGGCCCCGCAACTGCGGTACGCCCGCACCTCCTCCAAGGTTAGTTCCTGCGTGACAACGAGCATGTCGTGCAACCACGGTTCGTCCCAGCGGCGCACCCCAAAATCGTACAGTTCCTCCCGAAGCCATTTGCGCGTCTCGGCATTTTGCGGTTTCTGCAACATCATCGCCATAAGGTCAATGCCGCAGTTTTCATCGCAAACAGTCCCTAGGACCCATTGTCCCAGAGGACCGTAGAACCTGTTCAACGCGTCCGCCCCCTCAGAGCACACGCCACCCACCGCAACTGCGGCCACCCAGTGGCGCACCTCATGGAGAGGGTTCTCGGGAGTCCCGGGCCTGAGTTCCACCGTTGTCCATTCCCCGAACAGATCCTCAGCAGCGGCGAGTACGCACGCCACGCCGTCGACGGCGCATGGCTCAGTGCACTTCTCCTTTGCACAAGGCATGTAGAAGTCAAGGAGGTCCTTGCGGTTCTCGCCTTCCCACACGTAAGGTCGACGCCCGAACCGCAAGGCAAACAGCATGAAAGCTGAATACCCTATGTAGGAATTCTCGGACAGAATCTGCCTCAGGAGAGCCATCACGCGGTCAGGCACCGTCGCCGCCACTGCGGCCTGGATCTTTGGCGCGTCTGCCACAGGTACACCTTTCTCTGGCGCCAGGGGTGGCGCCGCGACTCGTGGCCGCAAGGCGTCGCCAACAGGCGCCGCAACTCGTGCTGCAGCCTTTGGGTCTGGGCACGGGAAGAATGCTACCTGCGTCTTCGACCAGTTCTCTGGCAGCGGCCGCGCTGGTGGCAAGCGTGCTGGAAGTGGTGTGTCTTTGTCCGCTTCCACTCCCTCAGGAGCTTCAACCGCAATTGCGGTCTCCTGCGCAGCAGGCGGGTCTGGTGTTGCGTGCACTTGAGCTGGAGGAGCTGGAGGGGCTGCTGCTGCGGGTGCTTCGGGCACAGGGGCTGCTGGAGGTTTGGGTTCTGCGGGTGCTTCTGGTGCTGGAGCTGCGTGTCCTTCTTGCGCAGGAGCTGCGAGTTCTGCTGGTGTTGCTGGTGCTATGTGTGCAGGGGCCGAGGGAGCCGCAACTGCGGTGCCGCCTGGAGCCGCAACAGCGGGGGGTGGCGTCGCGCCCGGTCGCCAAGCAGACGGCCGCAAATGAAAGCGAGGCGGCTCAACAAGGCCGTACTGCGACGCGGGCCACTTCGCTAGGCTCGGAAAATCCGCACATGCGTGCACCTTTATCTTCTTGGGGCACGGAACGCCGCTACTGCGGCCCAAGATGTTGGCGAGCCCAGTGGTGCCATACTTCGTTTTCCTCGGTGCGCAGCCGCTGTCGTATTGGAGCCACTCCACCTCGAAATGCGTTCCGTCCTCCTCGCCATACCATGTCCGCCCCACGGGAACATCCATGAGCGGTCGCGTGGCGAACGACTCGGGCCGGGCACTCGGCTGCGGGCTACAGAACGAGGAAGAGGGAGGGGAGGAGGGAGGAGCAACTGAAGACGATGCGGAGGGGCGAAGAAGGAGGTACTTTTCAACAACGCCCGCGCGGAAGCCCCAATCATCGCGCGCACAGGGTTTCGATGCTTCTCTCCATGCTTCTCTAAGAAAAACGCTCGCCCACACAAGTTGGCGCACTGAGGCGTGCACCCGTGGAACACCCTAAACCTTCCGCCTCCTCCTCACACCGCCTCGCCCTCCGCGTGTTCACGCGCACCCAGCCACCCCGCAACTGCGGGCACTCAGTAGCCCCACCGCAACTGCGGCCCATACGGCTTCGGGCCTCAGTCGAACAGACTGGTGATTTGGAGCTCGAGGTAATCCAGAGCCGCTTGCTTGCGCTGGTGCTGCGTCATGCCCTCCCACTCGTAGTCGTAGCCCTTCACCGACTGCGCCGACTGCCTCTTCTTCTTTGTAAGTTTCTTCACATCCATCTCGATCCTTTTGCCCTTGTTGGCACACTCTCGCGTGTTGGTCGCGACCCAAGCGCCCTTGAAGTCCCAAACGACGGTGAAGCCAGAGCCGCTCCCCTGCGCCACGGGGGGGTCGACCTCCTTTTGCTTCGCCAGCGGGGTGGCAGGGTCAACCGCCGTTGCACAGTCCCTGTCCGCCACTGCGGCCTCGCCCTTGTCGCCGTCGCCGATGTCGGGGACACCGCCGAGGCTCACGTCGTCCACGATCATGTCGATCAGCCACCCAAGGTCTGCAGCGTCCAGCCACAACGTCCTCCGCTTGAAGCAGGCCACCCGCACGTTTCGAACGGCCGTGTCGTGCGGAAACTTCATGGGGCTCTTTGCGGGCATCTGTACAGAGTGCACAGTGGCTATGGCCGACTCCACGGCCTCGCCCCTGGGCAGGCCAGTAGTCGCCGCACGCGTTCCAGTCTTCTGTTTCTTGGCGCTGGTCGGGGTCGCCGCCTGCTTCTTCGTGGCGTCCGTGGGGCTGACCAGGGCCGACATGGGGTCATCTGCTTCGTCCCCCGCGTCGCCGTCGCTCTCATCGTCCGCAACTGCGGCGCCGCCCTGCTTCGCGACTTCTTTCTTCAGCGCGTCCCAGGCCTTGGAGGCCTTCACGGCCCCTGCGGTCGGTTTACCTTTGGCGCACACCTTGAGCAGCCAAGCCTTTTGCATGTTCACGTGCACGAAGCTTATCTCTCCGAGGGGCCCTGCGTGGAGCACCTTGACATCCTTTTCGGGGATGGGGGTGGTCTGCGCAAGCCAACCTCCACGGATGCACAAGACCTTCTCACCGCACACAGGGCTCCATTCGCTCGAAGTCGGCATGTGTGCTACTGCGCTGGACACAGCCGCAACTGCGGGCAAGGCGGAGGTGCGGGCAGTGGGGCCGCGCGCGGTTGAGCCTGATGGCGAGACGAACGCCTCCCTGGAGGGCCTCCCTCGGTCCCTGCGATCCTCGCGCCTCCCTGGAGGGCCTCCGCCCTCAGAATGCTTCAAAGCAGTGCCGGGGCACTGCTTTGAAGCATCAGATGCTTCAAAGCAGTGCCGCGGCACTGCTTTGAAGCATTCTGAGGGCGGAGGCCCTCCAGGGCCTCCGCCCTCAGCCCAGGGCCCTCCAGGCCCTCCAGGGCCTCCAGGGAGGCCCTCCAGGGCCTCCAGGGAGGCCCTCCAGGGCCTCCAGGGCCCTCCAGGCCCTCCAGGGCGGACGCCCTCCAGGGCCTCCAGGGAGGGAGGGAGGGAGTGAGGAAATGAGTAGTTTCGGCTTCCAACTTGGGAGGAAGGGGAGAAAGGAGGAGGAGAAAGGGAGGAAGTGGAGGAAGGGCGAGGGAGGAGAGGGAGAAGGGAGGGAGGAGGTCCGTTTCGAACCTCCGTGCTCGATCGTCAGCGGTCCGCTACTGCGGCATCAGCTAACAGAAGCAGTGACACTGCAAAGTGCACGAGCGCTCCGCAACAGCGGTCACGCGTGCGCCCCCCCCTTCGGCCTGTTGCCCGCAACTGCGGTCAAGCGAGCAAGCCGCCCTGACTGCCGCCACTGCGGCTTCTTAATTAGAGCGACATCCCCCCGCTTTCGTCGAACCCTTTCTTCGATTTCTTCGGCGCGGGCTGGCCCGAAGGCTTCCCTTTGGCCCTCTTGGCCGCGTCCGTCTTCCACGTCTCCTCGGCCGCCTTCTTCTTCGGTGCGGTTTTGGGTCTCGCCTCCCACGGGAGCTCTTCTCCTTTCTTCACGGCCGTGGTATTCACCAGCACAGGGACATTCACGGCGAGCACGACCCCGCCTGTCCCAGGCACGCACACCGCCAATTCTTTCGTCTCCAGCTCCATGTTGATGCGCGCAACTGCGCTTTCATTACGGCTGTTTCTCTGCTGGATCTCCTGTTCCGTGACTCTGTTGACTGCCCAGAAGACTTGCATTGTCTCTTGCGCATCCCACTTCCATGCTCTCAACCGCACATCGTGGTCAGCCACGTCGGCGGGCGTCTTGTCCGCAGGCGGCTTGAACTCGGGGTGCAAGTAGAAGGTCGTGGGCGTGCCCCATTTGGATCTCCTTTCACCCAGACTTGCACGGCCACCCTCTCGGGGTGCGTGCTTGCGGCGTGCACCTTGGATGCCTTTGGGACGCACGGCCACAACTCGATGCATTTTTCGTCGTTTGCAGCGGTTGCCTTGACGGTGCGTTTCTCTGTGCCAGCGTCTTGCAACACCTCTACTTGCGCTTCCGCAACTGCGGACATGTGGCGCGCCCAAAGGCACAGCAACACTGCGCTGACCAAAGCAGGCTCCCGCCCCAGCTCCTTCGCTGCCGCTGAACGCCTCCATTCGGCGATTGGCAAAGGGAAGGATCCGCGTGGAATGGCCGTCGTGTCCCTGCTGCGCTGGTGGTTCGTTGGTATTTGCGTCGTGGGGTCAAAGGAAATGACCGTCGGCATCAACTCGTGCCCCTCTGCGGAAGCCTTTGTCTTCCCCGCCACTGCGGGCTCATTCGGTTCTGGGCGCGGCAACGAGTTGAAATCGAACCAATCGGGCTTCCCGCCTCCGACTCCCACTTCGCCGAGGGCCTTCTCAAGGGCGTCCCGATTGGACTTCGGCTCCACCTTCCCCGGGGCCTCCGCGCAAGCGCGGAGGAGCGCCTGACGATGTCCTGGGATACTTCGTTCCTTGACGTGGGTGTCCTTCAGGTACTGCATGAAGCCGTCTGCGGTCAGTATGCACAGGGTCGCCTTGAACTCGATCGCCTTCTCAGGGCCCATGCCGTCGATGGCCTTGCTCAGCGTGAACAAGTACAAACGGAGAGCCGAGTTCATGTCGATGAGGAAGTCTCGGAACTCCTTCTTCTTCCACGATTGTTCTGGGTCAGGGCACCACACAGGAGCGTCAACGCCCCTCTTCCTCGCAGGCGCGTTCCTGTAGCATCGCATCACCACGGCAACCTTGACCCACGGCACTTCGTCGGGAAGCTCGCTGGCTGCCCCGAAGGCACCGATCCGAAGGGCCCTTCTCCTGGAGTTCACGTAGACCTCGCAGAACTGGAGCAGCAAGGGGATGAACTGCGCTTTCGTGCTCCCGAGCCCAACAACGAACGAGAACAGCTCAATGAAGTCTGGGTCCTGAACGACTCGATCGAGTTCGTGCGTGACGGAGAGCTTGACCTTGTCAAAGGCAACCTGGTCCGCAACTGCGGCGTGCAGCTCAGCGTCAACAGCCTTGCACAGGACACGGAGCGCGGTGAGTTCAGTCGTTCGCAACGCGAAATCGGCCCCTTTATTGAGGGACTGGCTGATGAGCGAAGCACCAGTGGGTTCCTCGTCCATGGGTTTCCAGCTCAGCACTTCCATGAGCATACCCCCCTGCACGAGGTTCTTAGCGACAGGGTCATGTGCCGCCACTGCGGCCATGTCGAGATTGCCGTCCTTATCGAGCACGCGCTGCAGCCTCGCGCGCTCGTCCTCCGTGAACTCCATGCCCTGGGGGATGGGCCACTTGGCTCCCAGGGCGATTGCCCGCAACACGAGGCACAAGTGGGAGTGCGAACAGGTCCCGTACGCAACGTCAGCTCCGCAACTGCGGTCGAAGCACGCAGCGAGGTGCCCGGTCGCTTTTTCCCGATTGTACTCTGTGTGCGTCTGGAAAGTCGGGTCCTGCTTTTTTTCAGCGCCAGCTCTTCTGCTGGGTACATCTGAACGCAGACACCTTCGTGGTCAGCTTCGGCTTGCGTGAATCCAGCCAGGAAGATTTTGACAGCGAGTTCCCGAACCCTTTCCTGCTGAGGGTAGTGCCCGCCTCGGTTGCCCGTGTGCGGGGCGAGCATGAGCACAGGGAGGCGCACCTTGTCCCCTGTCCTGAATCTAGACCTCAAGGCGTTGGCCCTCTGAAAGATCCCTTGCGTTCCGCCTGGAACTGCGGCTGTCTCGTCCGCACTGCGGCTTTCTTGTCCGCCACTGCGGCATTATCTGTGCCGACGCTGTCGTTCATATCTGTGCCGACGCTGTCCGCCACTGGGGCCCGGAGCTCCGATATGGCGGACTATGGCACGACGTCCGTCGCTCAGGGTGGAGGCGTGTGTGCCAGGAGCCCAACGACCTGCTGAGCCGAATGCCTGCTGACGACTGAAGGCTCAGTTTTAATCCAAAATATCGGGCGAGAGCTTGGGGGGGGCGCAGGCTGGAGGAGGGAGGGGGGTGCAAGCTGGAGGAGGACGAGGAGGGGAAGGGGAAGGAGAGCTAGGACGGAGGTGGCGGGGGGATGCGGCCTGGAGGAGGACGAGGAGGGAGGAGGGAGGAGGGAGGAGGGAGGAGGGAGGAGGGAGGAGGGGCGACGACGACGACGACTGCTGACGACAGACGACAGACTTGACGACGACGACGACCGACGACGACTGCTGACGACAGACGACAGACGCGACGACGACGACGGCAGCGACGACGACGAGGACGGACGACGACGATGATGATGACCCAGCGCGCGCACACTTATGGCAAACTGCGGCTTCGCAACCGCGTGCTCTCCTATTATACGCAACCGCAACTGCGGCTTCGCAACCGCAACCCCGCAACTGCGGGCTATCCTACACCGCAACATGCACTCCGTCGCTAATGGGATGCACTACGCAGGCAGCAGGCGCCCAGTAGTACCGAGCTCTGTTCCGCAACTGCGGCTCCTCGGTCTTGCCGCACTCACCGCTCGTCCGCAACTGCGGCAGATCGCGGCTCTTCGTGCTTCCGCTTGCTCGCCCGACTTGCGCGTCCGCGGCCGACGAAGACGATGTTTTGGTGGATGCCCTCGCACCAGTGCGTGCTGAAGGTCTTCTCGTTGAGCTCCTTCTGAATGACCTTGCCGATTGGGGGCAGCGCTGCCAAGCCGAGCTTTTCTCTGACTCCGCTACTGCGGTCAGGGTCATCCTCCCCCTTGGGCATGTACTTCGCTGGGACCCAGCGCCGAGAGATGATGGAGTCGCTTGTTCGATGCATCCAATCAGGGAGCCACTGGGGATCGTTCTTCGACGGCCTCCCTGCAGAATCCGTGCTGTAGTCCGCAATGCGCACGTCGCACGGGCCAATGGGGAGGACGTAATTTGGATGCATGACGCGTGTGCCCTCCACAAGGCCTCCGAAACAACACAACACAAAAAAGAACGAAAAATCAGCGATAAACACACAGAACGAAACAGAAATCAAACAAACAACAAAATACACAACACGTGGAAAACAAAAACAAACACAACATAACAACAACACAGGAAACAGACAAGACAAAACACAATTAAACAAAAAACATACACTAAAAATAAGGGCGGGTCCAGCCCTGAACGCCACCCCCACCGGGCAGGTGTATCTGGCTCCGCAACTGCGGCCAAATGCTGCGAGCTGCTCAGGCGGATGTCAAACAAACAAAAAGACAACAAACAACAAACCAAAAAAAAAATACAAAAAAAAAAAAAACAAAACATGGTAAAAAAAAAAACAAACACAAAAATCAAACAGGCCGCACAAGAACCGCACATCATTTTTATGGATGGAAGCAACCGCGACCTTGAAGAAACCTGGCTGCCACGCTGTTTGTTCTGTTTGCGTGATCTTCTGTTGGAGACGTTCGGTGACTGCGTGTCTGGACACGACGGCAAAACGGATCAACGCGGCAGGATTCATGTCGGAGCCCTTCAGGCGAAAGCGCAGGATCGTGACGGCGTGGGTGGCCCCAACAACATGACCCGCAACTTCGGTCTCTGCGATGATGTGCGGGCGCACGAGCACCACGCCCGTGTCTCTGAACAGGGCAACCGTCGTCCAGTAAGGCTCCGCGGTGTTGTTTTTCAAAATGACAGCGTCTTCGACGGCAGTCCTGAGTCCAACGGGAACGTCGTAGCTGCAAGCGCCTTCGACGTTCCCCGTGCGGAACAGCTCGGGGTCCCATACGACGAAGACGACCGCCGCAGTTTGGTGCAAGATGCACCTGAAGACATCTTGCTTTGTTGCCACCTTCGTGATGACCACCACGTTGAACACCAAAGCGATGGTGGACGGAACCCGATTGCCGTCTTCTGTACGAAGGAATCCTTCGTTCCACTTGGGGCGTTCCCCAAAGTAGTTTATCCCTGGAGGGGGCCTGGTCCGCTGCTTCTTCCGCGGTGCTCCCGCATCTTCCCGCAACTGCGGTTCCGACGGAGGCCCCGCGCGACCCCGCGACTGCGGTTCTGACAGCGGCGAGTCTTCCGTGGGAGGCGGCCTTTTCCTCGGCCGCGAATCGGCCGAGGCGGTTGTCTCGGCGGCTTTCTCCTGTGAGGCGGCCTCGTCTTCGGGTTGGGCGCCTCGTTTGGACTCGGCTGCGAGCAGCACGGCCGAGGGCGCGCTGCTCCCAGATGAGCCGCGCGCGGCACCTGGCTCGCCGGCCACCCCCGCAACTGCGGTCTCGGTGGCGGCTCCCGTCACTGCTGGTTTGTCCTGCTGCTTCGTCGGCGTCTGCGCCCGAGGCCCCCATTTTGCCTTGGGGGTCAAGTGCGCCCTGCGCAACTGCGCCTCTTCGCGCCTCCCACCCGCAGAGCTCCCACTCGCAGCGCTTATCGGCGGCGGCGGCCGATATTCGATGGCCGACCGCGAGGAGCTAGACGACTGCGGGGAGGCCTCGCGCGGCGGTCGCTCGGGGCTTCCGCTACTGCGGTCCTCCGTCGGCTCCGCGACTGCGGCATCCGCGGCAGCCCCTTGCAGGCCGAACCTTTCCCGCAGTTGCTGCTTCAGCTCGGCGAACCGCTTGTCGACCTCGGCTTTGCGACCTGGGTCCATGGCGTGGCCGCGCGCGGCCCCCGTCCGACGGGGGAACTGCGGCCGGCTTGGGAGAGGAAGGGCAACGAGGGAGACGGCGGGGATGAGGACGAGGAAGGCGAAGAGGAGGATGGAGAGGACGCGACGGACGAGGATGGCGCGAAGAGCTCAGACGAAACGAAAAAAAAAACAAAAAAAGAAACTACAGAGAAAAAAGTGGAAAAGAAAAAAATATAAAAAGGAAAACAAAAAAAAAAAAGATAAAAAAAAAAAAAAAAAAAAAAAAAAAAAATAAAAAAAAACAAAAAAAAAAAAAAAAAAAACAAAAATAAGGATAAAAAAAACAACGGAAAAAAAAAAAAAAAAAAAAAAAGGAAAAAGAAGAGAACGAAAAAAAATAAAATATAAAACGACAGAAAAAGAAAAAAAAAAAGGTGAAAGGATCATAAAGCAAAAAAAAAAAAAACAAAAAAAAAAGAAAAAAAATAAAAAAAAAAAAAAAAAAAAAAAAAAAAACAAAAACCAAACAAAAAAAAAGGGGACTGCGACGAGGATGACGGGGCAGAAACGGAGGAGGAGGAATCAACAAAGTCCGCAACTGCGGCCCTCGGGGGGGACTGCGACGAAGACGACGGGAAATGACTCGGCCAACGGAGGCGGGCTACGGCCAACGGAAGGAACTGCGACGAGGAGGAAAGGCGGAGGGAGGAGACTGCGACGAGGACGACGGGGAAGGGGCGACGAGGACGACGAACAACTGCGGATCAATCTGTTTAAGTACCTGTCTCCGCAACTGCGGCCGCGCTAATTAACGTCACGAGTGCTTCAACGGAGGTGATGCGCGCCCGAAGCACCTAATTACAGCGGTCAGTCGTGGGATCGCCGCAACTGCGGCCAAGCTGTATGAAGTCGCTAGAAGGCAGCGCCGCAACTGCGGCCGAAAGCGCGCATAGTGAGTCAAACGAGCGCGGCGTCACGCGATCGGTCCCCGCAACTGCGGTTCCATGGCTGCGCAATCCCGCAACTGCGGTGTCAAGGCTGCGCGGACCACCGCGGTTGCAGCTGCGCCCCCTTGCTCGCGTCGAACCGCCAGGATTCGGATGGGCGTGCAGCATCTTCCAGAACGTGAACGTTCCGTGGCCATCGCTCTTGCCGAGACCTGCCCTCGGGCCCCGCACGGGATGCGAGTGCGGCTCCACCTCATACGTGTTGAACTTCGGGCTAGACCAGGATGGGCGGACGCGAATGCCCGAGCCGTCGTCGCGGATGAGGACGAAATCCCACTGGGGCAGAGGGATTCTTTGCGCCTGTCCTCTGTCCACCCCTTTCGTGTGCCTCATGTTGTCGAGACTGCTAGGGCACGGGCGGCACTCGCAGCGGACCAACCCGCGACTGCTGTCATTGTCAGGGCCGCACACGACGCGCAGCATTGTAGGTCCATCCATCTGCGCGACCATCTCCAGCCAAGACCACGGCACTTTGACAGTGTGGTCCCAGTCCCAATCCCTGTTGCCCTGCGCCTTCCCCTTTGCGCGGTACTTAAGGATCTTCGAAATTTCCTCCGCAACTGCGGTACCTCTGAAGACGGGCGTGCGGCTGCCGAAAGGGTTTTCTCGGTCTTCGTACTCGTCTCGGAACCACTTCAAGGCCGCGTTGTGCTGCTTATAATTGCCGTTCCAGTTCGCCCTGAAGTTCTCGAAGAATTCCAACTTGAAAATTGGCAGCGTCTCATTGCGCACAATTTGAAACAGCGCAACTGCGCCTTGTTCTTCGCGCCCTGGGGGAAGCAGGGGACCGCCTCCTTTGCCCGCCGCTGTTGCGGCCGCGGGCTCCGCGGCAGGAGAACCTGCCGAGGCACTCGAGCGGCCACCTTCCCAGGCATTCCACCAGCCACCCTCGTCGTCCCACCAGCGGGCGCCCTCCATTCCCCAACCCTCGCATCCGTTGCCGCCCCATCCGCCGCCCTCCCATCCGCGACTGCGGTCACTTCCGTCGCCGCCATCCTGCGCTTTTCCTCTCCAACCGCCAAGAGAATCTCCGCCGCCCCAGCCGCCACTGCGGTCACCTCCGCCGCCGTATCCGCCACTGCGGCCGCCCCAACCCCCACTTGTTCCCCAACCGCCGCCGCTGCTCTTTGAAGAATCCGCAACTGCGGCCCGTGTTTCCTCTTCCGCTTTGTCATCCCACCCTGCACGCATCTCTGCCCCGACTGCAGGCCGCGGAGGCGGGCGCGAGCCCGCCCAACAGCCGTGAAACCTACCGTCGGCGCGGGCTTGAGCCGAACGTGCATGGAGGAGGAGGATGAGGAGGAGGAGGGTGAATGTGAGGAGGATGATGCGTTCCTGGGAGGTGTGCCTTCGCGTGCAACACAAGAGCCCTGAGAATTCCTGAGGCCCCTCCAACAGCCAAGGACGCGGATGACAAGAAAGTCGAGAAGATTGGGAACCGATTGAAGATTAAGAGGCGTGCGACGAAAGGGATGATGATGACGAAGAGGAAGATCAGTGAAGGGGAGGAGCGGACAGGAATTATGGAGGAGTGATAGCAGAGGAGGAAGAGGGGGAAGGGGGAGGAGGAGGAGGAGGAGGAGGAGGGAGAGGAAAAGGGGGAGGAGGAGGAGGAGGAAAAAGGGGAGGAGGAGGAGGAGGAGGAGGAGGAGGAGGAGGAAGAGGAGGAGGAGGAGGAGGAGGAGGAGGAGGAAGAGGAGGAGGACGACGACGACGAGGAGGAGGAGGAGGAGAGGGAGAAGGAGAACGGGGACAGGAGGACAAGAACGGAGAAATATAACAAATGAGGGGGAGGAGGCGGAGGAGGAGGAGGACGAGGAGGAGAAGCAGGAAGAGGAGGAGGAGAGGGGGGAGGAAGAGTGCGCGTGAGACTGGGAAAACGAGGTAATTAATTAGAGAGGGAACGGGGGAGGAGGGAGGACAAGGAAGAGCATACAGCGACGAGAAGAGGAGAAGGAACAGACGAAGGCTCCTGCTGATCGCATTTCCGCAGCGTTCAAAGCAGTGCCGGGGCACTGCTTTGAACGACTGGTGATGTTCAAAGCAGTTCCCCGGCACTGTGTTCCATCGTCGCCGTTATAAGGGCTATTGGATTATGCTTAACGATCACCGGCGCCGTTGGCGGTCGCACCAGTGCACTCCGCTCCTCAGCGAACTGGCAACACGGCTGGACGCCCCACGTCGGGCCAACTCCGAGAAGGCAAGGCAAGGCACTAAGGCAGCATTCGCGAGGAAAATATATGCGAATGGAACTGCTGGTTTCGCCCGTTGGAGCACAGCGGCCCTTCTGCCCATGTATCCTCCTCGTTCTCGGGGAACGCGTCCTCGTCGCAGATGAGGCTGCGCTCCGAGCACACCCTCCCGCCCCCGTGCCTGCGCACATGAGCTCTCGGATGCAGACCAAGGCACCCGCCGTCCAAAAATCTTCTCCTGCTCCTCCATCTCCTCCGTCCTCTTGCTTCTTGATCCCGTCAAGGGATCCGGGTAACAAAAACACTTAACATAAGCAATGTACCTCCTAGCGAGACATTGGCACACCATGCCCATGTGCCTCCTCATCGTCATCCTACTCCCTTCCGTCTGAGAAGCGCAACGCAACGAACAAATGATGTGGCACTGTGAATTCAACCTACGCCTCTCGCTTGCCCCGGCCTCCACCCTTCACTGGTCCCCTCTCCTTCGCCGACCGCCGGGCCGCCCTTTCTCCTGATTCCCTGGTCCTGACAAGCATACTCACCTGACCAGCCCATCCCCCAGCCTCCCTAGCCACCATTCCTCATCCATCCTTTCCGATTCTTATCCCTTCCATCTTTCTCCTCTTGGCCCTTCACGCTAGTCTGATGCACGGAGGCGGTGGGCCCATCCCACCCCTCCTCCCCCAGCATGGCGAGACTCCTCACTGGGAGCTTTCCTGCGAAGCGAGGAGACCCCGAGGATGGCATCTCGGGAGAGGCCGCAGAACGAAAAGAACCTGGAATGGGACCACACGTGCTCCCAGACACCCTCCCTGGCCTCACCTGCAATGGACTCCCCCTGGCCCTTCCCCTCCTCACCCCCAGCCTCCCCCTCCTCCCCAGCGCTGGGCCCTCCTGTAGCCCTGCTCACCATCCACCCACGCGATGTCCCTGTCCCCACACCCCTCCTCTGGCAGCTCGCGTCCACCCGGCCGAGCACCTGCCGGGACCCGACGGGCGGACGCGGGCTTGCGAGATACAAGCGCGCCGCTTGCTCCTGATCGTCCCGCCTTTTCACTCGTCCTCCTCTTCCCCTTCCTCGTTTACCCTCGCTTGCACAGCGCCTTAGGAAGGACGCGCGACGAGGGAAACCGTATCCTCCCCTTCCGGCCTTTTTCTCCTCCTGCTCCTGCTTCTCTGATGCCACAACTTCTTCCTCCTCATCCTCCTCCTTCTCCTCCGCGTCCTCCATATCGCGAGCCCAATCGGTGCGAGACCCTTGAGATGAAACAAAACATCATGTGATGAAGAAAAGCCGCACACCAACCTTCGACAATCGAGAGCAGCCCCCCCTTACACACAACTCCCAAGCGTTTTCAGCTTGGGTTTGGAGATTAACACCTCCGATCTGGACGCTTTGACTGACCAGGGGCGTGCCTCATGCCTTCGGTATCTCCCCTGTTGCCCAGGAGAATCTACAGAGCCAGCTGTATGTGTCTTTCATGTGTCAAAAGTCCTCGCTGGAATTGAGAATCTGACACCACGCATGCGCAGAACAATGGGGTCGCGGCCGCAAGAAACCCTGACGCGAAAACCACCCTGAAACTCTACAAAATATCATGCCCAGGGCCCGGGTGTCTGATCCAAGGGTTCTAGCTGGAGAAGCCCACGGTCACCTGGCCCGAAACGTATCTTCCTGGGTCGCGCTGGCAAAATTCGCGGGCCACCATCAGAATAGACCGGTGAGATCTTGAGCGGAGTTCTTCCCATGTCGCTGCGCCTTGAAAGGAAACCAGGGAGTTTCAGGGGAAATGTGTTCTCTGTTGTTGTTCTTGATTGGTTTTGTTTGAACCACTCTGCAACCCGCTTCGAGACATGGAGGGTACCCTGACGACCTGAAATTCTTGCGCGCTTCTTGCGACATCTGCAACCATAACCCGCACGGTTGCTGGCAATTCAACTGACCCGTTGCAGATAAGTTTCTTCGGTGGCGGGGCCACTGTATGCGAGACGTGTGATTGGGGGGGTGAGACCAAAAACATGTTTGGCGCAACAATTTCTGAACGGCCTGGGTACGCAACCGTACATCGCTGGAAACGAAGAAACCCAAGATTCACCGAAGAAAAACATCTGGCTGTTTGTTGCGCGTCTCCACTGTAACGGGGTGCCAGAAACTGGCACGGTGCCTCTGGGCACGGAGTGGGCGTATCCTCAGGTCCGTCGCGTGGAGCCCAGACCCCAAATACCGAAATTTGAGTTCCCCCTCGGTTTATGTGGGACTTTGGCGTTCTCGCTGTGTCGGCTTTCCGACGCTCCAGGACAGCCCAAGAGGCCCCAAAGACCACCGCAAAACGGCCAAAGAGGCCTCCAAAATGGCCCCCACGAAGGCCTAAGAACGCCCCAAGACGGCCCAAGAGGCGCCTAAGACGGCCCACGAGGGACCAAACACGGCCCCAACAGGGGCACAAGAGAGGAAACACGAACCGCAAATCCGAGCCTTTCGCCCCACAACCCAGGCGAGGTGGCGGATGGGCCGAAGGCCCTTCGATACTAGATGGTTGCCTGGTATGGCTCCTGCGCTATGCATGCCTTCAACCATGCGTCCCCGTCTCGCTGCAAGCATGCGGCATTTTCGGTTGTCAGCCATGCCCAAGGCGGCGAGAGATCGCTACAAAGAGGGTTGCAATACTTTTCAGGTCCAGCCGACGACGACTCATCGACCCCCACTGGGGTGTCTCCAGCATGTCGCCAAGAAGCCACCAAGGAGCCCCAATCAAGCGTCTCTCGAAACCCGTGGGAGGCAAACAACACATAATGAAGAGCCGCAGGGAATTCCAAAGTGTCTGCTTCCAAGGCTGTCCAGCTTCAAATCTGTCTGGCAAAAAATCAGACAGCCCCGAGACGCGCCGAAGACAGGTCTCAAGATGGACGCAAGACGGCCCGAATATCGTTCAAAACAACCCAAAAGGACTCCAAGATGCTCCCCGGCCCCGCTCGGAGGTCCCCACGATGGTTATTACGAGCCTTTTGTGAGAGAACTCCGTGGAACTACCGCATCGAAACGGCTCCGAGGCCCACGAGCCCCCCCCCAAGGAATCCCCTCGAAAATCATTACCTGCTGCGTGGCTACGCTGCTGCGCTGGCGAGTCGGCGCGGTGTGCTGCAGGAATGTGAATATCTGGATATTACGTCTACTCCATAAGCTATGGGGAGCCAAGCAAACACTACGGTTAGAAGAGCAATGGGAGGAATATCGCAAGGTAACCTCTGCGATCAAGATCGCACAGAGACACAGTCCTCTGGTGCTGTAGTCCAAGCACTGAAGCTATTTCGATCGAATGTGGACAATCTCCGTTGAAGACGTCGGGCATTGGGACGACGCTTCCGAGCGAACTGACCGGATCTGACTTCGAGCGCCCTAACTCGGCCCACACCCAGAGAAAACACATACTGCGTCGGCGTCTACCACCACAATACATCTTCGAGGATCAAATCCCAGGGCCGTGAGCTAAATGACATGCACATGCTCTATATAGAATAATACGGAACGTGGAATGGTCTGCAAAAGGAAGCCGCGCTCGGTCCCATTTCATGTTGCCGATGAGACTTGGCATTTGTCGGACTTGTTGCTGCACTGCAAAAGGGCCAGAGCGTACCCTACGTCCAGTCCTTCGGACCTGGCGACACATCTTCTTCGTGGACATTGTGGTTAAGGGGCTTTGCCGTGATGAGTACCATTATTATGGTCATCGCCACCACGGTGTTCTGCATGATGGCCGTCATCTTCACTTTTACCATCTTGTACGCAACCTCGACGGCTACCACATCACGGACACCGTCCCAATCGTCATCATGGTGACAATCAACATGGTCGCAACGAATTGTCAGAACCTTACCGCGCATGAGAAGTAGAGAAACGGAAAGGTACCCATACCACTACTCCCATGGCATCTCCTGGGGTGCGTTCTGACCAAGACTTCGATGGCGACGAGCTCTCCCAAGAAGCCCAAAAAAGCGAAAGCCAAGGAAGAGCTGTGGTACCATTACCTTTTCCAACTCGGAAATTACCGCGCATGAAGATGGCCATGGATGAGGCGACAGACACATCTCCCAGTGGCAGCGACGGCACCCACTCCGCGCTGGAAGCCACATCCACGCCGGCAGCTCCACGCGTCAAGACCGCCGCGGCGAGGCCGCCGGCGGCCGCCGCCCTCGGGGCAGAGCAGAAACATCTCAGCTACGGCCGGTGCGAAAGGGGACTCTGCTGGTCGCGCCATCCTGAGAAGCCTCCAGGCGCCCTCGCGGCGCGAGACGCCGGATGGGCAACCCGGGTACGAAAACTGTAGGCAGAGGTCGCTTCACGGTCAGACGCATAAAGTACGTGGGGATGCGCATCGACTGTAAGGCGCCCAAATACTGACAAAACCCAGCATAGTAGAGGTTACGGAAACACGTAGGTGCAAACGCGTCCAATCGGATGGTGCAGGGAAAACATCGAAACCTGTGATGAACATTTTGAGTTTTAACTGCGAACGCATCTCAATGATCAAATGATCACAACTATGTACACCACCTCCTCCTTGTCGAGTGCGGGGGAAACTTGAGCCCTCCTCGGCCCCACTTTGGATTGAGGTTGAACCGTCCTCCCCTCTTCCCCCCTTTCGGGACAAGGGTTGAACGTCTTTGCCTTCCCCCCTGTGATCCTGATACCAAAACAAAAACACCCGAACTGAACCCGTCTAACCCGACCCAGACCCCAAACCCTAAACTATAACCCAATTCCCAATACCCAAACCCCATCTTCTAAATTCACACACCCTAACTCGAGCCTCTAACCCCAAACCAACCTCACAACCCAAGCCGAACCCGAAACGCTGACCGTGACACCAAAATTCATCACACCCCAACCCGAACCTTCAACTATAAGCCTAAACTCAGCACCATAATCAAAATTCCTACGCCTTACACTCCCACAACAGCTCTAAACTCAAAACCTAACCCTGAAACCCTGAGACCCAAACCATACCACCCTACCCGTACCCCTGAACACTGAACCTGTACTTAAACCCTGGCTGGCACCTTACGTCCTCAGACCCTAGTCCTAACAACCTAAGCATGAACACAACATCTAACCCTGACACACGAATAAACTCTGCCCCAACAACTAAACACCATACACCATAACCCGAATGCCGACATCCTGCGCTAAACTTCTCCCTGGCTACCTAACGCTTCCCCGAAGTACTAAATCTAACATGTTAACACTTAAACCCTAACATCCTGCCCCTAACCCTAAACACTGTCCCCCCAATCCAACACCCTAACCCTAAACCCTCACACCATCACACCCTAACCTTTTCCCACGCGCCAGAGATCACCACGTTCCGTCCCTTTCGCCTTCAAAGGAGGGAGGGGGATGGACGTAGACCCCCTGGAAGGAAAGGGGGTTCATCGAGCAACTCCCATGTTCATCTGCCGGGGGGAAACCACTGCCACTCATGTCATTTAATGTACATGCAAATGTGTATTACGAATGTGTGTGCACGACCGAATGTACATGAGTGTGTGGCTGTGTTGTGGCTGTGTCCCATGATGCAACTCCAAACGCATATCAAACTTCTAACGGCGACACGTATAGCGGCCAGCAACTCGTTCATGTGCAAGTTAAGTGACCTTGACAAGAACGTTGTTGACCGCTCAAAGTCTCACTGCATGCCGGATGCCAATGCCGATTCAGCTATCGAAAGGCTATCACCTTCTATACAAGCCGACGGTCCTCAACAATGCACAGTGAACCGCTTCATCGAGGGCAAATGCTTGCACATTAAACGCAAATGACCTCCACGCGATCAGGCGATGTCATCTGCTCAAGCTGCTCACCGTTTCTAGGCCAAAGTGTGAGCCATGAAGCGGCCCCTTAGAGCAATGATAGCCCTAGTGCTTCCCTAGTTGAGGGGGGGGCAGATGACGGTATACATGTGGACATGTCTACTTGCCCCTGGAGATCGACAGACACTTCAAGGACCGACAGACCGACCCTCCAAAAAGGGAGAGAGCAAGGGGAGATCATTGGGCGTGCAACTCCCATGGAGTGCCTCAAAAGCGCTGAACTGCTCAACATTATCCGTCACCGTGCCTCTGGGCACGGAGTGGGCGGTGGACGCCTCCACAGGTCCTTTGCTAAATCCCTGGAGTCTCAGTCTTCAGTCCTGAGAAGTCTTCAAGGAGCCAGGAGCCCAACTTCTCGAATTTGGCAGGTCTTAATTGCGGTTCCCCTGGGCTCCCCCGCGTCTTGTCGCACGACTTTGTCGGGCCCAAGTGGACCCGAAGTCGGGGGGCCGAGAGGGCATCTGGGATGCCTAGAATCGTTGACGATCACCGCTCTCAGATGTCGGAGATCGTCCAACACTTACCGAGCTTTGGCAGCTGGTGAAGCCCAGTCCCTGAACGCCTGCACCGTGCTCCTCTCGTCCTCGTCTTGGGGTTCCCAGAACCGTCTGGCGACAGACCACGCGGTGACCTCGGATTCCCAACATCCTCATAGCACTGTCCGCCACCGCACAATCTTGAGACCTTGGAGATCCCGGTCGCCCGAGATGTCTCCAGAAAACGATCCGAGTTCCAAAAGCGCGTGGTCAACCCTGCGGGCACGATTCATATCCGTATCCACTACGTCTTGGACTCTCTGGGAAGGGGCGCCTAAAGGCCGAGGCGCAGTGGATATGGATACAAATCTAGCCTCTAAGGGCCAGATCTCTTTGCGTATCCACTGCGCCTCGGGTGCCTGGGGAAGGGAGCCTGAAATTCCAGAAAATGCTAGGGACATGGACACGAGTCTTGCCCGCAACCCCGAGTCGTCACCACACGGCACACCGTTCGAGAGCCCCCGATCGTCGCGCTGGACGCGCCCCGCCCTGCGCCCGCCGGAGGACAGGCCCCTCGAGGCTAGAAATTTCATCGGACGGCGCAGGGGGGGCCACGGCGCACCCTCGTTCCCTTCTTTTCGGCCCTCCACCTCCTTCTCATCCCCCCGAATTTCTCTCCAGGGCAATGCACAACTTGCGTTTGAAGGATGCAGCCTTCTCGCGAAGAAGCCCCCGAACGGCCCCAAGAAGCCCCCAGGATGCCCAAAAATAAGCCCCCAGGGCCCCCAAAACAGCCCCCAGGAGACCTCAAGAGGCTTCAACACTGCCTCCAAGAGACTCCCGAAACGCCTGCCAAGAAAACCCCACCAACGCTGCATTGACAACGATCCCTTGGACAAAAAGCAGAGATGAGGCTACATGGGCCGGCGGAATGAGCGAAGCGATTAAATAATGCTTCGGCCGGGGCATGTGGAAAAGGCTTCTCCGTCTGCCTCCTCTTCGTCGTCGTCCTCGTCCGTCCCCTTTTCCCATAGCGTCTTCTCCTTTTCCGGGGCCTCCTCCTCAAGCGCTTCGGTCCAAACCGAAATTGAGCAACGTGAAGCCCCTTCCCTTTGATACCTTCCTCGGCGCGGGGGGGGGGTAGTCCCGGGGGAGGACCCGGGGGAGCACCGGGGGGGGGGTTCCCGGGTCAGATACACAACCCCCCCCCCTGAAGATGACCTCCAAGATCGCTCATGTAGCCCTCGATGGCTCCACATCGCTTCCAAGGAGCCTACTAGAGGCTCGAACATCGCGCCAAGACGTCTCCAAGTAGCCACGGAGGCTTCCAAGAACGCTTCCGGGATGGCTCCAGGTAGCCCCGGAGCCTTCCAAGGACGTTACCGAGAGGCCCGAATCATTGATTTCCCAAAAGGAACACGTACACTTTTGGCGTATACGACTTTTCGGCCTTCACGGCGTTGAAGACAGTCCAAGACGCCCCCAAGAAGGCCCCAACACGACTCAAGAGGCTCCCAAGAGGCGCCTAAACCGGCTCAAAGAGACGCCAAGACGGCCCCAGAGGCTACCAAGACGGCCCAAGAGGGCCCCAAGAGGGGCCCAAGACGGGGAGCCCGAACCAAAAATCCGAGCCTTCCGCCCCAAGAAGAACCGTGGAGGCCCCACGAGGCCCCCAAGAGGCCCCAGGAGACCCCGAAGAGGCCCCCAAGGGGCCCCAAGAGGCCCCCAAGAGGCTCAACAGATGCCCCAAGAGACACCAAAACGGCTCCCTCCTCCACCTGCTCCTCCTCATTCTCCTCCTCCTCCTCCTCCTCCTTCTCCTCCTCCACCTCCTCCTCCTCCTCCTCCTCCTCCTCCCCTCCCTTGCTCCCCCTTCTCCCCTCCCTTGCTCCCCCTCCTCTGGTTCCTCGTCTGCCTCCGCCTCTGCTTACGAACAGCCTCGAGACAGAGGCTCGCAGAAGTAGAGACCCCCAAAGACCTTGGAGGCCAGGGTCTGGTCTTGCCCACACCGCCACCACCAACCACTGGTTGTTTCCCCTCACTGACAGATCGCTGTCTTCAGGGTCGGCGGTACCGGACGGCCGGCGCAGTAATGCTTCGGCCGGGGCAAGAGCTCTGAACAGGGGATTGCTAGTTCTAGTTAGCCTGATCGCGTGAAAAAAATCGTATGGCAGTGTCCATCTTCGGCCGTCTCTCGATTTTGACAACGCCCGGTCACGGATCGCGGTGCCGTCTTCAGGTATCGAACTCGTTGCCCTCTAGGTCGCAGGTTATGGCAGCCAGCCGAGCATAACAATCGGATAAAGAAGAGAGACCGACAGCAGGCCCCGTCATGATGATGCCGATGGTGATGGTGACGGGCAGTGGTGGTGGTGGTGGTTGTGGTGGTGATGATGATGGCGGTGATGGTGATGGTTATGGTGATGGTGATGGAGATGGTGATGGCGATGGTGATGGTGATGGTGATGGTGAACATGATGCTGTTGATGATGATGGTGATGATGATGATGCTGATGATGATGATGCTGGTGATGTTGATGTTGTTGTTGATGATGGTGATGGTGATGATGATGCTGCTGATGATGCTGAGGAGGAGGATGATGAGAGCGTCCAGCTCGAACAGGGCTGGGCTGTCGCCGCCGCGCCAGCCTGGCGTGAGCCTGCCTGACACCCCCCCTCGAGCGGCGGGGCCGCCCACAAGGGGGAAACAAACACGATCGGAAAATGGTCACAAAAAGAGAGGGGGTGACCAGCCTCGAGTTTATCTCTATCCCAGCTAAGAAGAGCAATGGCAGTCTGAGGGAATCCTTCCGATTGGTATCGAGATGGGGCGATGCCAATCATAGAAATTGAGACGTCCTCCAGGCTGGAAAGGGGGAGCAAAGACCGTTCGCAATTCTCGGAGCAGGGCGAATGGAGACAACGGCCACTCAAAATCCGCCCCCTCGGATCCCCCCGGGGTTCCCACGCACCAGTTCTCCGGGCTGCGTCCAGCCGAGGCGACGCAGGGTCCCCCCGAAGGCCCGATACTGTTGTCTCAACTCGCCCTCCCCCGAAGTTCCCGTCCACTTCGAGCAGGGCTCGCTGTCGCCGCCGCGCCAGCGCGGCGTGGAACTGCCGCACCCCTCCCTCGGAGGGGGCAGGGCATCCCCGCGCCTCCGCGCGAGCCCGCGCGCCATCTCTGGCGCCATCCGCCCGCGGCCGCGCTCTGCCGACGGCGGTGTGGGCAAGACTTGTGTCCGTGTCCACCGCGTCTTGGACTTTCTGGAAGGGGCGCCACAACGCCGAGGCGCAGCGGAGATGGACAGCAGCATCCGGCCTCTGGGGGCTAGATCTTGATCCATATCCCCTGCGCCTCGGGTGCCTGGAGAAGGGAACCCGAAACTCCCAGACGCAGTGGATACGGATACGAGTCTTTCCCGCAGACGAGGGGGGGCCCGCTCCTCTCGAGGCAGACAGCTCGAGCCAGAGGCGGGCGCCGACGGGCCCGGCACGCCTAGCAGGCCGAGGGCCACAGCCTGCGCCGACGGAGGGGCGAGCCCTGGCAGACGTCGGAGGGATCGTGGCCGAGTACCCCCACCCTCCCCCGGATCTTCATCGCCCCTCCCCTCCCGCAGATGGGAATGGCCAGCCAAGCCTGCCAACTGTGCCGGTCAGGCCGTCTGGGTCCCAGAGCCAGGGCCCCAGAGAGCCTGACAGAGAACCCACTGAGGAGCCACAGGAGGCACAGAAAACGCAAAAGAGAGCACGGACGTCGCCAAGGCTTTCGGGGGCGGCCAAGCGGGGGGCCGTCCAAGAGAAGGGCTCGAACATTGTGGCCCCAAGCATGCGCGCGGACGAGGGGGGACCAAGGGACGTATAGGAGGAAGAAGAGGCGCCATGAGATCTTGGGAGATACCATGTCTCCCGCCAAATCATTACCCCCTCTTGGCCGCCCCTGAGACTTGAGACGGTTTCAAGAGAACTCGAGACTGAGAAGGATCCAAGACGGACCCAGAGAGGCTCATGGAAACTCTAAAGGTATCCGAATATGTCTGGGAATTTAGCCCACTCGCCACACATTGAGCTGATCATCAAGCTGGCCGTGGATACAAGCCTTTCAACGACGAAGCCGCCATCCATGCGACCCAGAGAAGGTGATGCCACTCCAACGGGAGCTGGTTTTCTGTATCGCCTTGATTGTCCAGCTGTGGTCTGAAACCGAGAGCATCACACACACACACTCACACCACGCGTCACCAACGTAACATATCATGCTCGATGCCACAACATATGCTCGATGCCTCGTCGCTTTCATGACCAAAACGCTCAACACACCGTGCTTCGCCGTAGCAAGGGATCTCAAACAACACACCAGACCCCACGTACCAATTCACATAACTTGAACGCCTTGGTTCGGACCGCGATTCGGGACTTGCTCGATGCGTCTGTGCACTGCGTGTTTGACTTGTCAAGTCAACCCTTGGTTCGCAGAAGCGTTTCTACATGTGTCGCGTTGGTTTCATAATCGGAACTTCATCGCCTCGCACGGCTTTCCACACGGCGGATCACTGGAGCTCCACTGCTTGCTTACCAGTTCGCGGGCTCCTCCGACAATGCCACATCTGGACATACTGCTACCTGCTACCTGCATGCGCTCGACCTCCTCAAGGACACAGATAGTCAAGATAGCAATTTGCAGTGCAGTGGTCAGGCCGCGCAGCATGGACCTCCCGACCACTCGAGGGGGACGAGGCGGGGGGGTCAGACGCAAGCTGCTGAGCTGCACTGCTTCAAGGCGCCTCGAGGCACTGTTGGCGACGATGAATCGACAAAGCTGCTGGGCACCGCGGCCGACACCAGCGGCATTCAACCGGCCCTTCCCCCCCCCCCCCGTCTGGAGGAGCAGAAGAAATACCCACACCGCTGCTCCATGACCTCTCCGCAGGCGCGCTCTGACCAAGATGGCGTGGAGAGGCGACGAGGGATGGGCCGCGGCCCCATAGAGGCCTCCCCAATGAGGTCCGAAGAGATGGGGTCGGAGGATCGCACCGCATCGCCGGCGTGGAGGAAATCGGGCTCAAAACCGAGCCGAATGGCCAATGCATCGGCGATGCGGCGCAAAGCTTCGATCACATTCGTAGGGGACAAAAGGGTAGGATAGCAAAGGGTAGGATGGATAATCAGCTCAGGTAGCTAATCTTCCTGGCGCCTCCTGGCGCCAATGTATCGAAACCGTCTGCATGCAGCAGATTTCGTGACCCCTCCTTTCACTATCCTAACCTTTCGTCTAGCCCGACCAAGGAGGCGTAGGATCGGTATGTGTTCCTCCTGCGACCGCCGCCCACACCCGTTTCGGGCCTCCCCGAAGCGCAGCGCCTGGGCCTCCCGACCAGCCCCAACACTCAAGGTGCGGAAGACAACGGGGGGGCATGGCCACGCCAATCCCCGACCTCGCTCGGAGCCCCCCCGGACTTCCGATGCCTCGAATTTCCCAATACGGGGCCCCTGGAGGCCTGGACCTTTCTCCCCCAGGGCCAGCTCTCCACCCTGAGTGGCTTGTTTGCCGAAGACGGCCAGAACACCGTCCGTCGTGAGTGTGACGAAACGTTGGGGGTCTGAGGCCCTCCGGCGGGCGCACTCAGGAGCCCGCTGCCCGGCCGCGCGCGGCCTGGGCGGCCGCCACCCTCGCCGAAGCTCCCGCGACCATGGCCGGCAGCGCGCGCCGGCTCGAGCCGTCCAAGGCGGCTCGCGGGAAGGGCACGCCATGCCTTACATGCGTTTTTCTGGAAACCTGCTTTAGCCAAGATGACGGTAGATACTCGCAAATAGAGGCAACCAGCTAGCGGCAAACAACGGCACACGGCCCGCGCCAATCGTCCACCAATCACCCGCGGTTCGCCGCTGATGGCCGCCAAACGTGAACAAAAATAAGACTTTCAGTGAAATCCACAACTTCCATCAAATTCGCCGGCCCAACGGGCCAGAGGCGTGCTAAGATCTCCGGTAACTGGTTAACAATATTTCTAGTTCGCGCGCGCGGGGCGGCCCCTGGGGGTCCCCCGGCGAAAAGTATCCCGACCGCAGCCCGAGCAGGTCTACTCAGAGATGGTTTTGAGGGCCTTTTTCGACATCCCTCACGAGGATCGCCTCCGAGGGGGGTGCACTCGACTACCCCGCCCCAGGAGGCCCCCAAGACCCCCCAAAGAGGCCCGAGGGGGCCCCAAGACGCCGCCAAGGAGCCCCAAGAGACCCCCAAGAGGCCCCCAAGAGGCCCATAGGAGGCCCCAAAGAGGCCCCCAAGAGGCTTCAAAGAGGCCCCATAGAGCGCTCGAGGGCCGGCGGAGTGAGCGGAGCGATTGCATAAAACCATGCCGAGCTGGCACCTCGTGGATCGTTCAACCCTGAACGACACTGGCTTTCCGATTGTGCGGATCTTCGGACGTCGGCCGAGTCCAGGCCGCTGAAGGCGTTGAGCCTTGAACGCCCGCGCCGGGGTCGCCGCCACGCCTACGCGTCGCGGACCTGCCGCACACGGGTGGGGATCTGCATCGTCAAGCGAGGGCAGCGGCGACAATCTCATGCGGGAGCAGTCATACGTCTGAAACTTCGGGACGGGCGACCGCGCGTCTCCATTTGTGAGCTTGAGCACGGCGCAAAGGCATGCTAAACAGAGCACGAGCCAAGACACCATGTAGTCTCGCGAGGAAAGGCGGATCACGCTCATGCAGAATCAACTATCGCACAAACTCGTCGGCTGTTCCAGAAGCGACGCATTCACTCTCCACACAACTCGCTCTCGCCCATTCTAAGCGGCATGCCCGTTTTTCCACCAAAAACAAACACGAAATAACGCTCATTCCCCAACAACAACCACATTCAACCGAACAAGCAACACCGAATCCGTGACATCTAAGCTCCCCAATGCTGCCAGTGCTCCCGAATAACAAGCAGTGCAAATATTGAAGGGGGCCGCGTGCAAGCTGGGGAAAGGTACCTGGACAGACATAGCGCAAGCCAATCACATCTGCGGAACATGCCGAAAACACCAGGTGGCAGAACAAGCAACAGTGCACAACCATCGCGACGGAAGGTGCTCATCAACACACGCTCATGGAGTATTACAGACCCTCAGAGCATCAAACAATCCAAGGCAACAGACCGTCGACGCCTCCCCCTGCACATCTGCTTCTCGGGGCCATCTGCCTGGGAACGCATCCCTCAAATGGAGGACGTATATGGCCCCTTCTTCCTCATCCTCCTCCTTCCCAACTTCATCCCCTCCCGGTTCCCCTCCTTGATAAACTGCCCTTCCATCCCGGCCCCTCCTTTGATTCCTCTCCCTCTCCGCACCGTGTTCTGATGATGAGAGTGCAATTTTAAAAGGTCCCTCAGCGTGGCGCCAGACCTGCCGTGAACCTCCAATGAGACTTCTTGCGGCGGGGTCGCGGGCGGAGCACTAACGCAGGAGGACAAGCCAAAAACAACGCAGACGACCACCAACAACACTGAGTTTGGACAATGCGATGTGCTTCTTTCGTTAATCTGCGTTTTGCCTTCCGCCGACCTCCAAATCCTCTTCGTATACGAACGTGCCTGCGGGGCTTCGCCATTTCCCCGGGTTAAAGAGGCGAACATCAACTTCCAAACGCTCGGTGTGATCACAAACATATGCTACAAATATTCCATATTCCCTTCCCCTTCCGTGCGATCACTCGACTCAAGTAGCCTCGAGACGAATACGATGAAGAGGAAGGGCAAGACGAGGAAGAAAATGGAGACGAACAAAAACGAAAACGGACATCTTTCACCCCCCAGAGAGTAATACTTGTGTACCGAAAGCGCCTGAATGGGTCAGAAGATGTCGTACAGGCCTCTAAGATTATATTGAGGACTCTATGCCAACTACTTGTGCATATCTTGCACACGACAATAACGACTCGCTGGGTAGACAACACCACGTTTGCCCACATCCAACACAAACATGTGTGTGAAGACCGTGAAAAAAAACTACGTTCACCGCCACAGGGGCTGTCACGGACCTCCGACCCCAAACATACTGTGCTCAACTCGGCAACTTCGCCTCCCAAGCGCTCGAATGTCACCCACGATGCACTCCTCACATCCTTGAACTGTTGAATTGCTCCACAACTCTAAAGTTCCAAGCACGCTTGATGAAAGAATCTGGGGCCCACACATGATTTGAAATGCGTCGGGTAATTCGCACATCCATTATAATACTATGACCGTATCAAGGATGGTGCGTCACCGCCCACCATTCCTTCAGTGCTTCTCCTTCTCGTCCTCATTCCCCTTCAATTCATTTCACTCACTCCTCCTTCCCCCCTCCCTTTGGTTCATTTCCTAACGGCTGCGCTCCCTCGTCCTCCACTGCCTGCTTGTCGAACGCACCCGCGTTCCCAATGTCTGCCTCATCTGTGCTGACTTTCGATTCTCTTTCTCAACTCCGTTTTCCTCCTGGCTGTCAACTTCATCTCAAGACGGAGAAGCACGAAAGAGAAAGAGAAAGAGGGGAACCAAACGACGGATAGTCACAACTGAAAGACAACTAATCAAATAGAACTGAACTTGCATAGGGTGATTGTTGTTGTAAGATGTTCGGGAAGACTTGCACCTGAACAATAACATTTTTGCGTAATGTTGATCGCAAATTATTATTGCGAATCTAGTTGCTCTTATCTCAAACGCCAGCTGCTCGGGGGGGGGGGGTATTGGTCAGATTGCAGTTGCAACATCGAAGACATAGCTCATTCGGAGGCAGGTTCGGGGGGAGACAACGCCAGTATCGAGCGGCCACGCGTCTGTCATATCGCTCTGCTCACTTTGTCTTGCTCTCTCCCCCATCTCACTCTACACATGTCCCTCTCCTGCTGCACTCTCGCGCGTACGTCGGCACGTGATGCCCTCTCGTCGGCTCGGACGAAACGGTGTGTGTGGTAAAGGGGAGGTTAGCGAGTCAACTCACGGAGAGCCAATGAATTGAGGAACTCGCCTGTATCCTTGTATCCTTGAATCCACGTCAAACGCGTCGACTCCACTTCGAATTCGCGTCGAACCAACGTCGGAGCACAAGAGACGACTGCAATTTACAGGACATGACAGGTCCCCCGAAGACCCAACGTAAGAATAAACGCCACTCACCTCAAAATCGAATCGTGACAACACCGTGCTGACATGACGGCGTACCCTCCAACGGCCCCGGAATGTGCCAAAAACATACATCGAACAGGCAACGTGTTCAGTACCCATGTCTACGTTGGCGGGTGTAATATCGACTACGTTAATTATGACGGGTGTGACCAAATAGTGCAATTCAACTTTTTGCTTGAAGATGCTGTTGGCATGCCGCATCAGGCATTCAGCCATTTACAATAATCGGATGTACTTGAAAACATTTGCGCGTTTGCGGTCCCTCAGAAACGACCAGCGGCCAAATTCCCCCTCCTGATCGTTCGGGATACATCGACCAACTCTGCAGAGCACAGAACCGTGCCAGATCAGTTACACGATTAAGCATCAACAAGCATGTGAGGCAATGCACCGCACACCATAGACACTCGCACTCATCCCTAACACGGGGCGCAACCTACGCCTTCCACCTACCAATTTGAAACCACCGAGTGGCATTCCTGTTTCTAGCTGCCAGCATCATGCCGCGCTGGCTCTCTCGCGGGGTCCCACACGAGCGCTGGATTCGACCATGGTGGAGTGCGGTGGCTAAGCACCGCGGTGGTTAAGCACCGCCGCTGGGAAGAGAGGGAGACTAAAGAAATCGTGGATGCCGGTAAACCTGACGCGGCAAATGAACACCAACTCCCGAGCTGGTGATTTGTGAATGCCGTGTTGAGGCCGAGTCTTTTCAGCACAGAGACCCCTATTGCGAGTGGGTGAACATTTCCCTTGCCAAGATGACAGGAGGGCTGTTGGCGATGTTACGGCTGGGCGATTCGAGCACGCTGCGCGAGGAATCAGACATCGCGTGCAGACCCTGAGGCGGGTAGGTACGCCCTGTGGCTAAGGCCTCGTTGGGGCGCGCCCACACCCATGACTTTGGATGTTGTAGTTCTGCTTTGTTCTCGGCATCCTCGGGCGGTGGGATTCCACCGCCAAGTCTCATTCGGAGGAACTTGGTGGCCTCGACAAAAACTGTTCTCCTTTTCGACATGAACGAAGACGGTATCTACCTCAGTCCTCGAACCCAAGCGTATGGGCTTGATCCAAGAAAGCCCTGGCACAGCTGAGCTAGCCATTACCAACACCTCAAGACTATCGCGTATTAGTTCGGTCCAGGGCTCATTTTCAGCCACAACGATTGGGGAACACCTACCACGACGAGGGGCAGCCTGCCTGACTGTAGCCTTGCATCCCTGGCGGGCACATGGAAAAAATGGGGCAAAAAGTTCAGCGCCCAGATGCAGTGGTGCACAAGCACGTGACAATATAGTAATGTACAAGCACGGCGTGGGACATGGAGAACAAATATATCCGAACCGCGCAATGACTCGGGCTGTGAAACGTCTCCCCATCCTCCCCCTGACCGGATGCACACACCAATACCAGTGCATCCGCGTAGCACGTCGCATTTCCTAAAGCGTGCTTGCACTAGGGGCTTCGTGGGCAAACACTTTTGTCTGACGAGGTCAGTCGCGCGATCCAGCCATGTAGACCAGGGAGCGAGAAGCTCGCAGAGGTGCACTAAGAATTCTCAAACAACGGTAGCGTGGCAACGCTGTAGAAATAGCGATCGACGACTAGGAGCCACGAAAGCCCGGCACTGTGCAACCACCACTGGTCCTCTCACATCGCTCCACCGTGCCATTATCAGGCGGGGAAGCGCACCCGTGAACATGGAAAGCACCCAAAGAGGTCTCATTCTTACGTTTGCAGTCATGACGTGGTGCGGACCGTCCACATGCCGCGTAAAATTCGCCATCTCATGGCTACACAACGAGACAACACGTAACGATCCCCTCCCGAGACTCCCTGGGCCTCCGACGCCTCCCTGCCGCTCCCCAAGGCTTTCCGACGCTTCCAAGACGGCGGCCAAGGAAAGCAACCGACGCCGCGCAAATGGCACAATATGCTTCCAGCGCTGCAAGACAGGGCTCCGAGACGTCCGAACACTGTGTTTACCACCTGCACCTTTGCATGTTTGTTCTCGCTGGAGCGGAGTTCGCTGCCTCGCCGCTGACGAAAAAGCTTGCATGACTGTCGGGTTCTCTCCTTCTCTGCCAGCCCAAGAATCACGCCTCCAAGGTGGCCCCAAGACAGCCCACGAGGCACCCAAGACCTCGAGATGGCCCCAGAGGCCCTCAGGATGGCCCAACAGGTCTCCGAGATATCCTACGAGACGCTCAAGGCGACCCCTCAGGGCCCCAAGACGGCCCCTAAAAGGCCCCCAAGACGGACTCCGAAGGCGCTTGACTGCCCAAAAGCACCCTAAGACGGCCCAAGGAGCCCCCAAGAGGTCCCGAGTCCCCAAGACGCCCCCAAGAGGCACAAATTAGGAGGGAAGGAGAGGAAAAGAGGGAGACGATGACGAGCACCATGAGAGACACTCCGACACGAAACCGAAGAGGCTGTAACATTTCACGGCTATCCCAGGCATCGAGGCGCGATGTGTCGACTCCGTTTTCGCTCCTCGAACAATCACAACCCAGGAGTGCTGGGCTGGCATTGTGGAGGGACGTGCCGCAAGCATCTGGACATCTATAGCCAGATTCGGCAGCAATGGCGAACGAAAGGCGTCTGAACCCTTGACATGACCCCCCCTCCCCGGGTGATGTTGAGGAATCAAGCGTGTCCAGCAAAAGATACGAGGGCAACTGCTGAGACCCAGTCATGCGCATGAATGCTTTGGACTGCGCATCATGACCACCCTACACCCCTGACGACCTCCATCCTTATTCTCGCCTCCTCCTCCTCACTCCCATCTGCCTCCTCCTCATTCCCCTTTCGCTTCTCGTTCCTCCGCTCCCTCCTCCCCGCTCCCTCCCCCTTGATACCCCCCTGGGTGCACGCAGCATGCAGTGGTGCCCCCAGGGACACGCGCCCCCGTTGCAGCCCCCGGCGACCGCAGGCCCGGGGCTTCCAGCTCCTCTGGCAGTGGGCTTCGAGCCCCCGGGCAATGGGCTTCCAGCCCCTGTGCACGGGGAGCCCGAACAGTGCGCGTGCGGCACACAAAGGTCACGACGTCTGAATTCTGACCCCACCAACAGTCGATTCTCCCGAATCGATGGGAGACGGGTGTAGGGTTCGGATTTCGCCACGTGTTCGACAAATTCCGAATCCTGCCCCCACCGCCCATCCGGTTGACTGAATCGTTCATCAGCGTGGGTAGGCTCCAGAACTAGCCGATGGGTAATGCGCGTGCGGCACACAGCCGAGGGCGTGCGCCGCACTTCGGCGCCCGCGCCCAGGGCGTGGCGGATTCGCGGCTGGCGCCGGCGCATGTGCGGCCAGCTGCTCCCACCCGAAGCGGAGCGCGCAGCCTAAGCCTTCGGGGTCTTCGGGGACGCGCTGGACTTCGGGGACTTCCTGTGGGAGCGCGGGCCGCAAAGCCAACCACGCGCGGAGGCGCAACTCGTGCGCCAGAGTGCTCCCGTGTCAACCCTGTAGGCGATGGGGCAGGGATGAGGGCGAGGACCAACGACAGCAGGCGCAGGGAAGGAGGAGCAGGATCAACACGAATTATCGATAGGAGTAAATGTGGTGGTGAAGCGAATTATCGGAGACATGCCTGTGGAAGTGAGAAGGGACCGGCCTTCTCAGAAAGCGGCAGGGCTTCTCAGAAACCATCTGGCGTTCTAAGAAGCCGTCTACGCGTTCGGAGAAAACTTACAAAACTTCTCAGAAAGCTGGAGAGCTTCCGAGCAGTCTGGGAAGGCTTGCCCCGCGTCTGACTTCCCCCTGAGCTCGCCGCCGAAATTAACAACTGGCAGGGAACTCGGGATGAAGTCGAAAAGCTCCTTTGCGCCAGATCTGATGCCCCTCCCCCATTGCAGGACAACGGAAAGATAAACAGTTCGGGACGACGCTTCCACCCTGTCATCCAAATGGGACGTTGCGAACAAATGAGGTATCCTTGAACTTCCCCCCCAAAAGATACCATCTGGTAACTGGTTACCTATCATACTCGGCATTATGATGCTTGATGCGCGTGAAATTGCAAACGCACGGGCATGTAAATATTCAAAGGCTACTTCCCAATCGTCTTTATTATGAATCGCCCTCCCACGTTTTAGATTAGACGCCGCTCACAAGAAAAACTATATTCATATGCAGACAATGCAAGCGAACTAGTTCGCTTGTGGATCACAATCCCTGGAAGAGAAGGCACACTAAACCTCGTGACATTCTTGAAATGGGGATGCGCTTAAGCATGTAAATAATGCCAGTTCAAAGAAAACTATGATCATTGGAATGTCGGCTCCGCGCGTAGAAGATCACCAGAACGGCGGCGGACCAGCCTTGGCCAGACGGCAATTCGTGATCGTCTGTTGGAACCAAGACCGGGACAACGTCGGACATCGGACCGAGACACATCAGGGATTTCTGCGATCCGGCGGTTCTGGAGGTGTATCGGGCCACGCGGTCGTTCCAGAGCGCACCGAATCGCTCTGGGAACGGTCTGGGACGCTCTGGAACGGATGTATCCCCGTCCTGGGCCCGCCCGACATCTGCCGGGTGAACCTCCCAACTCCAGGGCGCGCTGGGGGCGCGGCTGCCCCGGGGTTAGAAGAGCGCTGGGGCCCACCCGCGGGACCCCATGCGCGGCAGGATCATTGCGTCGGCCCCACAGTGAGCCCTCCTCCGCCTCCTCCTGACTGATCATCCTCTTGTCTGCTCCTGTCCCCCATCCCTCCTCCTGTTACCCTCCTCCTCTCTCCTCCCCTCTTCTCCTCCTTCTCCTCCTCCTTTCCTCTTCCTCATTCCCCATCCCTTGTCCTTACCAAACACTCCCTGTCGCACCCACAACAATGTCGGTAGGTCGGCCGGGCGTTTCGCCTGAGACAGTCTCACGAGCTACGGTCCTGAAACTTCCAATCTGCAACAGATTCAGGGATGGAAGGCGGATGGTATTTTCAAAATCGTCGAAAAAACTGCAGCTAGTTCAACCATGGAGGGCGGATCGTATTTCCATAATGTGGCTCTCGTCTTTGCGCCGTACACACGGTTTCAAAATGCGGTTCTCGAATAACCGCCGCGCGCGGTCATCGTCGAACCTTGCAGCAGCTTCCGGCATGGAGGGCGGTTCATTTCCAACATGTGGCTCTCGTCTTAGCGCCAAACATGCTCGTCTTACTTACAAGTTAGCAGCAGTTCCGAAGATGGAGGGCGGCTCGTTTTCAAACTGTTGCTCTCGCCAAGCGTCGCGCACATTCGTCTGAAAAGTTTGCAGCAGTGTCAAGGAGTCGCATGCTCAAGCCCCAGGCATGCTGTTCTGGCACGGCTTAGGATTGTCAAGGCGCAGCAATCACGATGATTCGCGGCGCTCAAGTACAAGAAGCGGTGTTGTGGCACTACTTAAAGTTGTCAAGACGCTCATATTGACTCGCGGCCTTGCAATCCCAGGAATGACGTCGTGGTGTGCTTGAGGGTTCGCAGAGGGAAATTTTACAAAGGGGAACTTCCCGCAATGAACATACATTCTTGTAGGGCTCTGTGGAGAGGGAACTTGGACGGAGGGTTGATTGCAACATCGTTGATGCGTCTTGGGCTGGGACTGGTCCTCCTCCTCCTCCTCCTCTTCCTCTTCCTCCTCCTCCTCCCCCCCCCATTTCCCTCCTCCTCATACGCTCTCCTCCCCCTCCTGCGCCGCTCCTGAACTTCGACCT